>CM068955.1:92070862-92093038 GCA_035128595.1 Eptatretus atami | reverse complement strand
CCTGGACCAACCAAGTCGCCGCTACACCAGCTGCCGTGCTGACGACGAGACACACCGAGGGTTGCCGAACCAGGGCCCAGCGAGTCACCACGAGGGTGGCAGGTAACCTGCACGGTCTCGCGGACCTCCTTCGGTCTTCAAAGCTCCCAGGAACATTAAAGGCCTACGGGCCCAGTTCTCTCTTTTCTTTCTGGGTTTTTGCATGGAAGTCTGTGGTGCCTTGTCCCTTAAGTAGAGAATTGTTATAAGTGCATGTAAATAATAATTATAGACAACAGCTGTAGGTCTTTTTGCTCGTGTCTTGTCCCTTACCCCCATTCATTGCATACGTGCCTGCATTGGAAATAAATGTCCGCATTGTTTGAATATTCACCTGCTCGTTGCGTCCCTTCCTCCATTGAACTGCCATAATTACGTTCGGAATAAACAGCTGGTTATTAATAGCCGATAAGATAATCAGGTCCAACGGGGCTTGGCGATAATAAATCACTCGGCAATCGCAGACGGAAAGAGCTGCTTAAAGCGGCTCGTTTCCGAGCAAGTCCCGTTGAGGTACAACCTCTCGGTAGTCTGTCCGCGCGAATAATTTGGTAAATCGACAATTCGGCGATTGAGCCTGTAGCGCGCGGGCAGAGCATTGACAAGGTTGTGGTGTGGTTAAAAACACACCCGTAGCTGGATTTCGGCATTTATCCGAAAGCTGCGACTGGATTGCCACGGTCGGTGGGCGCGCGGCCGCAATTAGCTAAAAGCGGTCGCCCGCATGCCGGAGTGGCGGAAATCCACAACAATATCAAAGTTGGTGATGAATCATGTGCTTTATAATCTGTGTCATGTCTTCACAGTGTCTGTGCATTTGCATCTTGTCAAGACTCAAGGGCCATAACTTTATTTCCTCTACTCATTATAAAATGAGGTTTGTCGGTGTTTGATGCTACTTCATCCATAAATTAAAAGTAATGATTCGACAAGTCAATCTTTACTACTTACGAACCATTACGCGCATTTCTTCATGCCATTCAGTACTGTATATGGATGTGGGAATTTATTGGATGACTTATTAGCCTCCTACGTTCCCGAATGTACAAACAAACTCTTGCAGCCCTCAAGTGTCCGACTCAAAGAAGATTCAAAGAGCTGGCTGTTTAAAGCTTTGGTGTACATTCTATGATTCATTGTAGTTCATGGAGAGTGGCATTAAGGGCCAAATTTACGAAAGGCGTTGAAGAGTTAGACGTGTGTAGAATTGCTAATCGTGCGATGATAACCCGTTCAAAGTTAGTCGCCAATCGCCGAAGAGTGATTATTTAATGTGCGATTCAAAACATAATCACAAGCTTTTAAATAACAGAAACTTTTACAAGTCAGTGAGGGCGTAAAAGTTTATTTAAAATTTTTAAATAACAGAAACTTTTACACGTTAAACTTTTAAACGTACGTTTAAAAGTGCATTTAAAGCCTTGAAGTAAGCATTTGACAAAAATGGTATACTGTAAGACCCCGACATTTGTGGGGAATACGTTCCTACAAAATGCCGTGAATGTCGAATTCATGAATGTCGGGGCATTGTTTCAATGGGATAAAGGGGGATAGGTTTAAAAAAAAAAAACACTTCATTACTGGTCTCCTGTATCCACCACCGTTGATATTAATTCAGCCTGGGAATTGAACCTGCTCTCTCTTATGCACAGATTCATCCTGCATAGAAACCTGCTCTCTCTTATGCACAGATTCATCCCACCTCTTCAATTATCTTACCCATCCTCCCGCTCTTGATACTCTGAATCCTGTGGTGAGGCAGTTGCTTTAAAGCAACTTGCATTCTCCTACTGGAAGGCAAATCTGACCGAATACAACCTCAGATCATTCCACAAAGCCCGCAACAAGTATGTGTCTACTCTCAGGAAAGCCAGAAACCAACATCTGTCCAATCTCAATAATGAGCTTTCAAACTCGTCTCACCTCTTAAGCTCAGTGGCACCTTGTCAATTCCGTCTCTATGTGATGCCATTTGAAGTGAGGGAAGGGATGGAAGGGGAGCATACATCAGAAACCGACTTGACAAGGCGCCACCAAGTTTTAGAGGAGGGAGACAAGTTTGAAAGCTCATTCTTGAGATTAGACAGATGTTGTTTTCTATCTCTCCTGAGAGCAGATACACACTTGTTTCAGGCTTTGTGGAATGACCTGAGGTTTCCTTCAGTTGGATTTGCCTTCCAGGAGAAGAATGCAAGTTGTTTTAAAGCAACTGCCTCATCACAGGATTCAGAGGAGTACCAAGAGCGGGAGGATGGGTAAGATAACTGAAGATGAGATGGGATTAATCTGTGTATAAAAGTGAGAGCAGGTTTCTGTGGAAGAATTCCCAAGTTGAATTAATATCAGTGGCGGTGGATATAGGAGATCAATTCTGAAGTGGAAAAAACAACAAACAAACAAAGAAAACAAAAACCCGCAAATATGCGAATGTAGAAGCAGGTCACATTTCATAAACCGGGAATAAGCGGGGTTTACGAATGTCGGGTCCATGAATGTCGGATCCGCCAATGTCGGAGTTCTACAGTCATTAAGTGCAGTTGTACTCTCATATACTTCCTGGCAGTTGAAGTTAACTTTGGAATCAGAGTTATGCTATTGTGGATTATGAACTGAAATAAGAATTACCAGTAACTGAAGTAGTTAAAGTTCGAATAACAGTAGTCTGGAGAAAATTACTCCTTAACACTGCAGTTAAAACTATCATTGGTTACAGTTCTAATTACAGTTGTCTGCATGGAATTACTCCTGAAGACTGGAGTTAAAACTATAGTTAGTTTCAGTTCTAATTACAGTCGTCTGGAGAAAATTACTCCTTAACACTGGAGTTAAAACTATCGTTGGTTACAGTTCTAATTGCAGTAGTCTACAGAGAATTACTCCTTAATGCTGGAGTTAAAACGATAGTTGGTTAGAGTACTAATTACAGTAGTCTACAGAGAATAACTATAGTAAAAGAGACGTATAAGAATTGCATCGCTTACAATTGGTAGTTTACATGGGACAGTGAATATGGATGTGTTAGTAGTGCCTTAATGAGCTCAAGAGGAGGCAGAAGAGGATAGGAATCTGGCAGTTCCCTGATGTGCATTGAGAATCTTCAAGGATAGATGCAATCCTCTGGAGAAGTACGACAATATCAAATTTGTCCGGCGTTACAGACTCGACAAGGAATCGTTTCTTTAGTTGCTGAATCTAGTACAAGATGACATGGATAAACCTACGATGAGGAGAAATGTGCTGAATCCTCTCCAACAATCGTCCGTGCCGCTGCGATTCCATGCAAGTGCATGCATCATTTCATTTGGATGTTGGAGATGTGTGCGTTGTTTCACAGGCTAATCGGCTGTTTAGATGCGCACAGCTAAATTTTCTGGTTGTATAATCAGCACTTTTTTATCGGCAATAAAAGGTAAAAGTTGGAGTTGCAGTTAATACATGGGTATGGGGGAAAAAAAACATGTCTTAAAAACAATCATTGTTGAATTTCAATAATAGTCCAAATGAACACTTTGTTTTTTTTAGCAGTCAGAACAGAAAATTTTGAAGATCGGTTCAGGTTAAGAGTTTGTACAGCATTTTGTTAACCGTGTGCGGAAATTGAAGAAATAAAAAACCCCAGAGACACCCGGAGTATAGGTGCATGGCGTAATAGAGAGCCTTGCGGCTCTGAAAACGCCATTATACACAAAAGAAGAACACCTGGTCTCACATCAAAAGAAGAATTATTAAAAATAGCTAGTCTTTGGCAAGGACACTTGCAGATCGAGTGCATAATAACTTTATTAACACCCGAATATAGCAAACAAGAGAAACAACAGCGAGAGCGCCCTTCACGTTAAGCCGTGCACCGAGCCTCTCGTAACTCACTCTCTAAGCTCCAACCTTTAGGCCCCGCCTCAGTTAGAGGGAAAACGCACCGGTTACGTTCGACGAGCGAATGGATGCTATCCGGTCTCTGGAGGGAAAGGACCGCTACAAGTCTAATAATGGAGCACCCACCTCAAAAAAGCTTGCGTGCAATGGGACGATCAACACTACTGGTCACGAGAAAGACCAATGCACCATCATGCTCGCCTACACCGCAGACAGTGGCAAGCTTTCCGCGTTGTTGTGTTGAAGAGGAAGACAATGCCCAAAGACAAGTTTGCATCTGGCGTCATTGTTCGTGCGTAGCAGAGGGGTGGATAGACGAGGGACTGGTCCAGGACAGGGTGCGCATGGTCTGGAGTAGAAGGCCGGATGGCGGTCTCTCCCGACGATTAAGCATGCTAGGCTTGGATGCATTCATTTGTCACAAGACTGACGACACTAAAGCGCTGTTCCATCGGACCAACACCGATCTCGTCGTCATCCCAGGTGGGATGACATCACTCCTGCAGCCCCTCGATGTGTCCATCAACAAGCCGTTCAAGGACGGGATATGTCGCTGCTGTTCTGACTTGATAATTATTGAGGAGAAGACCTATACCAAGAGTGGGAGGATGAGAAAGGTCGACCTTCCGATCTGCGGCTGGATCGTCAAGGTGTGGGAGGAGATACCGTCGGACATCATCAAGCGAGCATTTCTGAAATGCTAAATCTCCAACAACATGGACAGCACAGAAGATGACATCATAAGTGAGGAGGAGGAGGCTGCAAATGACGGTGACAGCGACGTGGACTTGCTCTACCATGATTCGGACAAGGAGTTACATGCCGTCTTCAACGAGGAAAGCATTGACGAGGATTTCCTCGGGTTTGGCTGAAAAGCTTCATCAAACCCAAACGGCCCTTTTTAGGGCCACAAAACCACAAGAATTATGTATGACACCGGAATGAATCCCTTTTCTTCCTTTTTCTAGTAACAAAAAAAATCCTCTTCATAATATAAAAAAATGAGAAAGAAAAATAAAAAATTCTTGGTATCCTCTCTTCTCTCTTCAACTTCTTGAAAATGAGAATAAGACTGTTAGACAAAATTAAGCGGGCATAGGAGTAAGCCTGTTGGTACCTCCATCACTTTGTTCCGTACAAAGATAATGTACAAACGTATTTAGGTCTCGATCAGAAAATAAAATGATCAATATATATTCATTTATTTTTGAGGGTGAAAAACATGGGTGCGGTTAAATTGCCGTGGTGCACTTTTGGGTTTAATTTTTGTTACAGCTTTAAACAGCAGTCTTCTTGATGGTTTACTTAAGTTTAAGTAACCAGATCTTGACCAGATGACCCAGCTTGTTTCACAATAAAAGAGGATGTGACCCTTGGTCAGTAAATGTGCGTATCTATAATACTGCTACTAAAAAATAAGAAAATAATTTGAGTGTTTCACCACACTATTTACTGAGAAAGAGTAAGGATGGAGCTTGCCTGACATATGGGCTCTCTTCTGAAATTTGCTCCTGTTCTGCCATATCTTAAGGCCCAGTCACACCTTGACGTTTTAGCCAGCTTATGCCGATTTTTGAAAAATTTGTCTAAAACGCTGGCACACGTCGAATACGTTATGGTAAGTTTTGGAAACATTGAGAGCACGCTGAAAAACACTGCCATACGTCGTGTACTGGCTTTCATCGTTGTACTTTGCGGTTGTCCTAAATTTTAGTATGCTTGAAATTTTACAACTTATGCCAGCGTATGACTCACAAGTTCGCTACGCTGGCCATAGTTGTAGGCACGTTATGCGATCGTTGACACACGTCGACACACGTTAATTGTAAGTTAATCATAAGTCGAAACACGTCGAGGTAATGTTTAGCGTACCCAAACTTATTTCTAACCTATGAGTAACGTGTTGTAGGCACGTTACGCGATCGTTGACACACGTCGACGCATACTGTACTGTAGTTACTCATAAGTCGAAACACGTCAATGTAATGGTTAGCGTCAGTGTTCCAGACTCCCTGGTTTTTTTTTTTTTTTTCTTCGATGTACGGTGATGTTGACACTTCGATTTCTAGTGGGTTATGATTTAAATCGTTGAGCGGCAGCCTTTAATTATATTATATTATAACCGCACTATAAATCGAAGTCAACATCACCGTCATACCGAAGAAAAAACAAAAAACAGGGAGTCTGGAACACTGACGCTAACCATTACATTGACGTGTTTCGACTTATGAGTAACTTACAAGTAACTTTTGTCGACGTGTGCCAACGATCGCATATCGTGCGTAAACTTATTCCCATCGCATGCGGAACGTGTGAGGCATACGGCAAGTACGTCGTAAAATTTTTAACACGTTTAAAAGTACAAGACGTACTCCACTTACTACGACGTATGATAGCGTACTTTAGCGTTCTTTCACGTATACCAAACTTACCCATACCGTATTCGACTGCGCCAGCGTTTTGACGCATTTTTCAGAGGTCGGCATACGCTGGAAGATCGCCAAGGTGTGACTGCGATGTTGACACTTCCATTTCTCCGGCGGTTATGATTTGAATCATTGTGTGGCAGCCTTTTAATAGCTACGCCACGTGATACGTGCAGCGCGCTATACATAAGTTAGACTATCGTTGGGCATAGGTTGTGAACGCCGACAACAGGCTAAGCATTCGTTGATATAAGTTATCTATAGACACGAAACGTTCTGTGTCAGTTACTAATATGTTATGCATACGACCAACCGTTATGAATATCCGAATCTTTAAAAAAAACATCAAAAGTTCAGCGTAAGCCAGCGTTTTACATACATTTGATACGTTCTGCATGCTGGAGTAAAACGTCAAGGTGTGACTGGGCCTTTAGTGAGGAGAGGGGCTGAGCTTGCATCAAGCAAGCAAGTAAATTCGATTTTATATTCGGTGTCCTGCATGGATAATTATTCTCACCTCAACAACAATTTGCCGATACTCCGGCTGCTCAATGCTTTGCAGCATGTCCTCAACCAGCAGCGAGAAGTTCATCTCATACATAGTCATGTCTGACAGGGTTGGTTGCTGTGGAAACAAAAATAAATAAAAAAACAGCAGCTCCCAGATTATTATTAAAATTAATCTGCCATTACCATTGTGATGAAGAAACGGAACAACGTGATCAAGATAATTGTACGCGTCTTATCTGGCATTCATGTGTACTTGTGTTACGTGCAGAAGTAACCGCCGGTATAATGCAATCCAACCAATTATTGGTTAAAAAAAACAAGCAAATAAATGTGTTCATCGGATGTAATTCAGTAACCTGAGGTAAGTGACTTCCGGAGACAATAATTCCTCCAGGTGTACGCTCCAACACTTGCCACACTCGGTCGTAAAACCCAGGAGGAGCGCGGTTTAGGGAACCATCCATATGTCGGCGATTCTGCCATGATCTATCAAGGTCAAAGTGCTGCATCAGGTGAGTTAGCTTCGCTATGGTATCGAAACAGTATCAGGCTGTCTGATTCAGGATAGAAGAATATTTAAGTGAAACATTTGGAAATATGAGAAAATAGGTCGACAATAGCAGCATCAAGTAAAACTTTCCCGGCACACAGTGTGCTCCTACGTCTATAAAGAGTCACATTACTGCACAGCTTCGGTTTTTATGAAAAAGCATTGCTTTATTCAGTTCAAAATCAAAGTTAATGAGGGTATATTAAACGAGCACCTTGTGGTAATAATAACTGCATACTTCGGCACACCTTGGTGACATGGATCCTGCATGTGCTACTCTGGTTAATGACAACCAAAGCCTGGTGTTGGCCAAACAGTTAAGGTCGCTGGCTTAAGATCTCAGAGTCTTGAGTTTGAGCCCCTGTCCTGCCGTTAAATAACACAAGGTGGTTCGACTCAGCCTGTCATCCTTCTGAGGTTGGCAAAAGGAGAACCACCTTACTGGAAACAGGGGGCACTACATCAGCGGCACAGCCGTGCTCCCAGCAAAGATGCAACCAACAGGCACAGGCTGCATACGAAATGATGAAGATAATGGCGGAGTCCAGCGGTATAGAAGAAATGCCTCCAACGAGTAAGGGAACCAAAGACAGCAATCCATGGCCTGGGCGGCATTGCCATCTGAGCGCACATTTCATGATGCTACGATCCAAGGTTCAAATTACAAATAATGTGTGGATTTGTCCATCAAATGTAATTGTAGTTCATATAAAAGTACAATAATGTCTCCAAATGTCCTTGTAATACACGTGATATATTGATAATTGACAGAAATGACAGAGCATACATACCCAGGCAAAAATGCTGCAGTTAGAAATATAGTATGTGAGAGTTGTACTCTCATACACTTCAGAAGTGTGCATAGAATTACTACAGGAAAGGAATGTTATTTTTGCCTGGGTAGACAAACGGGGCTGGCAAGATAGCCTGGAGGTGTACGCACTCGCCTGAGCTGTCTAGCCTGGGTTCAAATCCCAAACTCAACTATAAACTGTCATCCTGGTGTTTCACAGGCAGGATGACTCATCAATATAAGTGCCGTCCCTCGAATGGACATTAAACTGTGTCTCCATGCTAGCATTACTTGGTGGATGATATAAATCCCATGGTGTCCTTCATGAAGTGCAGGCAAGCTATTGCTGGCACCCTGAACAATACAAATTCCTGTTCTAACCTATCAGGCGCACTGCATCGGCGGCATCATCACACCTCTGTAAGAGCTGATGCAAACCCGCAGGCATGTGATGTACATGAACGAACGAGTATGCTACACTCTTCTTTTCGTGCAGTGGACGAAGGCTTAAAGAGAAGCTTTGTGTATTTAGTGCAGGGGTGTCGTGCGAGTCCGATTGAGTCTTAAAAATGTATTGTCGTGTCCAAGGGGGTTTAACCCCTACTTGGACAGTTGGCCGAACTTCTCCCTTGGAGGCCTACAGCCGAGACTCCCGGAGATTAATGCACGTGTGCGGGAAAACAGTTCAACGCTGCACCAGAACAGCACAAACACATGGACACAAGCAAATTGAATTAACTAAATAATCATTTAATAAGAATAATTAAATGTGTACAATGACGATAATTCAAATTATAATAATGAAAGGAAAACGTGAGGAAAACTAAATCTAAATCTAATTGAGGCGCCTCCACGCAGACATAAATACAGACAAGGGGAAAATGAACCAAAGAAAAATCCCTCCTTTGTCCCGGCACTTAGTTGTGTGCCAGAGATGGTCTTGAGGGAGCTCTGAATCGAGACGCTTCGTAGGTGCACCCAAAAATATGGTGCCCAGTCGCCCTCTCGCAGTGGGATGAACGTCAGAAGTACGTCAGGCAATTCATGAGCGGTAATTAACACCAAGGCTCAGAGACTCCGTGCAGCTTCATATCACAAGCGAATATGCCAACCGTTCCTCTCCTGAACCCGGTTTGTTCACAACGATGGCCCACACGATGAGATGATTTCTGAGGCCCCGTGAGGAGGCTATGAGGCACACTCTCCTTCCCTCCTCAGAAGCGCACACACTTCACGGCTCAGCTGAACCATCGATGGCTAGCGTCTTGCTCAGCATGTTTCAAATTCACACAGCACGAACACGGGATTAGTGCAGCCTTCGTCGTGCCGATAGCAAAAGCGAGATCCTCCGTGTCCTCTGACTAACATCCTCTCCCCACCGCGTGCATCCTTTGGTTATTACTCCGCTTCTCCTCCTCTTCTCTCGGGTGTGGCTTGCTCGCCCAAGCCCGGGAAGGCGGGGCTTCTTCCCACTTAGTTGTTTTTGGAGCGTGTTCCCCACCTTTATTACCGATCTTGGAATACGAAACATAGGGAAAAGTGACACGGGGGCAATTATATACTGGGGGAATTATCCCTAATCCCTCTCCAATTAACACGGCACCGCCCCCCCCCCCCACCCCCCGTGTGGTGACAAGTAACACTTAAGCTCACAGTTTCCCTACTTAATTACATCGAGATGTCTCCTACACGTCCACGGGCCAAGCAACTCTACACAATCCTATCTCTCCTATGAAATCCCTTCATCTACCCCCACAAACATAACAGTATTTACCCACTGCCAACATGTCTTTCGAAATCGATGACATCTGCAGGTTCTGTGGGTCTCACCAACCCCTCACCTTCTCCAAGCATTTACTCATCACGGAGATGACGTTTTTGCCACACTTCAGTGAATTTGGCCTCGGTGAGTGCAGTATTGGGTAAGTATAAATGGTGTTTCGATACAAATTTTGAAATCAACTCTTCAATTAATGTACTGCAGGCTATATTTCACCTGAATTCATCAAAGGAGAACCAAATTGATTTTGAAAAAAAAAAACTCCTATTTTTTGTTTGCCAACTACCTTTTTCTTCTTATTTGCGCAGCTTTACCAATTTCATCAATCTCAGCTTCAGACGATACGATAGTTCAGAACTATTATTTGAAACAATAATTAGAAATTAGGATGCACAGGTGGAAAGAATGCTACGTTTAATGTAAATCGGGATTTAAGCAAATCATTGCAGATGAGCACCCCAACCTGCTTACTTACACTTTACCAAAAACAAAGAACACCTATAATTTGTCAGCATATAGGATAGTAGGCCAAATAAAGGTCCCTTCTGAGTGATTGTACACACAGAGAATGTTGGTTGCTTTGCACCAAGACAGCAAAACGCGTGTAGGCATAGAATAAAATAAATAAATAACAGAAACCTTGCTTGTTGCTGCGGTTGTAGCACGTGAAGTAGGAGCTGTTTGACCTCACTTGGGGAAAGATCATACAGGTTGCTTGAAGAGGGATTTGGAGTCGCACGGTCTTTCTCGCCATCCTTTTCAACATCTGCAGCACGCAGGGCCAGTTCATGCTTCATGGCGTGGATGATCCAACTGTGAACACAAAATGAAGTCAAAAGTGCATTTGTTGGCACCTAATCTGGGACCACATTCACATCAATCTTGATAACAATCAGGGGGACAAGGGGGACAAAAGAGAAGACCTAATTTTGATCCATAATTACTCTTCGGCACGTATCATCATGTTGTCCTTACAAAGTCCATTACCCGATGCGGATCTTGAGCATCCCACGGAAGAGCTGTGGTGCCGTAGAGATGAGCGTGCCCACGTGAATGACCAGCTCCTGCTGCAGTACAGCATCCCGGGGCTCAGGGGTCCGAGAACTCGAGTACAGGAGATGGAGGATTTCCACCGGTGACAGTGGGTTTGTGATGACCACCTCATCGTGTCCAATTAAGCCCAAGGTGACCTTAATATTTCAAGGTGGAGAGCCGAGTTGGTGAAATATGGCAGAGGAAAGATGCATGAGGGGAGATAATAAAAAAAAGGTTGAAAGTTTGTACATAAGATGAGGTGGTTATAGAAAATGAAGAATTGGAGAAGACGAGGAAACCATACAAGAGTGAGGATGAAGGAGGAGATAGCATGAGAGAGAAAGAAAAGGAATAGAGCAAAAAACAAAAAAGTATGGAGAATGGGTTAAAAAAAAGAGGTGATTTAGGAAGAAGGTGTATGTAGAGGACATCGACAGAAACAAAAAAAAAAAAAGGAAGGAAATAAATGGGTTATTCAAAAGTCTCACCAAAGGGCAAACTTATAGCATTGCTTATAATTTGATTGAAATGTTTGGGTTAAAGTCCAGATGTATGCTCTACAATAAACAGAAATGCAGACAGTTTCAACTATGTTTACATGAAAAAGCTATCATTACCCAGTTATCGATTACGTTCCAGGTGAGATTGTCCATGGTAATGATCCAACAATCAAAGAAGAAAGGTAACAACGTATTTCAAGAGAAAAGGTTTGCACAAAGGTTACCGTTGTACAGTAAGCAGAATGAGAGAAAGATGGAATGCGATGGGCCAGCGTATGATGTGAATGAGAGGACGATGGAATGAGATGCACACATTTGGAGAAAGTGAAGATGAAGATTCTGACCTTGCATGCACCTGCTTAATTTTTGAAAACTCAACATTTTCGAGCAGCCAAGTGTTAAAAGGCAAAACACTGTGAATAACAAAGGCTCAAGGCCAGCATTTCATTCACACAGTAGTGCTCATTAGGGGACTGATTTAGAAGGTCGAAACAAGCTGGAGCAGGGATTGGATGCATGTTAATAGAATCAACAATGATGAAGCTCCCTTATACTGTATCCCTCTCAAGATGTAAAGTTAGTGTTCCTGGATAAATTCAAAACAGTTTCACAAGAAAAGTCTTTTCAACATTTTTGACTCCACTCTGAGTAGTTTTGAAACTGAGAAACGATGCATGCATTGACCGGTTTTGTTTTGGGCATCAAGGTATATTCCTTGCTTCAAACCAAAATTATCAGGAAATGAAAGATATATGGCTTTAATTACACTGGTTTACAAAAGAATTTAGGCACGCATGAAAATAGGTGTTCTAACCTAATTTTGGGGTGCTGATTTCAGATACGAAATACATTTTCACTCATCACCTCTAGTTTTTGAGATATGCATGTATACATGTATACATATAGCCCTAGACCAAAAATATCTAAATATTTCAGTAATACACTGCATAAATAGGTGTTTTAGACAATTTAGGGATGCTGAACTCAAATTAACACTTTGGCAAGCCGATGACGCTATTGCGTCATCCAAAAAACTCCGTAGGTCAAACTTGTGCATTGTGCGGCTGGGAACGCCAGTAGCTTACTGGTGGTGAGGAGGGTGGTTAGTGCTGCTCTACAATTATCCGGCAGGATGACTTTTATATAAAGTAGCTGGGTTTTTAATTTTTATTTTATGCTATAGAAGAATCATTTCATGGGAATGCTGGGGTAATTATTCCCATTGGCCACTCAGTTCATTTGAAGGAGTCGTATGACAATATGGAGCTCCTTCTGGAAGCTGTCAAGTACCAGCAGCACCAGTGGAGCCTCTGTGGGACCTCAAGGTCTAGGCGCTTATGGATATGCAGGGGGCTCACGAAGTACTGCTGCTTTCTCTGTCTCTGGGACAGTCGGGCTGTGTCCAAGCACTACACGCAGAAGGACTGGGGGTCTAGGAGCACTTTCGTGCTGGGGACACAGTGTCCAAGAAAATCCTCTGGTGGACATGAACAAGGTGCTTCTTCCCCTCTTCATATAAGCTTGGCCTCATGAAGAATTTCGTGAAGGCCATGGACAAGGATGGTGCTGCCTTCCAACACCTGTGCACTCTGTTCCAGGTCTCAGTTCTGCTAACTCAAGGAGAGGGCATCTTCGTCGGACCTCAGATCAGGGAGGTGCTGAAGGATGAGGTATCGAGGAGAAGCTCACCTTGAAGGAACTGAGAGCATGGGAAGCATTTAAGTCAGTCTGCCATGGCTTCCTTGGTAACACACGGGCACTAGATTACCAAATGCGTGTGAGAAGTTGTTGCAGCTTATCAGGATATGGGGTGCCAATATCTCTCAAGATTCACTTTCCCACTCCCACCTCAACTTCTTCCCTCGAACCTTGAGCAGTAAGTGACGAACATGGGGAAAGGTTCCACCAAGATATTACTAAGATGGAGAGCAACTACCAAGGCAAGTGGAACCCAGCATGATGGGGACTTCTGGTGGATGCTCCTGTGCGACATCCCAAAGGCAAAGTACACCAGATCCTCCAAAAAAACTCACTTCTGACTGTCTGTAGTACTATGATGTGTATATGAGGTGTGTTCAAAAAGTATCCAACCTTAATTTTTCGTGCGTAAACAAATGAAGCTAGGAGGCGTGGTTTGGTGCACGTATGCAGGCGATCCTAATCCGTATGCGTGAATATTTTCCCGCCTGTAGAAGCTGTCAGTCGCCGACAGACCGCCGATGAGTGAGGAAGTGTAAGTGAGCGCCATCGGATTTTCGTTTTTGACAAAATGACGGATCACTGTGGTCTCTCGCCAGTGATCACTGTTGAAGAAGTTGGGATCGCTGTTCACAGTCTCCAGCATGTCCTGTGCGATCTCCAAACGGAGTTGCTTCTGGCTGATCGTAGCAGCTTTGGCACGAACTTCGCTGAGATTCTCCTTAAGCCCAAATCCTCAGTCACAATGGAATGAACGGATCCAATGCTGACGCCCGCCTCATCTGCAAGTTCTCTGATCGTGATTCGACGATCCTGCATCAGCAGGGTCCTCACTTGGTCAATACGATCTCATTTCGGGATGTTGAGGGCCTACCAGAACGTGCTTCACTTTCCACTGATGTGCGACCATCTTTGAAGCGGTTGTACCACTCTTTATTCTGTGTGGTGCCCAATGCTTCGTTCTCCGAAGGCCTGTTGAATCTTGCGGATCGTTTCCACTTGGGAATCGCCAAGCTTTACACAAAATTTGATGCAGTAGCGTTGTTCAAGTTTTCCGTCATTTTGTCAAAAACGAAAATCCGACGCGCGCTCACTTACATTCCTCACTCATCGGCGGTCTTGTGCGACTGACAGCTTCTGCAGGCGGGAAATATTCACGCATACGGATTAGGATCGACTACATACGTGCACCAAACCACGCCTCCTAGCTTCATTTGTTTACGACGAAAAATTAAGGTTGGAACTTTTTGAACACACCTCGTATATGCTTATATCCAAGTAATAGTAATATTTATTCTATCAGTGTTCTGTGTCTATGTTTTGTTTCGTTCTGTAATATGCCATTTTAATATATGAATAAACACTTATATTATAAATATATGCATTATAATAAAAATGGGATATGTGAACGAAAAAAACTAGAGGTAATAGAGCAAAACTGTTTAGAAATTTGAATTCAGCATATTAAAATTAGTCATAAACACCTATTCACATGCTTGCCTCAGAATTTATTTTTTTTTTTTTGTAAACCAGTTTATTGGAAATGTTGGAAATGAAAAGTTGGAAATGAAAGATATATGGTTTTGAATTATTTTTATGTATGAGAAATCTCACTCGAGTACTTTCACCAACTCAGGATTATGATCAAGCATGCATCCAACCCCATCCACTGAGCCTCACCTGTTTGTTCTGCACAAGTACGTTAGTTATGGATGGAGCAAGGGAGTCCACTAACTTAGTTAAGAGGCTGGCAGTCAACCGAACAACCGACCTGGTGAGGGTGGGGGGGGGGGTGAAGATGAGATATGGGGATGGGAGAAGGGAGGCACAAAGACACCGGATGATACAACCATTGATGCAATAAGTCACAGTCGCAAATGGTTGCAGCGAAGAATGCCAGGATAATGTCTGTGTGAGTCATAATTTCATTTCAGTGGGATACCATAAGGCCAGATCTCCAATCAAAGGTTGGCCTGGCTAGCTGCGTTAGGTTCAGAGGAAAGAACTAACTGCCAGTCTTCAGGTAAAAGCTCAGTGGTTTATGAAATACAATCACCGGAGGTTTGTGCGACTGGATGGATGCACAATGGTGGCAGGACAGGAGGTGAAAAAGCACTACAATGGAGTGACGAGGTGATGGGAAGACCACAAATACATGACCGTGGATACCTGCTTTCCCTGCACCAAAGTTGCCGTTATACTCGGAGCGAGTAAAGCCGCACAGCACTGCATCTGGCTCACAACCAGCCGCACCGAACTCCTGCCAGAGGAAGGCCAGGTGGTTGTGGCACCACAGCCTTGTTGGTAATAAATTGCCAATTGTGTGAAAAAGAAAAATATTGAAAGTGTGAAGAACTAAAATGACAAATAATAGGTGAGGAGTAAAGCTAACATGGACCAACCAATGTGGTTTGCACAATCTCTTTGCCACCAATGTGGGTCATCGAAAAGGTCGACAAACTTAAGTGAAAGGCTTCGGTGATCACAAAATTACATTTACACAGTCTCACCATTTCATGACATGTGTGCTAAATATTACGTTTCTCAGACTACAATCTTTGTTTTGTTTCAGGAATTAAAATAATGGTACCGACTATATCAAAGACATTCACCTTGGGAGAGGGCTTCAGTCAGGAAGACGTTCAAACTCCTGTTAAATTATTGGTGATTGAGGAGGAGAATTTACACCCTCAGGCTATTTGGGGTTACTCAACACGAGGCTGAAGTGCACGAATTGTTTTTTTCTGCATAAGTACGTCTTATGTTTTCCCTATTCCTATTCCCAATCGTTTATAGTATCATGGAGTCTCCTCTCTTGTTAACCCACACTTTTCCATCTTAACCCTGTTTGCCAGCTCTGTCTGCTTACATTTTCCTTGGCTACTCGGCCCACTTGGTTCGAATGTTCTGTTTGTCTGTCCCTACTTTATGGGTTTTTCCTTTTACAGGGTCTAGGGCTCATGAAGGAGCTGCAACACAAATCAAGCACACATGCAGACAAATACATCAGACAAACACAGCAGTTGAGCCTGAGGGAAGTGACGTAACTTTCAGGGGCACTCTGGGTACTGGTGACACCATCTTTATGACAATGGTCATCTCTCCACAATTAGCAGGGCAACTTAAGAAGCAATTTCTTTATCCCCATAGATTATAGATGCCAACATATGGGGTTTGTCCGTGCTATATCCTTCAAAAATTGTAAGTGCTGCTTCCTGGGTTTATGCTCAGGATTTATAGTGTTTGGTGCGACGACTCAGCCATGGTTGGAATGGAACCTCCAACCTACTCGACTCGAGGTGAGCGCTCCAACCATTATGCTGCTGAGTCTGGTAATATTGGCACTGCTGCTACATATGCTACCAGTGTGTTCATTCCTTCCATATTTATACTTTCACTGCTTGTGGCACATCACTTATGCTACTTATGCTGTCAGTGTGTTATTTTCTCTGTCCTGCCATGTACGCCGACTCCCTCTCTGCTCCATTGCTGTAGCAACATCACCCCACCATCATTTAGCTCTTCCTTGAGCCTCAATCTCTACATTAAAAAAAAAACACATTATAAAATGTATCAATGGATCGAATATTTTTTTTCTCAAAATTATACAAAGCTTTGCAGAGGTTGTTTCGCATCTGCTCAATAAGTTAACAGCCACATCCATCCACTGTGTTGAGGGAACTTCAGAAGTAAGGCTTCTGTGCTTGGATGGAAAAGTGAGTTGACTGCTGGACAAAATGCAATGAAGAGGATCGAGATTATGTCGAATAATGTAACAAGAATACAGTTTGTCAATGATCCTATGTGTATTACATCTTTGGAGTTACATAGCTTTTGGAAAGAATCTCATAAATTAGAACAAACTATTGGCTGGTGCAAATTTTTTTAAGGTGGTCTAACACTGGATAAATGGCGTACCACTAAAACCAGCTACGAGGTCAAGAATGTCTCAAACCTAAACCTAACCACTACATCAACAATAAATTCCAGGAAAAAAATAATTCAGAGGAATTTCTCCTTCGAGGGAATTTGGAATTTGTCCAACCTACAAAACGTCTTTGCTTAATATTTGCAAAGCCTCATTACAAAAAACTGATCTCATTAACAACTGATCTCATTAACTCATTAAAAAAACAAAAAACTGATCTCATTAACGAACATTTATACAAGCAATCTTGAGGGCAAAGGTGAGTAAGCTCAGCCATAGGAGTTCACACTCACATTTGATAAATGATGAGAACAATGGACACAGAGTACATGAAAAGTGAGACTTCTGATCTCTCAAAAAAGGTATGGGTGAAAGAATCATGGGGTGGACCGTTAAGATTGTGCCACCACAACATTGAGAAATTGAGCGGCCAGGTCGGGAAAAGTTGAAGAGAACAATGCTGCATTATTCAACAATTAAAGGTTGCAACCAAAAATGGGGCTTATATTCAACAATGAATGACATTATTAAGAGGGCTGGCAGGATGACCCAGAGGAGCGCACACTCGCCTCGAAACGTCTAGTCTAGGTTTGAATCTCGACCCAGCTATAAAATGTCATCCCGGTGTTTCACAGGCATGGCGATTCAGTGTATGTGCTGTTCTTCAGATGGACGTTCAACTCGGCGTCCCATCTGCCGGCATTAGTTGGTGGACGTTAAAGATCCCATGGTGTCCTTCGCGAAGAGTAGGTAAGCTATCGTCGGCACCATGAACAAATTCCAAATTCCTGTCCGCCGAACTAGTCGAGTGTCAAGCCTGGCCAGGCGGTTCAGGAAAGACTTGGGCCATAAACGTCCCCCTACCAACCCCCCCAAAACGTGGGAATAATTGTGGCCATTAAAGAGGAAGATGAAGAAGAAGGACATTATTGAGACTTTAAACGTTTTGCCTGCTGGCAAAAGGCCCTTTGCATGGAAAATCCAGTGCATGGGAAATGAACAGAATTATGAAATGGCTAAAGATAAAGTTAAAGTTTATACAATATTACAATATTAATATTATTCATACATGTCTAAAAGATCAAATTATGTATATTGTTACGTATTAGGTATATACAGTAAGTTAGCTGGTCGGTGTGGTCGAGTAGCTTAGAACATTTCTTTTTGTAATAGGGACCCGTAAGAAGGAGTTGTCTTGTAATTCTGTCTGCCGTGAGAGAGGCAATGTTTTGAATTAGACATTAGGGAGGAAAACGTGATGCGTTTTGTCCTCTCTACAAGCCAGGCAAAGCACCAAGTGAGGCAAGAAGAAAAGGGGGGTGAGTGAATTCATAGGTGACAGCAATTCGTGCCTTGCCATTCTGTCTCTCTGTTCACTCCTATAAGTATTTAAGCATAATCATTGATTATAATCTATCATGGTCAAACACTGCAAATCAATGGCCTTCAAAGGCCAACAGCGCCTGCACCTTCATCGGCAACTGAAATCATTTCGGGTTGATAAAATGGTTAAGAGGCTTTTTTATGCTTCAGTAAATGAGAGTGCGATCCTGTACGGTCACTGTGTTTGGTTTAGTGGTGTTAAAAAAAACAGGTGATTTGGTAAAACTGCAGAGAGTGTCAAAACAGGCTGGAACGATCCTCGGAGAAAAGATGGACATAAGTGTAATTTCTCATGAATGAGTTTTAACAAAGGCTAAATCCATTTTGAAAAATAATATCCACACTTACATTTTATGAATAGTGAATACGTGAATAGCAAGTTTTGTGAACTTACGTTTTAACATACGTTTTTATGAACGGATGAGGAATGGAAGGAGGTTAAGTTGTTTGACGCGCAGAACCAGGAGATTTTTGAAATCATTTGTACCGTTTTCTGTTCATGTTTATGATGAAAGTCCGTCATGTTAAAGGGTCAGTGGGTGGTGGTGGATATACTGTAGTTGTCTGTTGAATTGTTCTCTGTGTAATTTTGATAATTTAGTCGTGGGTTTTGTTGTACCATTGCTGTTGTTTTTGTCATCATTTATTATTTTAAGTCCATTTGATGAATTGTACAATATTTCATTTTTTTTTTCTCAAAGATTGTGAGTTGGGTGAGCTTTGTTTGACCGTGCACTTTTCCATCTTTTGGGGCCAAATAAATTTCATTTCATTTCATTTCTCCTCACACTACTGGACGTTTCGCTTGTTTGTTGGTCCGTGCCGTGGCTTGGAGACCTGCACGTGGTGGAGCTATTTTGATCCGGTCCGAGTATCCTTTCACAAATACCTCGCCTGGCCTCCCCATTGTGAATGTGTGAGTGATTGTGTGCTCATGGCCATCGTTTTTATTTCCCTATATTAAGGCTTTTCGTTATACCGGGTGTGTTCATTTACTTATTTGCTTGCATTCACACCCACCAGCCTTTTGTCTCGAGATTTTCCGTTTTCGTTGTTTTGTGCCTCCTTTAAATAAATCTGTTTTTCCATAAGAGCATGTTTCATGTGGTGATCTGCCTTTACAAACCTCTCACGTGAGAACCCATTTTGATGCACTTTGACAAATTTCTGGGGACGGTTAAAATTGGTAATATTCGCTTCAAGAGACTGGTGGAATTAGAAATTCTGATCGGGGTGCGAGGGACAAATCCCGCTCTGGCGATGTGGCCCATCCTGTGGGAACTAAATTACAACCTCATCGACTGATCAGCGTTAGAATACTTACAAGGCATCAATATATCTTCTTCTTCTTCTTTCGGCTAGCTCCCGTTAGGGGTCGCCACAGGATCAACGCTTGTTGTCCGCATAATGATTGGCATAGGTTTTTACGCCGGATGCCCTTCCTGACGCAACCCTGGTCGCCTCTTACGACACACAGGGTATGGTACACCTATTCTAACCGGGGCATACACCGGGCCCAGTACAACTGGTACTCATTTCGCCGACCTCGGAAGGAAGGCAGGCTGAGTCAACCCTGGTGTTTTCGACTGGTATATAAATATATATATAATATATATATATATTATATATTATATATATATTTAATTCAGTGTCCCAACGGGGCTTGAACTCAGGACCTTTTGGGTCCCAAGCCACTGCCCTAACCACTGCCACAACACCAGGCTTAATACGCCGACCTAACCCAAACAAGGCATCAATATATATATATAATTAAATATAATATATATATATATTAAATAAATATATAAATATAATATAAATAAATAAATAATAAATAAATAATAATAAATATATATATAATATATATATATATATATATATATTATATATATATATATATATATAATATATATATATATATATATATATTATTCCTGTGCTTAGTGTTAGGTGGGCTTGGATCCAGGATCCTGTCAGCTGTGCTGCTATTCACAGGGTGACTCAGCTTATCCCAAGGTCGGCAAATGAGTACAGTGTACTGGTCCGGTGTATGCCCGGTTAGAATATGTGTACCATATCCCTGTGTGTCGTAAGAGGCGACCAGGGTTGGCGTCAGGAAGGGCATCCGGCATAAAAACATTGCCTCAAGAAAAAGCCCAACCCCTACAAGCAGGGAAAAATGGCTGTAAAAACGGTCATTATTTTTTTTTATATCTATATATGTATATATATAGTACCAGTCAAAAGTTTGGACACACCTACTCATTCAAGGGTTTTTTGTTATATTTACTATTTTCTACGTTGTAGAATAATAGTGAAGACATCAAAATCATGGAATAACACACATGTAATTATGTAGTAATCAAAAAAGTGTTGAACAAATCAAAATATATTTTAGATTTTAGATTCTTGAAAGTAGCCACCCTTTGCCTTGATGACAGCTTTGCACACGCTTGGCATTCTCTTAACCAGCTTCATGAGGTAGTCACCTGGAATGCTTTTCCATTAACAGGCATGCCTTGTTAAACGTTGATTTGTGGAATTTCTTTCCTTCTTAATGCGGTTCAGTCAATCAGTTGTGTTGTGACAAGGTAGGGTTGGTAAAAGATCATTATTTTGTCTGTACTGTAGTCGTCCATATTATGGCAAAAACAACTCAACTAAGCAAAGAAAAACGACAGTCCATCATTACTTTAAGACATGAAGGTCAGTCAATCCAGAAAATTTAAAGAACTTTGAAAGTTTCTTCAAGTGCAGTTGCAAAAACCATCAAGTGCAATGATAAAACTGGCTCTCATGAGGACCGCCACAGGAAAGGAAGACCCAGAGTTACCTCCACTGCAGAGGATAAGTTTATTACAGTTACCAGCCTCAGAAATCACCAATTAACTGCACCTCAGATTGCAGCCCAAGTAAATGCTTCAAAGAGTTCAAGTAACAGACACATCTCAACATCAAGTGTTCAGAGGAGACTGCGTGAATCAGGCCTTCATGGTCGAATTGCTGCAAATAAACCATACTGAAGGAGATCAATAAGGAGAAGAAGAGACTTGCTTGGGCCAAAAAACACGAACAATGGACATTAGACCGGTGGAAATCTGTCCTTTGGTCAGGGGGGGGGGGGGGGGGGGGGGGGGGGGGGGGGGGGGGGGGGGGGGGGGGGGGGGGGGGGGGGGGGGGGGGGGGGGGGGGGGGGGGGGGGGGGGGGGGGGGGGGGGGGGGGGGGGGGGGGGGGGGGGGGGGGGGGGGGGGGGGGGGGGGGGGGGGGGGGGGGGGGGGGGGGGGGGGGGTGAATGAGTCCAATTTGAGATTTTTGGTTCCAACCACCGTGTCTTTGTGAGACGCAGAGAAGGTGAATAGATGATCTCTGCATGTGTGGTTCCCCGCGAAGCATGGAGGAGGAGGTGTGATGGTGTGGGGGTGCTTTGCTGGTGACACTGTCAGCGATATATTTAGAATTCAAGGCACACTTAACCAGCATGGCTCCACAGCATTCTGTAGCGATAACGCCATCCCATCTGGTTTGCGCTTAGTGGGAACAACATTTGTTTTTCAACAGGACAATGACCCAAAACACACTTCCAGCTGTGTAAGGGCTATTTGACCAAGAAGGAGAGCAATGGAGTGCTGCATCAGATGACCTGGCCTCCACAATCACCCG
>CM068955.1:92051960-92060249 GCA_035128595.1 Eptatretus atami | reverse complement strand
GGAAGACAGACAGACCATTATAACCCTTAAAAGTGAAGGTCTTTCCTTTCAAGAAATTGCAAAGAGATCCAAGGTATCAGTGAGTACAGTTTCCTACACCATCAAAAGGCACTTGGAAACTGGAGGAAACTGACAGGAAGAGGTCTGGCAGATCCCAAAGCCACAACCAATCAGAAGACAAGTTCTGAGAGTCAACAGTTGCGTGATAGGTGGCTCACAGACAGGCAAGCTTCAAGCACAGCTCAACACTGGTCCAAGTAAGGAAGTCTCAGTTTCAACTGTGAAGAGAAACTTCGAGCTGCAGGTTTGACAGGTCAGCGACTTACACAGAGTGATGGCACGCTGAACCAAAAAGGGCTACACAGCATTTTGCAGCGCCATGCAATACCCTCTGGTCTACCGCCTAGTGGTCAGGGTTCATCCAACAGCAAATAACGACCCAAAACATACCTCCAACTAGTCAGAACTACCTTAGAAGTAAAGAACAAACGTGGTAGGCTTCCAATCATGGAATGGCGAGCACAGTCTCCAGACTTAACCCCATCGAGCTGGTTTGGGATGAACTGGACAGAAGGGTGAAAGCAAAGCAACCTACAAGTGCAACACATTTGTGGGAACTTCTGCAACAGTGTTGGGAAGCAACTTTCGAACAATATTTGATTTTCATTGTAGAACAGAATGCCACGAGTTATGTTCGGCGCTGTTACATCTGCAAAAAGTGGCTACTTTGAGAGTCAAAAATTTTAGATTAAATTTTGTTCAACAAAACGATTCCATGATTTCTTTTTTTATCTGCAATTGATTATTTGTTGTACGCTTTAATTTCAGAGTACATTGAAACATTAAACTGCTTAAATTTCAGTAAAAACTGGAAAAATGGCGGATCGTTCTAAACCTTCCTGACATGGGTGCTCGTTATAAATATATCTATATATATGTACACATACATACACATGCAAATACATATACAGATGTATTGCATTTTGTACCAGTAGTTGTAAAACCTATCAAGTCGGATACCCATTACATTTTCATCATGGAAGCATTCCATAAAATTGTGTCAGTTCAATGGTCAGAGTGTTCACTCACCTCTGCCTTGATAAAAATCAAATAAAAATATCATTTAAGTAACCGTTTTATTTTTATAAAATTGATAACAGCCTTAGGATCTGAGTTCCAGGTTGCAGGATGGCAGAGCCAAACATGGAAAAATTATGTTATGTTACAAGTCATTTTATAAATAAAAGGAGTTATCCACTGTTCATAAAGGAGTTTTTTTATATAAAGGAGTCCACGATGTTATTTTATAAGTTCTCCACTCATTTATTCCTCTCTTTTCCCACCTGTGAAACCGCCTTCCACACTCTCTTCGATCTCAGTCTTCGTCCCTCCGGGTCTTCAAGACGGCTGTTCACCACCATCTCAGGTCATCCCCTATCTAAAGCCATGATCTTTTCTCCACCCATTAAACCATCCCCATCCCTCGGAAAATTTTGCTTATGTATCCATCTTATCCTTCGCTTGCGTTCTCCCGTACCCCTTATCGTTACCTGCATCCCTTGTTTGTCAGTCTTCATCTACATTCTACAGTACCTTCTCCCTCCGCTCTGCTATTGGTATTTCCCCTTTCTCCTGCTGTTCCCTTTGTCATGTTGTGTCTCCTCTGCTTTTGGTTGCCATAGCTCACAATTCCATGAGCCTAGACGCATGCATATAAAAAAATAATAATCGGCACTCTTCATCTTCACTTCCAATTAAAAAATGTAAAAAAACAAACACATACTCACTTCATTTCCTCAAATTGGCTTTCATTACACTTTGTTGGTTTCTACTTCGGCACGTTAATTTAAACTTGACTGTCATGGCCAGATCACATATGGCAATTGGTTAGTCTTGTACAACATCATATAGTTTTGGATCATGTGAAGTCATTTAGGATCATTTGTAGAAGGTACTAACCATTGCTTCCTGCTTCCAGCAACTCGATAGATCCTTTGAAGAGAACTTTCCACCGTTCCTAGGGGACAAACAACAAGACTGCTAGATGGGATACCATTGGCAATTACACCTCCACAAGTGAGTGAGTTGCCATATCAGAAGATTTTCAGCTTCCCTACTCATCCCCTCATACCCCACAAGTGCAGGCTCAAAATAATGCAGCAACAAATTTGCAGTCAGGAATTCCAGTGAAAGAAAAGGAAACTAGAAGGGTACTCGGCGCATACGCCCTCCACCACGTAATGCCTGATCCACGAGAACATATATCGGCCCAATACATTTTTGAAATATCATGCTATAACCTGTACTATATTTCGTTTTTCGCCTAATCTCTCAATGGTGAAAAATTAAATAATTTTTGTATCCAGATCCGGATTTGGATCTTCAGCAAAATTGAATGAATTCGTCCTTGCGACACACCCAACCTGTCCACCAAGTTTCGGCTGAATCCGTCCACAACTTTTTGAGATATTGTGCTCTATATTGGATGATGAGCACAATCTCTCAATGGTGAAGACTCACTTAAAAAATTATCAGTTCCAGATACGTCCACAACTTTTTGAGATATCCTGCACACAAACAAACAAACAGACAGAAAGGGGTGAAAACATAACCTCCTTCACCTTCGGTGGCGGAGGTAATAAATGAGTTGAATGAGTAGAGATTATGGAAATATGAAAAATTCAATTTTTATTTCTATTTCTTCTTTAAAAATATGCATAAAGAGATCACAAAAGGTGAAAAATTAAGAAAGAAAAAAAAACACAAGTCATTTTCCATTCAGAACGTGAATAAATTTAAAGGATTCCCCATAAACGGAAACTACAGGTAAATGAAATAGGAATTGGCGAAATGAATTGCTGGACAAAAACTAACAGCTCGTTGTGATTTTTCTTTGGCTCAAACTCTTTTCATAACAGGCATGTAAAAAGTTCTTACCCTAAAGCTTTGTCCTGAATGACAACACAGGGAAGTGAAGAAAGGTTGGAATAGTTGCATAGAGGGAAGAAAGAATTACCTTCTCCAGTGATGTAACTTCCACCTTCCTTCTTCAACAATATTCCCAGGAGAAGGGCTTGGTTACATATGCAGATTTCATCCTGCTGAAACAAGAGTGGTGCATCGATCTCACATAAAGAAGTGTGAACATTTGTTAAAAAGGGAGATTATTGAGACAGCTCATTCGATTTCAATAATTCTCAGGACAGATGAACTTCAACCTCACCCTGAGTTGTCGCAGTATTTCCAAGGAAGAACGATGCTCCCACTCCTCCAGTACAATGCTCGACTCATGCATCTCCCCGTCGGAGGCGGCCGGCGTGCTGGCTTGACGTCTCATGCGTAATCCCTTCGGTGCCTCCAGCTCCCCAAAGCTGTGGAACTGAGGCACACTGTCAGCACAGGAGATGGAAAAGGGGTGAGGATGGATGCTTAAAGATGCTCCAAAGTAAAGAGAGTAAGAGAAAGAGTTAGCAGACTGTTTTGGGAATGGTTTAAGAGATGAAGCAGAATGCTAAAATGAAGGAAGAGAATTACAAGGAGAAAGGAGAAAAAACAAACAAACTTATTCAGAGCGAAAGGGAAGTCATCCCTCCCATGCCAGCCCCTTACGGTTCATCATCTGAAATCCGCAGAAAATCCAGCTGCTCAACCACAGCCCCAGACACCATAGTCTGCAGCAGAAATAAGAAGTAGCAAAACGCATAAAGCAGGACTATTATTATATGGTAGCACATAACATGACTAGCATCAAGTAAACTGCCGAGCACACCTGTAGGACAAGACAGCACCATGAAATTCCAGACTTGATGACGTCTAAACACCTACTGTAAGTGTTTTCTGCACATTCATGACACCATATATGCAAAATGATGGACATTTTGCCACCCCTTCCCTACTTTCCATTTCTTCCCAAACTCTTCCCCATGCCTCTTCTCTCACTACTATCACAGTTAGTGCTATGCCATACTCTGTTTCTGTCTCTCCTTCTCTTCACTCCATTCATCACACCCGTCTTGCTTCTGCTCATCATCCTTTCTGAATTACTCTCCCCTTCTCTCCATACCAATCACCATGGCCCCTCCTTCTTCCCCCCACACTGCCTCTCGACAGAAAACAACTTCCCCCAGGAGCGAGTTCTCCACTTCTATCAACTTGAGACATTTTAAGTCACGAATCAAGTCTAGATATTATTGGATCAACTTTTCCCCATATCTTTGCTTTTTGACCTGGAGAGGGGGGGGGGGGTTCTTGGTTTTGGGCTCGACTCCTCCATCCTCTGTGAGTTAATAAAAATTATATATATATATATTTTTTTAAACTCCTTTCCCTTTTTCATTTCATCGTCACATCTCTTCCCTTTCTCAATTTGATTTCTTTAAGCATCCCCATCCTAAAGTCATTCTACATTGGTGCCTGTTTGAGAGAAATGATGTCTTCAGTTTTATGGGGGGTTTTATGGACTTTTAAAAACTTTTATCGAGGAAGTCGAGGAAAATTCTCGCAGGATAGGGAGATGCAGCATCCTGCACAAGGCCGCATTACCCGTCCCTTAAGCGAAATTAGGACCAATAAGGCCATTGTTTGACAAAACACACCACATCGTAATATTGTCCAAAAATGAAGTGAACAGTTGTTTGTTTGTTTGTTTGTTTTCCCCCACAAGATGCTCTTGATAAATGATACAGTAAGTATATTGCAGTAAGAAACTTTGCTTCCCAGCCTCTACAAATAAAAGAAATCGATCACCATTTCATGGACCACCATATGTTTATGTTTTATCTTGTTGATCATCTGTTCCGTTTAAATCCCACTCCAACTCTTTCACTCCATAATTTCATGATGTTTTCTTCTTTGCATCACAATACTTTCCTTCCATACCCTCTCACATGAAACGTGTGAACAGAACAAAGAAAGAACAATGAAAAGATGCTGAGATTGTGATGCTTGAACAAAGGCAATTTCGTTGTTTTAAAGACATCACCGGTGAAACCGGCAGAATTAAGGTAAAAATTAGCTTGTATGGGTAAGAGTTAGAGAAAAGAGGTATGAATAAATAAATAAATACATAAAAATTAATAATAACAATAATAAAAAAATAACTGTGACAGACAAAAAGGCTGACCTGTAGTCGGTCAACTCGAACCTTCACGTCTCCCACAACACCCTTTTTGAACAATGCCAACATATCCAGCATGGGGTTAAAGCGACTGCCCCTGGTTGGACAAAAATTGTTTGGGGCTGTCATGTCATTAAATCATCACCAAGAACGCCGACATTATCCTGCCCAGAGAGACTCATGTGCATATAATACTGGATTAAAGCTCAAACAGACAGTTACAATCTGATGTTACGTCCAAGGAAAAGGAGATCATATATAAATGTATTGAGGAAGACGATGAAAAAAAGAATAGAGGGGAGAGAAGAACTGAATGAACGAATGAATGAACAGGGAGAGAAATAACAATGGAGAAATGGGTACAGTAGAGAGTAAGACAAGAAAGGAAGAGAAGGTTCTGAGCGTATCAGGCACATGGCTGATGGTTGCATCAATTTTGAGTGTTGTGGTGGGGGGGGGGCAACATTTTAATGTTAATCTTTTTATTCTAATGCATGGAAAATTAACAGAAATATGAAATGACTGAAGTTAAGGTTTAAGTTTATAAAATATTACAATTATTCCAATATTAATGCATATGTAAACCAGATCCAGATCTTCACCAAATTCAAATCAATTAGGCGTTGTCACAAACCCAACCTGTCCACCATGTTTCATCCAAATCCACCCATAACCAAAACCGCACGCCTCGAAGGCAATGGCACCCAACGTACAGTGATCCCCAGGCAGTTATTTTGTGAGTCTTCGTGCAGTTAGACCTCCCCATCATGTCTAATGGGTTAACGGGACGAAGTGCACTGCGTGGGTCAAAGAATTAGGTCTATTAACTATATCTCTATCTCATATTCTGATTTCTACTCCAACCCTTTCTTTTTAGCCATGGTACAAAA
Organism: Eptatretus atami; assembly: GCA_035128595.1. NCBI lineage: Eukaryota > Metazoa > Chordata > Myxini > Myxiniformes > Myxinidae > Eptatretus > Eptatretus atami. The sequence goes on along the minus strand of CM068955.1, from coordinate 92,054,243 downwards.
CAAGCAAGCACATACGCCATGCAATATGCGATTGAATAATAAGCACACCACGATGCCTCCCGTGGCTTGGAACCACCACAAGCCACTACACACTATAACGCATGGGCATCGCGCGCCAGTATTTCATTCAAATCTGCGTGCCAATTTCCAACCGGCATCTTACCTTACTTCACAACTCGCTCACTAAACCTAACCACTTCGACCACAAATGCCTCCCGCACACAGGAAAATATTCCCACACCTCCTCGTACCTCTGCATCGCTACAATTCGCCACTCTCTATAGGGTGCTGCACGACTCGGACTGTCCTCAGGACCGCGCGATGCAAGGCCGAGCAACAGATGTGAATAACTTGACCGCATCTTGCCGGGGATGTCCCGGGTGAGCATGCGGAAGTGATAAGACCCTCGTCCAGTTGCCAGACCAAGGCAAGACAGGGGCAGCGGGGAGGGGTAGCGGGAAGGGCGATCCGGGAGTTTGGTATGGGGCCCGGGTGTGCATTTAGGCTCATGAGAGGTGGCCCCTGGGTGGCGGGGAAAGTCCGTTGCTATTCGACATTCAGACTGCACTCGGAGCACGTTCAGGGCCAGGGTGCTGGCTCAAGGAGCATACCCTATGTTGAGTCAGGAGGTCTGAACCGTGTCGAAATGGATGGGTGACTGAGACAGTTTCTGGCCCTGGAGCCTGGCAGGGTGTGGCTTGGGCCGCTGTGGCCACATAGAGGAGCAGGATTCGGGTCACAGCACTTTGCTTGCAGGTCATCGCCCCACCCTTCACCCGGGGCTTATAAAAGGCAGAGCACGGAGCCGTTTGCTTCTTCTTCTCTGCTCCTCTCAGCTCTTCATTGGCTTCTCTTCATTGCCTGCTCTTCATTATCTCCCCTTCGCTGGCTCTTCGCTCGCTATCCCGCTCTTGGTGTTCGATTGCCAGGATGTGCTTCTTCTTGAGAGCCTGATCCGGGGTGACTGCCGAGACTCCTTGCCGTGCTGTAACGGTCCACCACCCCTGTGCAGCCAGACGGACCAGTGCGGAGCGCATGTTGCCATGAGCCTCGGCAAAGTGACTAAGCCGGAGATAACGTGGCACATCTTGAGGTGGGAACGCTCAGGCAGAACGTCCCACAGAGGTACACGCTACACAAAGACCTATACACGGCTAGGTTAAAGGATCTTTCACCTCACGCATCTTCTCTCCTCTCTCTCTCTCTATACACCTCTCTATCCCATCTTCTTTGGACGCACAAAGAGCATCATTACCGACTCACAATCTCATTTTTCTCTGGCACGATACTGCACCCCCCCCCCACATTGCACTACACCACACCTCCCACTCCTACACCTCAGATACCACCAGTATTCCTCCCTCCTACCTCTCCCTCAGCGTACTGGGGTTGCGTTGGTCCGCCGACCATGCCAGGTATTGGAGGCCGTTTATCCTCATCTGCTATCTTTCTCTCTGGGTTACATCTAATCTTCCGTGTGTGTGTGTGTGTGTGTGTGTGTGTGTGTGTGTGTTGGCGCCTGTCCTAGTTCAAGTTAAGATTGTAGAAGTTTTAACAGGATTGGTCTGCTCTGTGTCTGCTTGCTTGCCTTTTGCCGCACCCCACAAATTCCTTGCTATCCCTGCTGTGAATACGAATAAACCCAATTCACTGTGCCGCATACTTTTCCTCACCATTGTAAATAAATGCTTTGTATAGAAATGTTCCCAGCTCGTTTTTGTCTTTTCCTCCATTGGTCCAGTATGGTTTGCACTCTAGTCTAGCCGGGATGTTATCCCCCAACGATCTGTTTCCTACCCGGTACATTCTTGGCAGTTATGCTCAGCTGCATCTGATCTGGTAAGGTGATCCGGTTCGAGCAAGTGCGTCCTGAGGACGTGTCCCCCAGTAATTAGATCACGAGACCTTTAGGTAAACGGTATCAGATGGAGGACCCTAAGTCACGTGGTTGAGTTATTAGTGTTCACGGTTGATTAGCGACCTGCCGCGTCAGGAAGTTATTCGTGTGCGACGGCCTGCAATTCCAGAGAGGCTGGTGAGAACCCGAGGTAGCTCACCCCTCGTGGTCTTCTCGCTTCCGACCCTGGGTCCGCAACAATATCCTTCTTGGCCATACTGTATCTCTCAATACTGAAGAATCACGTAAGAAATAATAGTATCTGTATCCGAACCTGGATCTTCATCAAAATCTAACCAATTCATTGTTGTCACATCCACAACGTGTCCACCAAGTTTCGTCTAAATCCGTCCATAATGTTTTGAGATATCCTGCTCAGAGCCAAA
>CM068955.1:92024460-92046960 GCA_035128595.1 Eptatretus atami | reverse complement strand
CAGCCTACTTTAAAAAAAAACAAAAAAAACAATGGAATCTTAAACATCCAGAAGCAAGAGCTGACAGAGGAGATAATTGTCTTAACTTCTCTAAAAAATAATATGATACAACACTCTGTCTGGATTGAATTCCCAGCAGAATAGGGTCTCACTCCAAGCTGGTGATATTTTTCAGACTAGATAACTTTGAGTACACTACCACAAAGCCATCCAATAATATCCAATAAAGCTAAGACACTAAAAATTGATGATGATGACCTTGACCAACCTTTACAAGCTCATGCTGAGGCCATATTTGGATGGGCTCCAACTGAAGTGGGGTCTGCGTAGAGATGCCATAGGTGTTCAAGAAAGACTGCAGTCTGGAAAACAACCCCATTATTTCCACCATCTATAATGACCATTTCCCTCCATCCTTGTATCGATTTCCAAAATCTCAATGGCTGAACCCTTAAATTCATTTTGCCCAGGAAATCTCGGTGTACTGATTGTAACACTCGATGCAACGGACTGTCATAATGCTATGGGTAAAAATGTTTCTATTTTCCAAACAGAAAGCAATCGGGTCAAATCATTTGACGAGACAAAACATTTCAATTTTGGAATTAAAAAAATTTATTTTCCTCCATCTCAATCAAAAACAACCCCCCCCCCCTTCCCCCTTCACATCTCTCCCTTAGTTACTCTCTAATCACACTCTTCCCTTATATAATTAACTTTCAAGTGATCATGTTTGTTTGTTTAACTTGTCTTACTCAATTTGCTATTGAAAGTTTTTCAATTAATGTAATGTATATTTTTGGAAAACAAAGTATGCCAAGTCTACTCTCACGAATATTTTTTTACCTGTTTTTGGAGAAAAGCTCAAACAACTTATGTTCAAAACAACCTCCATCAAAACGAAATATATTCAGATTCTCAATCATTTGAAATGCTGTGCTGTAACCCACACTTTGTTAACAATGTGGGGAGAAAGGCATGGGGAGAAACTTTTGCCAACTTTCATTTTCCATCACAGACCATTTGATCAAACACATCTCAAAGTTACACGTTTTTGTGTCATAAGTTTCTAAACAGATTGTCATCATTTTCTAATTGTGACAGCTGCTTATACAAGGGTGCGTTGAAAGCAATGCCTCTTTTTCATTTTCTCCAAAAAGATATTCCAATGAAACAGACATATGAATAAAGGAAAAGGTTTATGGTTTGCACCATGTATTAGCTCCTAATAGAGCTGTCAGACCCCGCTATTCACAGGGGATACGTTCCTGGAAAATGCCGCAAATAGCGAATAGTGGGGCACTGTTTCAATGGAAAAAGGAGGGGATAGATTTCCGAGGAGTTCCTGATTCGATGAGAAAATATATATCAAAAATCCCATGGAAAACCACAAAAAACCATGAATACGCACGGAAAAATACGCGAAAAGGCGAACCCCCCCCCCCCCCCGTGAATACGCGACGTAAAAGCAAGAAAAACCGCGAATGCACAAAGCACAGGGTCACGAATGTGAGCAGGTCGCATTTTATAACCGCTAATATGCGGGGTCACAATAGCGAATCCGCGAATAGCGGGGTCCACGGATAGCGAATCTCGTGAATAGTGAGGTCGACAGATTTGTATTCTTTACACTTTAAAATAATCCAAAGCAAAATAAGAGAAGAAAAAGTAGGCCTCAATGTTTCGGGCAGCACGTTCCATCCGTACACAGGAGGAAGTAACTGGAACGAATGGATGCAGCGTTTATAAGAGCTCCACCCCCTATTGACTAGTTATTGTGGGATGCTGATTGGCTGTTCATTGCGTGTTTCTGATTGGCTGGTGTGGTTTTGCTCACCATGGTTCATTGTCCGCGGTGTATCAATGACTGATTGTCGGTGTCAGCTTGTTCATGAGGGAGAGCCAGATGTTGCTCATGGGTATCTCGTTTTCTTGGGGGACCATATGATGTGGACCATACGATCCATAGCTTCTCTGATTCTCCTTTTGTGCCAGTGACTAATGGATGTGAGAAATTTGCTGGCTGACTATAATATGTGATGATTATTATTCTGTGCATGATTGACGAGAGCCGATTTTTCCCATTCACCTTGTCTGCTATGTGCTTGATGTTCTTTCAGTCTGGTAGTGAAAGTCCTACCAGGTTCCCCAATGTAAACGTTACTGCATTCACAAGGGATGCGGTAAATGCCTGGGTGGTGGTTCGGAGGTCTTCTGTCTATATGTATGTGAAGAATAGATTTGAGCTTGTGTGTCGAGCGATGGCGTACTGTTATGTTGGCAGTCTTGAGAATATGCTGAATATGGTGTGATGTACGTCCAACGAAGGGGAGAATAACACATGCTCTAGCTTCCGGTGTCGGATCACAAGCTTTCGGTGGTTTGGTTTTGATCTTGTGGGTAGGATAACCGTTGAATTTAAGGGCAGTTATGATGTGGCGTAGTTTGACCTGCAGGATATACTTGTCGCTAATAGTGTAGGCGCGACGAATAAGAGTGCATCCCACGGATTGGATAGTTGAAGGACGATGAAAAGAGCGGTAGTTGAGGTGGCGGTCCATGCGAGTTGGTTTCCTGTATACCTTGTGAGAGGGCTTACCATTAGGAGACTTGGTAATGAGCAGGTCTCTGGAACAGGGTTGCTGGTAAAAAGTGATTCTACGTCAAAACTGAAAAGAGTGTCAGAGGGGAAAATGTCATACTGCTGAATTTTGCTGAATGAAATGTTCTGAGTTTATAACGTGGTGTTGAGTCTTTCCGACAAGTGGCTGAAGTATTAGCTATGTGCTTCGCTGGATTATAGGTTGGTGAGCCCTGTGTTGAAATGATGGGCGGAAGTGGAACATGTGGTTTATGTATCTTGGGTTGTCCAAATAAAACTGGACATGTTGAAGATGATGTGCGAAGTTTGAAATTTCAACTTCACAGTGATGTGCGAAGCAATCGATAATTGAAAGCACTTTCACCCCGGTAATGTGGCCTTCCCTTCCCCTCCCCTTGAACTTGATCGAAGATTGCAGCGAAAGATTGTTCGAATGGTGGAGAAAGAACCTCAATCAACTGCCAAACAGAATCAAGCTGACCTTCAGACACAAGGTACGACAGTTTCAACTCACACCATCTGTCCCTAACTCAATGAAAGGGGGTTCTATAGTACGAGATCCAGAAAGATCCCACTGCTGAGAGAGAGAGACATAAGAAAGCCCAACTGGAGTTTGCCAAAACACACCTCAACAAGCTGAAATCCTTCTGGGAGAATGTCCTGAGGACAGATGAGACCAAATTAGAGCTTTTTGGAAAAGCACATCATCTCCATGTTTACAGAAAACAAAATGAAGCCTTCAAAGAAAAGAACACCTTCCCTCCAGTCAAACATGAAGGAGGTTCAATGATGTTTTGGGGTTGCTGTGCTACCTCTGGCACCGGGTGTCTTGAATGTGTGCATGGTGTCATGAAATCGGATTACCAAGGCATTTTGGAGCACAATGTCCAACCCAGTGTCAGAAAGCTGGGTCTCCGTCGAAGGTCATGGGTCTTGCAGCAGGACTATGACCCAAAACACACTTCAAAAAGCACCCAGGAATGGTTCAAGACAAAATGCTGAATTGTTCTGAAGTGGCCAGCAATGAGTCCAGATCTAAATCCCATTGAACATCTGTGGGGAGATCTGAAAACATCAGTTGGGAGAAGGCACCCTTCAAATCTGGGAGAACTGGAGCAGTTTGCACAAGAAGAGTGGGCCAAACTGCCAGTAGAGAGGTGTACGAAGCTCATTCATGGCTATAGGAAGTGCTTGACTGCAGTTATTTTGTCCAAATGCTGTGTTACCAAATATTAAGTCTCAGGTGTCAATAATTTTGTTAATGTCATTTAATTTCAATTTCTGATTTAAAAGGACATGAGGTTCTGAATCAAAAACAAAGGTTGCGTAATATTAACGGTGAAATAAAGAATCGTGGAGACCAAATACTTTTGTCTATTTCAACTTATTTTTAGAGAATATTGTGAGTTCTTTGAAAAAAGTGCAAGGGTGCCGATATTTTTGGCCACGGCTGTATATAAGGAAATATTGTAAAGCAGTCATAAACCTTCAAACATAGGAAACCGCAAACCCTCCCATATTGTCTTTTTGTGACTGTCAATTCAAACTTATTATGGAAATGCTCTCTGCAGACAAATTCACTCTTCACCCTCTTTCTCCAAAATGCTAAAAACTAAGGGCCATTTTATGCCTTTTTTTCTTGCCTTAATCCCATGTTTAATGTGAATTAGATGAAGATAATACATCCCATTACAGCATACTCACTGTTGACTCTCAGCAATGAGCGTCACATGAACCACAATATCATTCTCAATTGGACCCTGTAAAAATCCACACACAATAGGGTAAGATGGTGTAAAGATCAGAGCACTGGTGTGGAATCAAACGAATCACAAGTTCATATCATGGTTTCTTGTCAGACAAAGAGGATTACCATATTTTTCGGTGTATTAACTGCACTTTTTTATCGGCGGGAAAAAGTTGAAAGTTGGGGGTGCGGTTAATACACAGGTATAGAAAATCAGTCTTTCTTCAAGTATTCAAAAAAATCCATGACATGTGCTTATAATGGTAAATGTTCTCCAGATTGGCTGCATAGATGTCAGTTTTAAAGTAATTGCAATTTTAATTGTCTGGACTTCACAAACAAATTCCAAATACATTTCCAGTCCTCAAGCACAAATCTGTCGAAACTCCGCAACAAGTTTGTTTTCCATGTCCGGGTGAAAGGCCCGTCTTCTGCTCCCTATCTTCTTCGAACCTTTCTCTGAACAATTATTTCCTCATTCTTCACCATTCACATCAAAGTCCTCGTGTGAAGTCCGAATTCCTTTCACGGCTGGTACTGGTTCTTCCACGAGTCCTAAAATGCAATAATCTCAATCTTCTGTTAACGGGTGTGCGATCGAAGCTTCACAGGCATGTCCATTTTGATCTCGTGATGAAAGATGTTTTACGACCCTTCATGAACAACCTTATTTTGAACGTACAACTCTTGTAAGTACCAATGCAGGGCCTGCACAAAGCAAAGCAAGTCCACCGATCTTCAAGTATCATCCGTTCTCCCTATCAAGATGTCGAGGCAATCATTCACTGCAGCCTTCAAGCTCTCCATTTGCCTGTCTGCAGAAAAGTTTTGGAACCGGGAAGCTGGGAGGCGATTCGGCGTGGATAAATCCGTCGTCCGGTGCTGGAGAACAAGCAAGGCAACGATAGAGTAGGGAAGATTTTTTTTTTGAGGGGAAAATCAGGGGTACAGTTAATACACGGAAAAATACAGTACATTATGGTTCCTAGAAAAGCAGAGAAACAGGGTATCTGTATTGATATACTGTTACATTAAAGGGGGTACGATTTGGGTAGAGCGTTGAGTTAACGTGGTCTGTGCGTTTGTGTAGGTTATAACATTTTCTGCAACCAAGGACCTGTTAGGGTGAGGTTGGCCTGTTCTTATGTATGCCATGAGTGGTGGTGTAGTTGACATAAGATTAGACAGGGAATTTGTACATGTCCTCTATGAATCAGGCTAGGTAAGGAGAGGGGTGGATTTGGATGTTGGTGGTTCATGTTTGGGCCAATAAACACCTTTGGCAGCTTATGCTCTGAGTACAAGGCATCTAGTGCAGCCATCACAAGGATGCCCGAAGGTTATAGCTGCCATTGGCGAGCTGCAAGGTGTTGCATCATTGGTTCGGGTGGTGGAGGTGGTGACACCGCATCCATGTCCACCTCATTGGCCGGTACTGGACCATGAGCAAAGAACATTCAAAGACTGCAGGGAGTGGCCGTGGGAGAGGGGATAAAAGAGGCTGTACATGGGTGATCTCTTTCTCTCTTTGGAAGTCCAGGCAGCTGCGCTGTCTCTTTGGTGCCATGGTTGTGGAGTTGACCTGACCTTCCTGATTTCTGTGTTCCCCATTTTGAGCCTGCACCTCCCCCTCACCACCACCACCACCCAGCCTCATATCCTTTGAAATAACTTGCCTGGCTTACCATTGTGAGCGAAAGCTCATGTGCTCATGGTGCCTTCGGTCGTTATACCTGTATCAAATGCATTTTGGTATTCGGAGTAGTGTGCATTTACTTATTTATCTTTATTTATCTGTTCCAGTCTATCTGTCATCCCGGGATTCTCCATTTGTGTTTTCTCCATTTAAAAAAAAATAAACTGTTATTTATTAAGTGACATGTCACCTGATTCCCACCTTCACACACACACACACATGCGCAAACCGTGACAGTGACTGGTAATCCCTTGGATATATATATATATATATATATATATATGTATAAAAGTTGGTAAAGCAAACTCGTTTCAAGAGACTGGCGGAACATAGATCTCAACTGCGGGAAGTTGCGTTTTCTGCTCAAACGAGGTTTACTTTAATTCGGGCATTCGCGAAGCACATTGCTTTGGTGCGGAAGGGAAACGTTAGCAACTCCATTGATGCGACAATACTATACAGCTCGCACAAACACCAAGTGTCATAGACGTATCCAATGTGCTCTTCCTGATTATTAGTTTATATTTACAGAAAGTTACAGCTTGGGGAAAAACAAAAAAACAAACCAAAAAAAACTTTTAAATGGACATTCATGATTCATTTGCACCAAAAATTGAAAGGTGTATTTTAAGTAACCAAGTGTGATGTGCTGAACAGCCTACTCCTATATCTCACTGTTCACCATCAACCTTATTACAACCCCCTACCCCACAAGAAAAAAGTCCATATGACTGAGTTTAATAGCAATCCTAAATGGATGGATGGCTAAATTCTATGAACTAGCCAAAACCTAGAGCAATGGTTCAGTGGCAGAAATAGAGAGTTCAACATGAGTGTCGAATTTGATAATGGCAGAGCCTGCAGTGAATGTGAAGAATGAAATATGGCCGAGTGCTCACCTGGTTGGAGTAACGCATGCTAACATTCCTGCGTTCTTCTGGCGGAATCCAGCGCCAGGCTTGGTCCACCTCTCTTGGAGTTATCAACTTCTCCACTGTACAAGGTACAATTGGTGTTAAACATAATCAAGTAGTTGTATTTAATTGATATCAGATTTGTGAGCCATTTTTATTACTCATTTTGTTATGACAAAAATTGAAAATTTTCATCACATGCCGGCCGGTCTGTCTCGTTTGTAGCTCGGCATGGCACGGCTCGATATTTACTGTGAGTGCGATAACTCACGAACATTTTCAGCTATCTTCGTCAAACTTTACGAGAGGATTCTGAATGGCAAAAGTGAGGCTGTCAATGATTTTTGACTATGTTTGTCAAAGGTCAAAGTGACAGTGATGTCATTTGCAAGATTTTCGTCATACCTGTCAGGCTACCCGCCTGATGCCTTCTTTTCTGTTTATCTGTCTGTCTGTCTGTCCAACAACTCAAAAACGTTTAGTCATATGAAACTGCACCTTTACACTGACCAGAACCCTGCACCGAAACAAATCCATCAAATTACATTTTGGAAATCTATAAATGCTAAAAGCAGTTACAAAGAAATGCCGCAAATGGCCGTATAATGTCTTCAATGCAAAGTTAAAGAAATCCGAACTTTTACACGCTTCTTCATAAAGATGCTTTCTTGTTATTTCAACTTGGTTAACTGTGAGTAAACATCACAAGCAGTCAATATGTGTCAGAAATTGACAAATGAGATGACAGGATGCCTTGAAGAAAAGATTCTTCTTCTTCCTAACATTCATATATTTTTGGTATTTGATTCACACAAAACCTGTTTCGTTCATGAAAAATTCCTGCATCAACATTTGCAGATTTCCATCATGTACACAGAGTTTCAATGCTACATTTTCCTTTCTCTTCCCTTTTTGTCTCTACTGTAGTTTCTTCTCCTGTCTTGCTGTTTAGTAGTTGCTTATATTTTGCTTTTGTTGTCATGGCTGCAAATGGTTTCCAAAAGCCTTAATGGGTGCATGCCTGCTAAATGCTGTTGCTGTGCTTTGTCTTGATTGTCTTTTCATCCTTTATGCAAATTCTTCCACAAGTGCCTTTTTCTGCAAATAAAAATAATTTGAAATAGAATGGCACTCTTCGACATCGCGGCGTCGACCGATATGCTTCTGCCCACATTATTACATCATTATACATATTTGTACCAAGTTTGATTTAAATCCCTTCAGCTGTTCTCAAGTATTACATTTTTATCTGAAATGACCTCTGTCCTTTGACCTCTTGACCCCATAATCCAATCAGTTTATCATTACGTCCTTACACATACTTGTAATTCCTTCAGCCATTCTTAAGTTATCGCGGTAAGGAAAACCCATCATGGACGGACGCACAGATGGACAGCCGGACAGACAACTTGAAAACATAATGCCTCCCGGCAACTTAATCAGAGGAGGCAGAAAAGTGGGCCAAATGGCCTTTATCTCTACCTCATTAACATTGTGATTTCTTGTGACTCATTTGAGCCAAATGCCAAGAATCAGTTCACAACCTTATGCATTTTTTAACAATGCACATGGAGTAGGTATCAGAGGGATAATGTAGAAGGTTAATGTTTCAATGAAGAATCTAACCAAGTAGCTGAGCCGTGAGAAATAGTGCCTGGCCCCACAAAAAGAGTCGCCCATCAACGCCGGTGTTGCTTGGGTAGCGGCACTGGCTGCCAGGGTTAGCACGCTCCTCTTCCACAAAATCAAAGGGTACGTAGAAGTACTTTGGAACCACAGGGTGGCCTGTTGGAATAGAGTGTGCCACACTGGACATCATTATTCAACTCAATAATCAAACCCGGCGGTAGCATGAACACAATGGGGGTGGGTGGTGGGGGTGCATCAGTATATTTCCAGGATGGGGTTCATTTTAGAAAGGCAAAAGCTCACCCAAACAGATTAGCGTGTATTCACTACGATTGTACTGCATCGCGAGGACAATAAGCAACAAGGAAAAAAATAAATCATTTGACAGCACAATATTACTTCGTATCCATCCATTGGGACCATACTGAGTACAGAGCATTGGTGCTGCCTAAGCAGTCTCCTTGGTTATTGAGCACAATCCTGGACGGGTCGCCACTCCGACACAGGATTCCAGCAAGCTGGCACTCATTTTGCCGACCTCGGAAGGATGAACAGGCTGAGTCAACCCCACCTGGCAATAATTCAATGACAAAGCGGGATTTGAACTCAGGACCCGAGTATCCTAAACCTGCCACCCTAACCATTAAGCCAATATCAGATTGTGCCAATAAACGACCCTAAACCAATCATCTTCTTCCTGATGCAAAAGCAAGTCACCGATCTACATGGAGCCTTTTTGCATCGTTTCGATAGAACGTCGTTAACACATTATGCGACAAGTCAATTTAAGTATCACGACTCCAATATGTTCAAAATTTATAAGTAGTGTACTTCATACGCAGCATGAAGTAGTATAGTTCTTTCCAGTAAGTTATTATCATTATTATAATATTATTATTATTATTATTACTAGTAGAAAGCCTATCAAAAATGATGGATTGGAGTTCTATTATTATCCCCAATGACCCAAATAAATGATGAACCTGCACCCAGTCATCATTTAATTTGTTCTAAACTTTCACTTTTCCAGTTAACAATACACTTGAGGAGCCAGACTCGGAATGACAAGGACGCGGACTCAAAATAAGGGGGGGGGTGGGGGAACTACACTGAATCATTCCACAAAAGTGGACTGGTACCAATACACTGCCCAACTTGGTTTCCAATTTTATATCTATAATACTGAATCTGTAAAAGCCATTTTGTTTTCAATAATACAACTCCAACCGATCCTTTTTGAAAGGTTTTATACTATTTATTTATTTTTTGCCAATTTCATCTCCATGCACCTTGTATTTATTATTTAACCCTTTGAAGCCAAGTGGCCGTTTTACCAGCCTCTATTCAAACCTCCATATACCCGAGCGGTCAGATTTTTCTCCAGGGAGCCCGAGGGTGGCGGAGCCGAAAGTCCAAGGAGCTCAAGGTTCAAATGGTTAAGAGAATGCTTCTGCACACCACGCATGAGGCCTGGTTGCAAGTTACCATCTACAATTCCAACAGGAGAGACGTAATTAGTCTTTTATCAAAAATGTTTTTCTTTTTTTGTCCTGAAAAACAGAGCACGGTGAACACCCAGTCATCATTTGTTGCGGTCTTTTGGGTCCTCTGGGTCTTTTGATCATAGTGAACACCCAGTAGTGTTAAAAGATTGGCCTTTAAAAACCCTACTCAACTCGTGCTGATGAAGGCGGACAGACAAATACACAAACACACATTGTGTTTTATACAAGTATTATTGTTGTTGCTGCATTCATAATGTCTGAGGTACATGAAATGAGTGCAATCATTCAGCAAACAAGGCTCTCGACAGAGTTCAATAATCAAATGGCACACACCAAATTACTGTAAAGTAACAAATGTACTTATCATGCTTGTACTTTCAACCGACTAAACAACCTTGCACATATTAATGTACAAAGTTCTTGTAAACAACACAATTGCTATGGAGGTAATGCGCAGATGAGAAAACGTCGCTAAATCGCAACCAAGTGACCCTGCAAATGGGGGTTTCAAACAGGAAGTGTTACGGTACTAATTCCTATAAAACCCATAATATGTCATACATTTTAGAGAAGTAACGATATATTATTATTATTATTATAATTAACTTTGATTTGATTAATGATTAGTCATGATTTAAAAAAATATAAATTTAAATTTGAAACTGGACTGGCACTGGATCTAAACTCGATGGGCCAGCCCTCATAAGGCCCTCCTCTCCCTCCACAAATAATGTCAGACCTATCAATAATACAGGTTAAATCCCATCTTCAAACTCAAGCTATGTTTATTAGCCACAACAGGTAGAAACTGCTAAAATTTCTTCACTGACAGCATCTGTGGAGTTGAAATTAATATTTACTAGCTCAAATTCCTGAGTGCCAAAATGCTGATATGTCTCATAACCAAACAAACAAAAAATGCAAGGTGACAAACGTGACAAACAGAAACAAAGTGGTCTATGAAACGTAAAAAAACCCAAAAAATTTACAAATAATTGCGTAGGAATGGAATATGAAAATGGTAATAATGTCTCGTATAGTTGCATGACACGATGGCTAAATGTATTGTTACAGGTTCGGAGGAGCGCACGGGGCTCACGAGGGGAGGTACTCAGACCCGCTTCTATACCTCTGACCATGAAGTTGACAAGCCACGGATAACTCCCCAAGCCGATGGGTTGCTGAGCAACCATGGATGCCGTCTGAGGCAACTAAATCTGTTAGGGTCCCCGCGCCCAACTCTCGCATTACCTTTCTGGTGATTTAGTTATCCCAGATGGGGAGCCATGCTCTCGACTTTCCAGCTTTATCTATTTATTACGTACAGCCGAGCGAAATCTTAGGTGGGACGTTGGTTATCTAGCCTTCTAGCGCAGCGAATCACTTGGGTACTACTCCCCGTCTATTTATCATGTACGCTATGTCTAACCAATGGGGAAACACAATCGAGCAGGTTGGAAATAGTTTATGGAGATTAAAAGGCATGTATTTACAAGCAATATTCACAAGCGATGCAGTGTTGCAGAGAAAGCACTTAGCCCTTATGCACTGAAGAGCCCCTTACAAATTTTTATCTTGTCTACTCACAAGACAGGCACACCTCAATCACTCTGGAGAAATTAGAGAGAAAGGGAGAGAAAGAGAGATAGTCTGAGGAGTAGGGTTGGTCTCTTGCTCACCCTACATGAGTCAGCGGGTTCACGTTGGAACCCAAAGGGAAAAGAGAAGGAAGGAAGGGAATGAGGTTGGTGTGTGTGTGGTGTGTGTGTGTGTTGTTTGTGTTGTGTGTGTGTGTGTGGTGTTGTGGTGTGCAGTTTGCTGGAGAAGCGCGCATTATGCAGCGGTGATGTGCGTGTCAGTCCTTCGCCCAGACAAGTCAAGAGGGTAATTGTTGAAAACTCCATGGCTCTGAGCTCTTTTGTGCATCCCAAGTTGATAAATCTGGAAAGTAGAAACAGAAAGGAAAAACCGTGCAGGTCAGTGTGTAGGCTGCTGCTTGCTCTTGGAGCCTCGCTCCAGCATAACTCGTCCACTTCATCTCTCGGACAAAGCAGGCAGGCAAGCAAGCAGGCAGGGGGGCAGTTCTTGTCTCTCTCTGATCCCCTGGGCACAAGTCATCCACGATCCCTCGTGCGCTCCATATTTTATTGGCCCTGGGTGAGGTGTGGCTTTGGGGGAGGGGAGAGGGAAAGGTCTCCGCAACACTCTTTCACTCCTGTGGGTGGCTTGCTCGGTGCGTGCATCCCATAACTTTACGGAAGGTCTGTCATGCACCAAGCTTCCCCCATAGCTTTTTAGAGGGTTGTTCCTGGTGGCGCTTTGTAGGTTACACACCCAGCACTGGGATTGCCTTGTAAATGGCTTTGATGGTGTTTTGTAACACGATGTGTGTACTGCAAGACATGTTGCGTTGTTACTTGGCTTGCACTGAGTGAAGGTGCAGGGGAGGAGAGGTTTAAGAAGAATGGAGAAAAATGGTTAAAAAATATTGATGATGAGAGGGATTGAAATGGTTTAATGAAGGGAGGGGGTTGAGGAAAGTCTGGAGAAGGACAGGTTTGAGAGGGAAAGGGTGAGGGATTTTATGGAGATATGGGGAAAGAGAGCTTTGAAAAGGATAGGGTGAGGGATGTGGGATGGATGGATGAAGAGGTGGATTTCAAGGTGGGAAAAAATCACAAAATGGATAGAACCTGCTAAGTACATAAAACACATTTCCTTCATCCCTGTTACGAGGGGAAAGGGTCAGGTGACTAAACACAATTATGAAGGAGAAGGGCACTCGGCAGAGGTCATGCCTCCACCCTATCTCTCAATGGTGAAGAATCACTTGAAACATTCTCATATCCGGATTTGGATCTTCACCAAAATTAATTTGTCAAATTTGCCAGTAAACTACAAATACAAAAAATTCAGAACCCTTGCTTGAAAACTGTGGCCAAAAATCATGTGACAAACAGACAAACACTACAGATCAACATACTTTGCCAAAAAAAATTTTCGCCAAGTAAGAAACGACAAACAGGGGTGAAAACACAACCTCTTTTCACCTTTGGTGGTGGAGGTAATGAAATATCGAACTCAGGATCCTTTAAATGTTGAGTGTGCCACCCTGGGGTCTTTTGCATAACTGCAACGGTATCGTTGAGAGAGAAATGAGTGAAATAAAAAAGTCAAAACTGAAAAATGCCACAGGCACTCAATGGGGAGAAGCAGGGCAGAGTGGAGACCTTTTCCCGGAAAGTTATTAAATGAAGATGCCCTGAGCTGTATTTTTGTTTTTATTATCTTCATTTTAGCAGCAACACTTTCAATGTTTCAACTGTTTGCTTCACTTTAACACAGCATATTTAAGCATGTCACATTAATTGTTCTTGCATTCAACTTTTTCCTGTGAAGTTCTTGTTCGATGTTGAACTTGTTTGACTTTCAATTTTGTTGTTGAACATTGATCGGTACCAATAACCATGAAAACTGTTGGCAAATATACTCGTCCTTCAGCAGGCTATGCGTCCCATTAATGGATGCATCAGCAATCTGCCTGAAAGAATTGTGGAATGAAACAGAAGCTGAGACCAAACTGATCCACCCCACCCCCCCCCCCCAGCCATGTTTCTCAAAAAATAAAAAATAAAAAAAGTTTTTTCTCCCCTTAAAATAATTAAATAATACACAAGATTTGCTGCTGATGTCACATTTCTACCTCAAAACAGAGCTCTTTCACACCTGTAGATGGAACGATGTGTATAATTACACTAAGAGTATAACAGTGCATCGACTAACCTGTTTCTGTAGCAAAGAGCAATGGTTGTAGCAGATCCTGATATTCCTTTACCTGGTCGGGTAAGTCCCTGAATACACCTATGCACAGAATGTTGAGTTAAACAGCATATAGCACAAATGAAATGAAAAGAAGAATGACAAAACCTCATAAGATTCAGTGAGGCACTCACCATCAATAATCATGTTGATGTAGAACAGTGGAAATTCGCACTCGATACCATCAAAAAGCTACAAAAATAAACACATGATAATAAAGGTCATTTTAAACAGGCAGCGAGCGACCAAAAATATATTATAAATCATCGCCACTCAAAAAAACTGCATATTGTGGAACAGGACAAAAATATTCTCAAAATTGCTCAAGGTGGATCAATTATCGCCTCCGCCACCGAAGGTGAAGGAGGTCATGTTTTTACCCCTTTCTGTCTGTTTGTCTGTTTGTGTACAGGATATTTCAAAAAAGTTGACGGATCCAGATGAAATTTTGTGGACAGGTTGGGAGTGTGACAAGGACGAACCGATTCGATTTTGGTGAACATCCAGATCCGGATCCGACTACTAGAATTTTTAAAGCGATTCTTCATCATTGAGAGAAAGGGCCAAAAACGATATATAACACGATATCTCAAAAGGTTGTGGACGAATTTTGCCGAACCTTGGTGGACAGGTTGGGTGTGTCGCAAGGACGAAATGATTCGATTTTGGTGAAGATCCGAATCCGGATTCGGATTCGAGAATTATTTAATTTTAAAAATGATTCTTCAACATTGAGAGATAGGGCCAAAAACGATATAGTACTGTATAGCATGATATTTCAAAAAATGTATTGGGCCCGATATGTTCTTGTGGATCTGGAATTACGTGGCGGAGGTATGCGCTCCACCGAGTGCCCTTCTGGTTCTAAATTCATTATTTTCACTCAATCTCTTTCTACATCGTAGCCTGGTGTTGGCTTAGTGGTTAGGGTGGCTGGCTTGGGATCCTAGGGTCCTGAGTTCAAGCCTCGTTGGCCAATGAATTAACACCAGGGGGTTGACTCTGCCTGTCATCCTTCCGAGGTCGGCAAAATGAGTACCAGTGTACTGGTCCCGGTGTATGCCCCAGTTAGAATAGGTATACCATATCCCTGTGCGTCTTAAGAGGCGACCAGGGTTGGCGTCAGGAAGGGCATCCGGCCATAAAAAACAACAACATTGCCTCAAGAAGGGAACCATGATTGCATGGAGCCAGCAAAAAGATAACCCCTGCTCAGCATGGAAAAATGGCTGTAAAAATAAAAAATAAAAAATCTCTTTCTACATCCATTCCTTCATTAATTTATTTTCAAAATCAAATTTCTGTTCATTTCCCTTATACATTAAATTCAAATAAATTCTGTGCATTTTTGCTCACCTTGATTTCAGCAGGGCGATAATTGCGCCGTGTCCGGTCCTCGAGCGCTGTGCGGTAGCCATCCCGGAGGAAGCGACGGAATCCGTAGCCACCACGTAACTTGCGTAGAATCTTCTCCCTTGTCTGTGCGCATAATGCCTCATCATCGATCGCGAATGCTGGGTAGCCGACACATGGCAGCAATGCAGCATCTGTGTTCTGATAATAGGTGAAAACAAACATTCTGAATCTGGATCTCAAACCACCCTGACAAGCTGCCAAAAAAGTGACAAAACCGATAGGTTTGATTAATTATTTGTTGTTGCTGGTGGTGATGATGATGATGAGTGACTGTTCAATGATGCTTTAATACTCTGGAAATTGATCGCTGTCCTTTCCTTTTCCCTCCCCTCTTCTCATACTTTATAGCATAACCCGCGCTCTGCGCGACATGTTGGGGTGGGTGTGTTTGAGAAAGGAACTGATGCAGAGTATAGTAATTTTACTTTAATGCAGTAAGTGGAATACGATTTCACTGTTTCAGAATCATTTTATTACTTTTTTTGTACCATGCACCTCATATGGTCTTTGAGATAATGTAAGCCGAATATCACGTTACGCGAGCGCAGAACAAAGTCGAAGATAGCGCGACACGAAACCACAAACTCGGAAATAATATATAAGATTCTCTTCTCTCATGGAGTGAACCCACTGTTCAATCTGGGATTAAAGGGTCGAAACCTCGATGATGGGTCACTTAAAATAAATAAGGATTTTTTTCAGATCTATTTCTCTCAGTATAATGAAGAAGTTAAGAAGTTCCTCCCACATCCTCCTCACCTTCTCACTCTCATGTTTAGCCAGTGATGTGCATATCATCCCCAGTCTTTCACATGAATGGGGAAAATGACAATCACAAGGATATCTTTGTGTGCTGTTGAGCTGCTGTGTTGCACTTATGTGAGTGTACAACAAAAGCACACAGAAACGACCATTGCAAGTATTGTACAGTTGTATGACGTTGCTTGATAGGTACTGTATAGATTTTTCACTTGAGAAAATGGCATCCCGGCATTTGTTGTGAATCAGGATTTGATAAAGCAGAAATAGATTACTGGACACCACCAAATGCTGTTCATGTCACACGTTTCCATTTATCATATAAATATTAATGGTGTTGCTAAATTATGTGTAGGTTATGGACAATCTGAGAAAGGTAAATACAACACGCTGAGGAGTTATGGTTGAGTCTCTGTGGACAAAACAACCTCTCCAGATTACCGGCTGCTTTTCCTCTTTAGATCGTTCGCCTTCAACTCCACTTTAAATTGACATCTTAGTCATTACTCCAGCACTCTCCGATGCCGTACTTCAAAGATGCTTTGAAAATGTTATTGTTTTTCGTATTATGACGAGTTTACAAAACAAATACCTTTACTTTCTCAATATCAAATTGCAGGTCTACATCACTTTTTGAAATCTTCAGCAATTTAGATTTGCAGAGGTCAAAACTCATGGAATAGCAAGACAAACGAGGTAAAAGGCCATCACATCGACAATTGAGCAGAGAGGAAAAGGTAGAACAAACAGACAACGGACTTCAAGGCAGGATAACAAAAATGGATATGGATAAAGAAGACACGCATGGGGGGGGGAGGCAGGGTGTACATGAAATCAGATGGGACAGCCAACAAGTAAAGTAAATACAGATATGAAATCACCAGGGGAAAGGGCAGCAAGAACAGAAAGGACCATCAGTTAATGTTGAAGACCTGCATAAGTTTATGAGTCACCACCTTAAATGATTGGAGGGGAAACAAGATGGGATTCACTCAGGACTGACCTACCAAAGGTTAGGTACCAGACACATGACCTAAAACTCAGTTCAACAACCCATTCCAAATACATACATGTGAACGGGATTCGCGGGGTAGCAGGAATGACAATGTTTGTCGGTTGCGGACGTGAGCATCCAGATCCACAAAGATCACAGACCAGGAACAACCCTACGTAAAGAGAGATGATAATATGTACATATAAAGTCAGCTCTCAAACCTTAAGCATCATCATGGCATCACCATCACAATCAGCTCACGATGACCCCAAAGAGGGTCCCGCAGCATTTTATATGAGCCTTAATGGTGGGTCCATTATGCCACAGGCAGAGATAGGGGCACAGGCTGTACAGTTTCACCCTCGTTGGGGATCTTTAAGAACAACTTAGTGCAAGGATCTGCTTTGGCCTGAACTCCCTTTTAGAATACAGGTAACTAAACCCCCAAGCCTGTGGAATGCCTGTTTTGCTTTTATGAGCGGATTAGCTGAGCGTGAAGAAGGAAGAAAAGGGGGGGGGGGAGGTGGAGGGTGGAAACTAAAGATGGGGCAGATTTGGAAGGGGACGTTGAGGAGTTGTGATGGGGGGATGGGTCGGGAGGGGTTTGAAGGCTTGAAGTGGGAGGGGATTAATGCCTTAGAGTTGAGAGGGGGAGGTTGAGGCTTTGGTTGGAAGTGTGGGAGGAGGGGAGAGGGGTGTTGAGGTGTTGGCAGAATTGCATGTGTAAGTTTACTCACAGTAGAAAAAGGAATTGCCCAGGTGTGTGTTGTGTGTGTGTGTTGGTGTGTGTGTGTTGTGTGTGTGTGTGGTGTAAGAGGGGTGGGGGAGATGTGACATAACCACCTACGGGTAATTTGCTAGAGTAAATGAAATGCTTCATACTACAGTCATGTGCTGATATAGTACACTGTGATTGGTAGTTATGCAAGCAATAGAAAGGGCTACATCTGCAATACCAGAAAAGAATAAGTGTTTGTACCATTGTAGTGTAGTGAATACGATGGCTCCTGGGAGGAAAATATCACACGACAAATGTATAGAAATCAAAGTCTTGGCTACTGAACGCTACTCCATATGGTAGATTGCAGCCCAATTCTAGATTTCAGCAGGAGCTGTATGCAAGACTGAGGAGGATACTCAAATTGTTACTTGTGTCAATAGAAGCGGTTGAGAAAAGCTAAAACTTTCCAAAAGCAATGCTAAGAACCTCAGGGCTCAGGGTATGTCCTCTATGTTGTTGTTGTTTCGTATGCGGTCTGTGGCTGTCGGTTGCATCATTTTCTGGAAGTGCAGCAATGCCGCTGATGCAGTGCCCCTGTTACCAGGAAGCTGGTTCTTATTTTGCCGACCCCAGGAGGATGACAGGCTGAGTCAACCGACCTAGTGTTATTTCAGCAGTACGATGGGGGCTCAAACTCAAGTCCTTAAGATCTTAAACCAGCCACCTTAACCATTAAGCCAACACCAGACTGTTCTCTATGTCAGTTGTTTCAACCTGTTGGAGCTGCGACCCCCCAAAAATTTTAAGTTGGGGTTCGCGACCCCCCTCCCTACTCACACTTGAAACACACTGCAGTGACGTCACGGAGCGCATAAAAAATCCACAGTGCTGGAGCACATTGGTCAACGCCTAGGTACTGCCAGCTGTTAACTAAACAGAACTAAACTAAACTAAACTGGCATCACAAATTAATTACTTACACTCTGATGTATAACACAGTAAAAACAGCCAGCCACATTCATAAAAAAGGCTTCTGTAATTGCAAAGAGCGGTATGTAGCCTATTTACGCCAGGGACACAGACTGGAAGATTGAGCGACCCTCTGCTGCAGACAGAGGTTACTATCACACATGACAGGTACCAGACGTACACAACCTTACATTACTGACCAAAAATATACAAAAATCAAAACAACAAAACAAAAATAATCAATTTGGCTTTAAGTACAGTTTTAAATTTTATTCAAGATCCGACAGCACAACCATTGTGAAGGAGGCAACAGGACTGCTTTACAAGCTGATGGCAATAGGCTATTATCATTCATTCTCATATAGCTGGGCCTGCAAAACAGCTTTAAGCACAGTGCAAATACCTTTCAGTGTCCCTACAGGCTTATTATTTCTCAGTTCATTCACAGTTTTATAACAGTTATGCTGTTGTCGGTTGGAGCCTTATTAGCATTCATCTCATTTTGCATTTTCCCCTTTTAACAACGATTCTCAATGGGTTTTCAGTTTCATTTTTTTTCCAGATTGAACACAATAATTCATATAATACTGACTCAAAATAATTGAACACAATAATTCATATAATACTGACTCACGATGATTGAACACAATAATTCAGATAATACTGACTCACATAAATTACACAATAATCATATAATACTGACTCAAAAGAATTGAACGCATAATTCAGATAATACTGACTCACGATGATTGAACACAATAATTCAGATAATACTGACTCACAATAATTGAACACAATAATTCATATAATACTGACTCAAAGAATTGAACGCAATAATTCAGATAATACTGACTCACGATGATTGAACACAATAATTCAGATAATACTGACTCACAATAATTGAACCAATAATTCATATAATACTGACTCAAAAGATTGAACGCAATAATTCAGATAATACTGACTCACAATGATTGAACACAAGAATTCAGATAATACTGACTCACATAATTGAACACAATAACACACAATATTCTTTTTTTAACAGTTACATCTGTAAAGGCACAGGCTTGTATTGTAGATAGTATTCACTTACTCATTTTAGTGGGATGGCTGGGCCTGTTTGTTTGAAACAAAGCAGCTGTATTCTTGGTTTTAAGCTGGAGACTGCAACACGAAGATCATCTCAACTCTAATGAGCGTGATCTGTATTTGTTCTTGATAAATGTCAGTGAGGAAAGGTCTTCTCACAAGGTATGTAGATCCAAATGGAATAAGTATATCGATTGCAGCCTTTGATAGTCCTGGGTATTCTGCGGCCACTGACAGCCAGAATTCCTCCGGTGTGGATGAGGCAAAGGGTCTTTAATGTGCGGTCAGAGGAGAGGTCCAAGAGCGCATCCTCAAGCTCCGATGACAGGTGTCGGGCAGATGAGGTGATGAAAGGCTGGCGTATCCAGTCGTTTCTCTCTGGGGTGTCGTCTTTTGGAAGTACCTATTGAAGTGGCCAAGCAGGCTTCTGAGGTGAGTAGCAATAAGTCCTTTTATTGTTTGGATGCTTATGTCAAATTTGTCCATGAAGTCCTCGAGTTCAGGGAACATTCCACACTGCCTTCGACTCGCGCTGTCCACGCGCTCAAGCTTCTTAGTAAACACTGTAACACTTGTCAGAAAGCGTGAGACATTGGTGTTTGGGCCTTGGAGAGACAAGTTTAGACTGTTCAGTTTATCAATATGCCTGCCAGATATGCAAGGCCAGTAACCCATGTGGGGTCGGTCAGGTGTCAGCAAGGGGGGAGCCGCAATCTGAGAGGAAAATGCGAACCTCCTCACGCAGTTCAAAACTTCTGGTAAAGCTTTCCCCATGATAGCCATCTGACCTCTGTGTGAAATAGTAGAGATTCGTGTTGCGATCCCATTTCCTGGCAGAGTGTGGCAAACAGTCTGGTATTCACCGGATGGGATTTGATGAAGTTCACCACTTTAATTGCTGTTTGGAAAACATTGCGGAGTTGTGGCTCGAGGTTCTTGCTGGCGAGGCCTCTCTGTGAATATGCAATGAGTGAATTGACATGCGGCGCCACTTCCAAAACTTTAGCTTTCAGTGCCCTTCTTGTCCCCTGCATGGTGCCAGCTCCATCTGTGCACACAGAGATGCAATTTTCCCACTTAGCCCCTCCTCACGCATTTTACTGTCCAGTTTGTTAAAAATGTCACGACCAGTGCAAGTTCCTTCAAGTGTCGAGCAAAACAACATTCCTCGTACATTTTCCCTCGTAGCTGTATCTTGCAAAAACAAGTAACTGTGCATCACTGGAAACATCCGTTGTTTCGTCAATTTGGAGGGAAAATCTTCCATTTTCTTCACTCGGTCAATGAGCTGCTCTTAATGTCGTTGCCATTTCACCATGCGCCTCGCCATTGTCATTAGACAGTGGAATAGTCTCAGTGTGC
The DNA here is from genome assembly GCA_035128595.1 of Eptatretus atami. NCBI lineage: Eukaryota > Metazoa > Chordata > Myxini > Myxiniformes > Myxinidae > Eptatretus > Eptatretus atami. Next base: position 92,025,735 of record CM068955.1, on the reverse strand, counting down.
TAGCTATTTTTTCACCATGCATAGCTCTGGTCATTGCAATCGCTGCTGGGCGGATCAGGCTCTCTGCAAAAGTATGGGGCTTTTTGGATTGAGCAACCAGGTATGCCACTTCATATGAAGCCACAGGGCTTTGACAGGGATTGTAGAGTGCTCACGTACAGTCGTCTTTTGGCTCTGTAGTTCTCCCTCTTACGACGAAAAAATCTAATGGTTTTGTCAATGTAGGATGGTGTTTGGTTTGTAAATGTCTCTTCAATTTCACTGGTTTCAAGCTTTCGTGAGCAAGCACTTCTGAACACAGAACACACTGTGGATATTCCACTTCATTTTTGGCTAGGCATGTGAATCCGTACTGCAGAAAGTCAGTCTGATATTTCCGACGCTTGTTGGAGGCCAAATCTGCCGCCGGTGCCTTACGTTTTTCAGTTGAACTTGTAACAGTTGGCCCCACCTTCACATGTGTCGTCTTGGTCCGCATCTTGAGCTGGCAGCGTTTTTTGACAAGCCACCGATCCATATTCACCACCTTGAAGTAGTTAGCTAGAGCTAACATTGACTTTCAGCACCCACCACTGTGCTGCTCTCTGTCTCTGTCCTCTCTTTGTCTCTCTCACATACTAATTCACTTGCTGCTCAATCTGTTTCATAATGACTACATTATAACATTGGTATGGGAGATTTAATTGAAAAATCATTTTCAAAAAATATTTATGAATTTCTTTATTTATTATTGTTTGTTTATTTGTTTTTACAACCTTCCCGCGACCCTGAAAAACATCTCGCGACCCCCAGGTTGAGAACCTGGGCTCTATGTGATAGATGATCCAGGAGAGATCTTGTGAATGACCCAGCTGAAAGTACAGGTGTTTCATTAAACTGTAGGATAACCTTTACAAACTTTGCCCCTCCTTAGCAAAGGTTTTCGGCCAGCTGGAAATATACACATCCATCGATGTCACTTTGCACAAATGTGCATCTTACTGTTCTTGAAGAAACATTATTAAAGATCGAAAAGAAAATCCCTGTAATAATTTGAGGCACGGACAAACACTTCTAATTACACTGGAAGCAATAATGTTTCAGTAATACAATCAACTCGAGAATATGAAATTACTCCTTACAAACAGCTTTCAAAAACAAAATTAAACACGGGATGTGCAGTTAAAAATCTTACCTGGTTCCCAAAGAGGTTAAATCCATTAATAGCCTCCAATGCAGCCTTGGCCAAACCAATGGAACTGTGTGGGGGAGGGGAGAGAGAGAGAGAGAGAGAGA
>CM068955.1:91991746-92022654 GCA_035128595.1 Eptatretus atami | reverse complement strand
TTGTTAGACCAATGAAGTCCATTCGTAAACATGCTCCTTGCTGGTCTGTGGCACTTGAATGCAAGTGCAAATCAGCAAAAGTGCATGCACGAGAGTTGTGCATCGTAGGCCATCAGCCGTAAGCTGTATCGTGCAGTTCGTTCACTCATATCGGGGGGGGGGGGGGTAGACAAAACCTTGATAATATGATGGTATATATCCAATACATACGTATCAAAAGTTCTCCACTCAAATAGCTGCAGTTATTGTGTATTTTCATCTTCGAAAATCGATGCATTCCCCGCGCTCTCTCATTTGAATTTTCTCCACTCGGATCACGTGTGGCCATGTGACGCCTCGACAAGCCAATAGATCGGCTGACATGTATGCAAATTAACGTCAGACTGCGTACTACCAACCCTAGCGATTTAACGCGGTAGCCTATCCGATTTTCTCTCTCGCTCCCACGCATACCGATTTTATTAGTCAAGCACATACGCATTGGAAATTGTTATGGAAAAAATAAATAGTTGTGTTTTCAGTTTGCGTTCGTTTCTCACTGCCAAGATCCGTATCACACGCGGCTGCTTCTACATTCACAAAACTCGTGCTGCTTGATTCCTTTCTCATCAGCGATGGTTATTGCTTCCAAACTAAGCATCGACCAATGGAGAAGGAAAAAACAGCGGGCATTCATTTCAAGACAACGTGCCATTTTCCATCATGATCAAAGACTGTAGTTAACAAGAGTACTCATCGCTTCAGTGCACGACAACAATGCAAACACCAGAAAAGAAAAAACCACCCCACGCTGGGTCAACAAGTTAAGCCAAGTTGGACAACAGAGTCAAGTGTATCAAGTGCTTCGTGTAAGGGAGACAGACATGCCTTCTGTGATATGTGTCGATCAGACTGTCTCCATCAGTCATGGGGATACAAGCTGTTAGGATACAAGCTGTCGCTGACACAGGACAACCAAAGGTCCGAACAGGAGCTATTTTTGCGGTTTCAGGCAATCAGCTCAATTGTGAAGAACGCTTAGAGGGACCAATGGAGTGACCGGAATCAGAGCAGAGGTCGAATGTTCTATCATGGTTCCTCGACCTACATGACGGACAAATAATTCCTCCAGGACCCTTGATCAGGAATCGCGGTCATCGTGGACCCAGCCTCCTCCAAGCCAACTTTCCATGCAGAGCCTACTTACACTGGTTGAACAGCTCCCTGCACTCTGTTGCCCAGAAGAGAACAGAGATGCGCTGTGCAGACTTCTGCACATATCGGTCAAATGTCACCCTCCAGCATATGACCCAGATGAGAGGGTGGATGTGCTTGGGCAGCCATGGAGAAGATGATGGACCACTGCACTGGCACCAGCCAGCCACATTTACCCATCACCGTAGACTGGCCAAACACGTCCTGCTGATCCCTCACAGTAACGCCTACTGTTGAGTCCTTTTCAGCATGGTCAAGAAAATGAACAACTGATCGAGGAGCACATTGGAACGCGGCAAAGGAAGGTCACGCCAAGTCAAGCGTGTACGAGGACAGCCATGGCATCAAAGACAGAACACTCTGTGATGGTTTGCTGGCGGGAAGATTAACTCTTCAGCCGGATGGAGTCAGCTGCTTCTCTCGTGAAGCCAGATGCCGACCTTCTTAAGAAGCAAATCTGCCACCTACCAGGCTCCTGATAGCTAAATGTGCAATCTTAAACTTCAAACCTGAAAACTGTAAAATATGTGTGAAACTGTAAATATGTTAATGAAATCAGAGTGGCCAGTCATTTCATTCATAAAGATGTATCAGTGAGTTTATGTAAACTTCTGTGGACATGTATGGGCACATACATGTAGACGCTTGGACAGTGAGTAAATTTATGGAAACGTGACTGATGATGCATGATGTCTTAGAAAAATAAAGATTGGTGAGTAGATCAACCATGTTAAGTTTCTCTCTTTTTCACTCTAAAAATATTGTTGATATATTCAGCTAACTGTGGTCTCAAAATGCAGGAGATTGCACATTTTGTTCATTTTTTGAAAATTTTGCGGGGGGGCATGCCCCCCGCTCCCTAGGGATCGCGCACTGCGCGCAGACGCCAGCCTACGCTTTTCCTTCAAAAATGGTTCGCAGGTATGAGACTGTCAATGTGACACTAAGTTGTCCAAGATGGCAGCTTCCTACAGGGAGGAAATCACCGCAGCTGATCGGCGATTTATCAGTAATTTTTGATGAATATGGCCAGTGATGGACGCTCCCCAGTGATTATTCACCAGGCAATGTAGCGAACGAAGAAGTCAAACGTTTTACCTCTGTAAGATGGACTAATGAAAGTGCAACAAATGGCTGCTAAGACAGTCCGAACGACGTTTAGCCGAGAGTGCACGAGTGTATATTGAGTGTGAAGAATCCCTAGTCATCTGGGCTATCACGACACTTGCTACGTCGCTTCATCAATGCAAAAGAATACGTGGGGCTGAGAAACATTGTTCCACAACCATGCATGATGACTCTGCGATTGTTGATGATTGCATGTATGACCATCGCCAAAAAACTGCACTCTGCATCGACATTGCTGGATATGTTGTATACCTGCAACTTCCCACAAAAGCCAAATTAGGTTACCCCGCCTTCCTATTGAGTAGTCGGGGCCGTCTAGGGGCTGATGCGGTGACGGCTAAGGAGGGCTGGTCCCACCCCGTGAGGTCTGGAACGTCCTCACACGAGAGCCGAACTACAGGGTTAAAATATATAAATATAATTGAATCAACTCCCCGGACACACAGATACCGCCCGCGCCCAGTTACATCGACTCAACCTGCGGGGCTGGCCCAAGGCCACCCTGAGCGATGGCGAGGCGAGGGTTGCCTCTCCCCAGACGAAACGCCACACGACTAGCGACCTGCGGCAAAGTCAATCCTCGCGCTGACTGGGTGCGCCTCAAGTGTCGATCAGACACCGGTTTCTACTGCCCAGTTGGCTGCTCCACGGCCGTATGTATGTAATGTCCAGGCCGTGGCTGACTGGCTATATATAAAGCTGTCCGAGGCAGGGTCAATGCGCGTTCATATCGACGGGTCGATGCGCTGGCGTTGCACAAGGTTAGTCCCCCGCGCCGGCACTCTCGGCTAAACCGTCGTTCGTGACCAGTCTTAAGACGAGCCATTTGTTGACACTTTCCTCTCCATTTATCCCATCTTACAGAGGTAAACGTTTTGACTTCTTCGTTCGCTACATTGTTCTGATGAATAATACACGGGGAGCGTCCTCACTGGCCATTCATCAACAATTACCGATAAATCGCCGATCAGGCTGCCGGTGATTTCCTCCCTGCGGAAGCTGCCATCTTGGACACTTAGCTGGTCACATGACGGTCCTGACTAAATTGCAATACGATGTCAGCCGATCTATTGGCTGTCGACGGCGCCCATGGCCAACACGTGATCCGAGTGAGAAAATTCAAATGAAGAAGAAAGCCGGAATGCATCGATTTTCAAGATGAAAATACACAATAACTGAGCTATTGATGTGAGAACTTTTGCATGCGTATGTATTTGATATATACTGTTACGAATTTGGGAATTCGATTGCACACAACATTCAGGTTCCTTTAGTCAGCTATGTCGATAAAGTGCTGTTCCCAGATAGCGCACCTTCCATTGTTTAATATGTCAGAGAAATCGATTAGATGCGCTGCGGATCGATTTAATAGTTAGGGAACGAACAATGGAGACATCCCTCCCCTCTTTCTGCGAAGAGGAAGAACCACCCTGCCGTCCATGCCATGATTGTCAACAACTCCCTCCCACCCGGCTGAGCGGAGGATGGAGCACGAGGGCATGATCATGAATCACGCCGGGAGCGGGGGAAGGGCCGGGAAAAGGATAAGAGGAGATCTTTTCTTTTGTTCGTGGGCAGAGTTGGAGAAGGGAGTTGAGGGGAGTCGTTCAGACAACCTTCGCGCCGGTCTGTTTGGCTTGGGTTAGGGTTGAGGCCTTCGGAAGCTTTTTGCTTCGGCTGGCTCAGTGAGCTTCGGCTGAGGCCTGGCTCAGGAGAGGCTTTGGAGGCTTTTTGCTTTGGTGGTTCAGTGAGCTTCGGCTTCTGCTTGGCTGGAGAAGCTTTTTGCTTGAAAGAGAGTTGAGCTGGTCGCTCGGCTCGAGCTGCGAGTGTGGCTTTCTTCTTGGTTCGATGGAGCTCTTTGTTTCTCCATTTTGGTTCCCGGCTTGGTGCGACTCATCGACCTCTCTTGAGGATGGTTCCTCGGGGAAGCGACGCACGACGGGAAGGATCAGCGCCTCGTCTCACCACACGTGTTGAGAAGCGCGGGAGGATTCGCGGGAGCTCGGGAAGGATCGCAGCTCACGGCGATTGGATCCATCTCGCTCTCGCTGGAGCCGGGTCCGAACAACTTGAAGACCACACGAGGTGGAGAGGTCGAATAGGTTTTGGGTTTCAGCTCACCTGTCCTCCGAGCTGGAGCATCGTATTAAAGGCCTCTGCCACCATTTCTTGGGTGTGTGTGTGTGCGTACGTGTGTCCGTGGGCCCGTCTATAAGTAGGAACTGCTGTTAAGTGCACGTGACTGTACATAATAAGTAGACAGTTGTAGTTCTTTTGTCGTGCTTTTGGTTACTTGTATAATTGCATACGTGTTTTGCCTTGTTAATTGCATACGTGCTTTATTATACATAAATGTCCGTTGTGTGAATGTAAACCTGTTTCGGTGCGTCCATTCCCTCATTGAACTGCCCCATCTTGCACTCGGAATATACGTTGTTTTTAAATAAGCCGGCTAAGTGACGGGTCCAACGGACCTGTGGATAATACCCTTGCTCGGTTATCCCAAAAGGAAGCAGGCTGCTTAAGCGCTCGTTTCCAAGCCGGTTCCGTTGAGTGTACATCTCTCGTAAACCTACCGCGCGAATAATTAGGCTAAATCGAAGAATTTGGCGATACGACCCTGGTAAGCGCGTGGTAGAGTGCGGACATAGGTTTGGTGTGATTAAAACACACGCCGGGCTGGGTTTCCGGCGTTGATCCGGGAAATCCGCGATGCATTGTCCGTTCGGTGGGTGAAACGACCCTATTGGTTAGACGCGGTCGTCCGCACGCCCACGGCAGAATCTAACACTAATACTATCAATATCATCAAGAAGTTTTTTCTACCCCCCCCCCGCCCCCCCGATGAGTGGAACGAAAACTTGAGTTTCAGGCATCCTGAGCATGGCTGATGGCTATCATATATGATACAATGGAGTTGTTTGTGACTTACCTTTTGTTGCTTACGTGTTGTATTGTCATCGTACATATTGGTCCCACAAACTTGATTGTTGCTATTATTCAGGCCAAAATTTTATGTTATAAACCATAGTTGGAGTTCTGCACATGATGCATCCTGCCCCAAAAATCCTGTTCTGGATGTCTTTCCTGTTGGAGGTCAATCTCTCTCTCTCTCTCTCTCTCCCTCTCTCCTCTCTCCTCCTCTCATCTCTCTCTCTCCTCTCTCTCCTCTCCTCCCACACTAGTCCATTTGGTTTGGCCAAGCTGCATTTGGAGAGGCTATTAATTGGATTTAACCTCTTTGGGAACCAGGTAAGATTTTTAACTGCACATCCCGTGTTTAATTTTGTTTTGGAAAGCTGTTTGTAGGAGTAATTTCATATTTCTCGAGTTGATTGTATTAACTGAAACATTATTGCTTCCAGTTGTAATAGAAGTGTTTGTCCGGTGCCTCAAATTTACAGGATTTTCTTTTTCGATCTTTAATTAATGTTTCTTCAGAAAGTAAGATGCACATTGTGCAAAAGTGACATAGATGATGTGATTTCCAGCCTGCCCGATAAACGCGTTTGCTAAGGAGGGGCAAAGTGGTAAAGGTTATCCTAAGTTTAATGAAACACCCCTGACTTCAGCTGGTCATTCCAACACAAGATCCTCTCCTGAATCATTCTTCCACATAGCAGCCCAGTTCTCCACCTGGGGGTCGCGAGATTGTTTTCCACTGGGTCGCGGGAAAGGTTGTAAAACAAATAAACAAACAAAATATAATAAGAAATTCATATATTTGAAAAAATGATTTTCAAATAAATCTCCATACATAACCAATGGTTATATGTAGTCCATTAGAAACAGATTTGGAGCAGCAAGTGAATTAGTATTGTGAGAGAGACAAAAGAGAAGAGAAAGAGACAGAGAGCCAGCACAGTGGTGGGATGCGAAAGTCATTTTAGCTTAGCCTAACTACTTCAAGGGCTGAATATGGATCGTGCTTGCAAAAACGTTCTGCCAGCTCAAGAGCGACCAAGACGACACAATGTGAAGGGGGCCACTGTTACATGAGTTCCCTGAAAACTAAGGCACCGGCGGCAGAATTTGGCCTCCAACAGCGTGGAAATGATCAGACGACTCCTGCAGTACGGATCAAATGCCTACCAAAATGAAGTGGAAATATCCACAGTGTGTTTCGTGTTCAGAAGTGCTTGCTCACGAAAGCTGAAAACCCAGACAATGAAGAGACCATTTACAAACCAAACACCCATCCTACATTGACAAAACCATTAGATTTTTCGCTCGTAAGGAGGGAGAACTACCAGAGCCAAAAGACGACTGCCGTGGCACTCTACAATCCCTTCAAAAGCCCTCGTTGGCTCATAATGAAGTGGCATACCGGTGCCAATCCAAAAAGCCCCTTACTTTGCAGAGGCCTTGACCGCCCACACGATTGCAATGAAGCAAGCTATGCAATGGGTGAAAAAATAGCTACACACCTGAGACTATTCCACTGTCTAATGACAATGCGAGGCGCTGGTGAGAATGGCCAACGACATTCAAGAGCAAGCTCAATTGACCGATGAGAGAAAAGTGAAATTTTCCCTCCAAATGACAGAAACACGGATGTTACCAGTGATTGCACAGTTACTTGTTTTTCGCAAGATAACAGCTACGAGGGAAAATGTACGGGAAGTGTTTGCTCGACACTTGAAGAAACTTGAACGTCGTGACATTTAACACGGACAGTAAAATGCGTGAGAGGGGCCTAAGTTGGGAAAAATTGCATCCTGTGTCCACAGATGGAGCTGCGCATCCCATGCAGGGGACAAAGAAGGCACAACTGAAAGCTAAAGTTTTGGAAGTGCGCCGCATGTCAAATTCACTCATTGCATTATTCACAGAGAAGGCCCTCGCCAGCAAGAACCCGAGCCACAACTCCGCAATTGTTCTCCGCAAACAGCAATTAAAGTGGTACCTTCATCAAATCCGCATCCGGTGAATACCAGACTGTTTGCCACACTCTGCCAGGAATGGGATCGCAAACCGAATCTCTACTATTTCACACAAGAGGTCTAGATGGCAATAATTGGGGAAAGCTTAACCACAGCTGTTGAACCGCGTAGGAGGGTGCATTTTCCTCTCAGATTGCGGCTCCCCCTTGCTGACACCTGACAACGACCCCACATGGTACGCCTTGCATATCTGCAGGCATATTTGATAAAACTGAACATCCTAAAACTTGTCTCTCCAAAGGCCCAAACACCAATGTCCTCACGCTTTCTGACAAGGTACAGTGTTTACTAAGAAGCTTGAGCGTGGACAGCGCGAGTCGCAAAGGCATGTGGAAATGTTCCCTGAACTCGAGGACTTCCATTGGACAAATTTGACATAAGCATCCAAACAAAAAAGACTTATTGCTAACTCACCTCCAGAAGCCTGCTGGCCACTTCAATAAGGTACTTCCAAAAGAGACACCCCAGAGAGAAACGACTGGTATCGGCAGCCTCATACACCCATTGCCCGACACCTGTCATCGGAGCTTGAGGAATGCGCTCATTGGACCCTCCTCTGAACCGCACATTAAAGACCGCCTTTGCTCATCCAACGGAGAAATTCTGGCTTCAAGGGCCGCTGAATACCCAGTGACATCAAGAGGCTGCAATCGATATACGTACATTTGGAATCTACATACCTGTGAGAAGACCTTTTCCTCACTGACAATCAAGAAGCAAATACAGCATCACGGCTCATTAGAGTTGAGAATGATCTTCGGTTGCAGTCCCAGCTTAAAACCAAGAAACAGCTGCTTTGTTTCAAACAACAGGCCCAGCCATCCCACTAAAATTGAGTAAGTGAATACTATCTGACAATACAAGCCTGGCCTTTACAGATGTAACTGTTAAAAAAACGAATTATTGTGTGTTATTGTGTTCAATATGTGAGTCAGTATTATCTGAATTCTTGTGTTCAATCATTGTGAGTCAGTATTATCTGAATTATTGCGTTCAATCTTTTTGAGTCATAATTATTGAAATTATGTGTTCAATTATTGTGAGAGTATTATCTGAATTATTTGTGTTCAATCATCGTGAGCAGTATTATCGAATTAATTGCGTTCAATTTCTTTGAGTCAGTATATTGAACTATTGTGTTCAATTATTGTGATCAGTTAATTATCTGAATTATTGTGTTCAATCATCGTGAGTCAGTATTATCTGAATTATGCGTTCAATTCTTTTGAGTCAGTATTATATGAATTATTGTGTTAATTTATTGTGGTCAGTATTACGAATTAGTGTTCAATCCATCGTGAGTCAAGTATTATATGAATTTATGTGTTCAATTATTTTGAAGTCAGTATTATACTGAAATTATTGTGTTCAATCTTGAAAAAAAACGAAACTGAAAACCCATTGAGAAATCGTTGTTATAAAGGGGAAAATGCAAAATGAGATGAAAATGCTAATAAGGCCCAATCCGACAACAGGCATAACTGTTATAAAGAACTGAATGAACTGAGAAATAATAAGCCGAGGAACTGAAAGAGTATTGCTACTGTGCTTAAAGGTTTTGCAGCCCAGCTTATACTGAGAGAAGATAATTAAGCCTATTGCCATCCAGCTTTAAAGGCAGTCCGTGCCTCCTTCACAATGAGTTGTGCGTCGGGATCTTGAATAAAAATTTAAAAACGTACTAAAGCCAAATGATTAGTTTGTGTTGTTGTTTTTGATTTTGTATATTTGGTCAGTAAATGTAAGGTGTGTACGTCTGGGTACCTGTCATGTGTGATAGTAACCGTTCTGTCTGCAGCAAGAGGGTCGCTTCATCTCCAGTCCCCGCCCGTGCGTAAATAGGCTACATAAGCTATTGCCAATTACAGAAGCCTTTTTATAAATGTGGCTGGCTGTTTTACTGGTTAACACAGAGTGAAGTAATTATTTGTGATGCCAAGTTTAGTTTAGTTTAGGTCTGTTTAGTTTAACAGCTGGCAAGTACCTAGGCGTTGACCAATGTGCTCCAGGCACTGTGGATTTTTATACCCCGCGCTCCGGAGCGTCACTGCATGTTTGTCAAAGTGTGAGTAGGGAGGGGGGTCGCCGAACCCCAAGCTGTAAAATTTTGGGGGTCGCAGCTCCAAACAGGTCTGAGAACCACCGACAAGAGAACAGTCTGGTGTGCTTAATGTTAAGGTTGGCTGTTTAAAGAGCTAACGGACTGAGTTGAGCCCCCATCGTACTCGCGAAATTACACACTAGGTCGGTTGACTCAGCTGTCATCCTCCTGGGTCGGCAATAAGACAGCTTCCGTACAGGGGCATACTGCATCAGCGCATTGGCTGCACTTTCCAGAAAAATGATGCAACCGACAGCCACAGACCGCATACGAAACACACAACAACATAGAGGACATACCCTGACCCTGAGGTCCTTAAGCATTGCTTTTGGAAAAGTTGATTTTCTCAAACGCTTCTATGACACAATACAATTTGAGTATCCTCCTCAGTCTGCATACAGCCCTCTGAAAATCTAGAATTGGCTGCAATCTACCATATGGAGTAAGCGTTCTGTAGCCAAGACTTGATTTCTAAATACATTTTTTGTTCGTGTGATATTTCCTCCCAGAGCCATCGTATTCACTACACTACAAATGGTAAACAAACACTTAATCTTTTCGTATGCAGATGTACGCCCTTCTATTGCTTGCATAATACCAATCACAGTGTACTACTATCATCACATGACTGTAGTATGAAGCATCTTCATTTCACGCTACTAAATTACCCGTCAGGTGGTTAGTCACATCTCCCCCACCCCTCTTACACACAACACAGCACAGACACACCACCTGTGGGCAATTCCTTTTTTTCTACTGTGAAGTAAAACTTACAACATGCAATTCTGCCACACCTCAACACCCCCCCCCTCCACCTTCCAACCAAAGCCCAACCTCCCTCTCAACCTAAGGCCATTAATCCCTCCCACTTCAAGCTCAAACCCCATCCCGCCCACCCCCCCATCACAACCCTCAACGTCCCCCTTCCAAATCTGCCCACTTTAGTTTCACCCCACCCCCCCCTCTTTCTCCTTCTTCACGCTCAGCTAATCCGCCAATAAAAGCAAAAACAGGCCTTCCACACAAGGCTGGGTTTAGTTACCTGTATTCCTAAAAGGGAGTTCAGGCCAAAAGCAGAATCTCTTGCACTAAGTTTCTTAAAGATCCCCAACCAAGGGTGAAACCTATTAACAGCTGTGCCCCTATCCTGCCTGGTGGCATAATGGAACCACACCATAAGCCATATAAAATGCTGCGGGACCCCTTGGGTCATCGTGAGCTGATTGTGGAATGTGATGCCATGATGATGCTTAAGGTTTGAGAGCTGACTTTATATGTACATAATCATCCCTCTTTACGTAGGGTTTTCCTGGTCCTTGATCTTGTGGATCTGGAAAGTGCTCACGTCCGCAACCGACAAACATGTCATTCCTCTACCCCGCGAATCCCTTACATGTATGTAATTGAATGGGTGTTTGAACTGAGTTTTAGTCATGTGTCTGGTACCTAACCTTGGTAGGTCAGTCCTGGAGTGAATCCATCGTTCCCCTCCAATCATTTAAGGTTGGTGACTCATAAACTTATGCAGGTCTTCAAACATTACTGAGGTCCTTTCTTTCTTGCTGTCCTTTCCCCTGGTGATTCAATCTGTATTTACTTTACTTTTGCTGTCCATTGTTTCATGTAAACACCCGCTCCCCTCCCCCATGCGTGTCTCTTATCCATATCATTTTTGTTATCTCTGCCTTGAAGTCCGTGTCGTTTGTTCCCCTACCTTTTCCTCTCTGCTCAATTGTCGATGTGATGGCCTTTATCCCCTCGTTTGTCCTTCTATTCATGAGTTTTGACCTCTGCCACAATCTAATTGCTGAAGATTTCAAAAAAGTGGAATGTAGACCTGCAATTTGATATTGAGAAAGTAAAGGTATTTGTTTTTGTAAAAATCGTCAAAACGAAAATAACAATAACATTTTCAAAGCATCTTTGATACGGCAATCGGAGAGTGCTGGAGTAATGACTAAAGAATCAATTTAAAGTGGAGTTGAAGGCGAACGATCTAAAGAGGAAAAGCAACGTAATTATGGAGAGGTGTTTTGTCACAGAGACCTCAACCATACCCTCAGCCGTGTTTGTATTTACCTTTCTCAGAATTGTCATCACCTACACATATTTAGCAACACCATAATATTTATAATGTAAATGGAAACGGTGACATGAACAGCATTTTGGTGGTTCCAGTAATCATTTCTGCCTTTATCAAATCCTGATTCACAACAAATGCCGGGATGCCATTTCTCAAGTGAAAAATCTATAACAGTACCACAAGTCAACGTCATACAACTGAGAGCAAATACTGCAATTGGTCGTTCTGTTGCTTTTGTTGTACACTCACATAAGTGCAACACATGCCAGCTCAACAGCACACAAAGAATCCTTGTGATGTCATTTTCCCCATATCATGTGAAAAGACTGGGGATGATATGCACATCACTGGCTAAACATGAGAGTGAGGAAGGTGAGGAAGGATTGGAGGAACTCTAACTTCTTCATTATACTGAGAGAAATAGATCCTGAAAAAAACCTTATTTAATTTTAAGTGACCCATCATCGGAGGTTTCGAACCGTTAAATCCCAGATGAACAGTGGGTTCACTCCATGAAGAAGTGAATCTTATATATATTTCCGAGTTTTGTGGTTTCGTGTCGCGCTATCCTTCGACTTTAGTTCTGCGCTCGAAGTAACGTGATATTCGGCTAACCATTATCTCAAAGACCATATGAGGTGCATGGTCACAAGAAAAGAAATAAATGGTTCTGAAATCAGTGAACATTATTTTATATATATTTCCGATTGTGGTTTCGTGTCGCGCTATCTTCGACTTGTTCTGCGCTGCGTAACGTAATTCCGGCTTACATTTATCTCAAAGACCATATGAGGTGCATGTACAGAAAAAAAGTAAATAAAATGATTCTTGAAACGTGAAATCGTATTCCACTTACTGCATTAAAGTAAAATTACACGATACTCTGCATCAGTTCCTCTCAAACACACCCACCCCAACATGTCGAGCAGAGCGCGGGTTTTGCTACTAAAGTATGAGAGAGGGGGGAAAAGAAAGGACAGCGATCAATTTCCAGAGTATTAAAGCATCATTGAAGCAGTCACTCATCATCATCATCACACAGCAACAACAAAATAATTAACAACCCTATCGGTTGTCACTTTTTGGCAGCTTGTTCAGGGGGGTTTGAGATCCAGATTCAGAGTTTGTTTTCACACTATTATCAGAACACAGATGCTGCATTGCTGCATGTGTCGGCTACCCAGCAATTCGCGATCCGATGAATGAGGCATTATGCGCACAGACAAGGGAGAAATTCTACCGCAAGTTACTTGGGTGGCTAACGGATTCCGCGCTTCTCCGGATGGCTACGCACAGCGCTCGATGGACCGGATCACGCGCAATTAACGCCCTGCTGAAATCAGGTGAGCAAAAATGCACAGAAATTTAATTTGATAATGTATAAGGGAAATTGAACAGAAAATTTGACGTTTGAAATAAATTAAATGAAGGAATGGATGTAGAAAGAGATTTTTTTTTTATTTATCAGCCATTTTTCCATGCTGAGCGGTTACTTTTTTGCTGGCTCCATGCCAAATCATTGTCCGCTTCTTGAGCATATGTGTTGTTTTTTAATGGCCGGATGCCCTTCCGGACCCCAACCCTGGGTCGCCTCTTAAGACGCACAGGGTATGGTATACCGTATCAACTGGGGCATACACCGGTGACCAGTACCTGTACTCATTTTGCCGACCTCGGAAGGATGAACAGGCAGAGGTCAACCCCTGGTGTTAATTCATTGGCCAAACGAGCCTGAACTCAGGACCCAAAAAAAAAAAAAAAAAAAAAAGAAAAAAAGAAAAAAAAAAAAAGAAAAAAAATAAGGATGCCCAAGCGCCACGCCTAACACTAAGCCCAAACCAGGCTACGATGTAGAAAGAGATTGAGTGAAAAAATGAATAGAACGCAGAAGGGGCAACTCGTGGAGCGGCATACCCTCCGCCCACGTAATTCCAGAAATCCACAAGAAATATCGGGCCCATAACATTTTTTGAAATATTCATGTATCAGTACTCTATTATCGTTTTTTGGCCCTATCTCTCAATGTTAAAGAATCATTTTTAAAATTAAATAATCTCAGATCCGAATGTCCGATCGGAATCTTCACCAAAATCGGAATGCAATTTTCGTCCTGCGACACACCCAACCGTCCACCGAAGGTTCGCAAAATCCGTCACAACCTTGAGATATCGTGTTATAAATCGTTTGGCCCTTTCTCCATGATGAAGAATCGCTTTAAAAAATTCTAGTAGTCGACCGGATCTGGATGTTCACCAAAATCGAATCGGATTCGTCCTTGTCACACCCCAACCTGCCCAAATTTCCATTCTGGATTCCGTCAACTTTTTTGAAATATCCCTGTTACACAAACAACAAACAACAGAAGGGGTATAAAACATGACCTCCTTACCTTCGGTGGCGGAGGCGATAATTGATCCACCTGAGCAATTTTGAGAATATTTTTGTCCTGTTCCACAATATGCAGTTTTTTGAGTGGCGATGATTTAGAATAATTTTTTGGTCGCTCTGCCTGTTAAAAATGACCTTCTAATTATCATGTGTTTATTTGTAGCTTTGAATGGTATCGAGGTGCAATTCCACTGTTTTACATCAACATGATTATTGAGGTGAGTGCTCACTGAATCTTTATGAGTTTTGTCATCTTCTTTCATTTCATTTGTGCATATTGCTGTTTTAACTCAACATTCTGTGCAAGGTGTAATTCAGGGACTTACCCGACCAGGTAAAGGAATGATCAGATCTGCTACAACCATTGCTCTTTGCGCTACAGAAACAGGTAGTCCGATGCACTGTTATAATCTAGTGTAATTAACACATCGTTCCATCTACAGGTGTGAAAGAGCCGTGAAGGTAGAATTGTGACATCAGCAGCAAATCTTGTGTATTATTGTAATTATTTTAAGGGGAAGAAAAAAACTTTTTTTATTTTTTATTTTTTGAGAAACTGGCTGGGGGGGGGGGTGGGGTGATCAGTTTTGGTCTCACTTTCTGTTTCATCCCCAATTCTTTCAGCAAGATTGCTGATGCATCCATTAATGGGACGCATAGCTCTGCTGCAGACGAGTTATATGCCACAGTTTCATGTTATTGGTAGCCGACAATGTTCAACAACAAAATTGAAAGTCAAACAAAGTTCAACATCGAACAAGAACTTCACAGGAAAAAGTGAATGCAAGAACAATTAATGTGACATGCTTAAATATGCTGTGTTAAAGTGAAGCAACAAGTTGAAAACATTGAAAGTTTGCTGCTAAATGAAGACATAATAAAAACAAAAATTACCAGTCCAGGCATCTTCATTTAATAACTTTCCGGGAAAGGTCTCCACTCTCCCCTGCTTCTCTCCCATTGAGTGCCTGTGGCATTTTCAGTTTTGAACTTTTTATCCACTCAGTTTTTTTATTCTCTCCAACGATACCCGCAGTTATGCAAAAAGACGCCAGGGGGCACACTCAACATTTCAAGGATCCTGAGCTCGATATTTCATACCCACCCCAAAGGTGAAAAGGGTTGTGTTTTCCCCCTGTTGTCGTTTCTTACTGGCGAAAATTTTTTTTTGGCAAAGTTATTTTGATCTGAGTGTTTGTAGTCGTTTGTCACAATGATTTTGCCACAGTTTCAAGCAAGGGTTCTGAATTTTTTGTATTTGTAGTTACTGGCAAATTTGACAAATTAATTTTGTGAAGATCCAAATCCGGAATAATGAGAATGTTTCCAAGTGATTCTTCACCATTGAAGATAGGGTGGAGGCCATGACTCTGCGAGTGCCCCTTCTCCTTCAATAAATTGTGTTTAGTCACCTGACCCTTTCCCTCGTAACAGGGATGAAGGAAATGTGTTTATGTACTTAGCAGGTTTCTATCCATTGTGATTTTTCCCACCTTGAATCCACCTCTCACACATCCATCCCACATCCCTCACCCTATTTCCTCCTTTTCAAAAAGCTTCTCTTTCCCATATCTCATAAAACCTTCCCTTTCCTCTCAAAAACCCGTCTTCGCAGAACTTTGTTATGATCTTCTTAATTTCTATCATCTAGTTTTCCTCACCCCCTCCCTTCATTCATTTCAATCCCCCATCAATCAAATATTTTTTAACCATTTTCTTCCATTCTTCTAACCTCTCCTCCCCTGCACCTTCACTCAGTGCAAGCAAGTAAACAACGCAACATGTCTTGCAGTACACACATCGGTTACAAAACACCATCAAAGCCATTTAACAAGGCAATCCCAGTGCTGTGGTGGTGTACCTACAAGCGGCCACCAGGAACAACCCTAAAAGCATGGGGGAAGCTTGGTGCAGACAGCCTTCCGTAAATTATGGATGCACGCACCGCAAGCCACCCACAGGAGGTGAAAGGTGTTGCGGAGACCTTTCCCCCTCCCCTCCCCCAAAGCACACATCACCAGGCCAAATAAAATATGGAGCCGCACGAGGATCGTGATGAACTTGTTGCCCAGGGGATCAGAGAGAACAAGAACTGCCCCCTGCCTGCTTGCTTGCCTGCCCTCTTGTCCGAGAAGATGAAGTGGACAGTTATGCTGGAGCGAGCTCAAGAGCAAGCAGCAAGCCTACACCCCCGACCTGCACGGTTTTTCCTTCTGTCTAACTTCCAGATTTAATCAACTTGGGATCACAAAAAGAGCTCAGAGCCATGGAGTTTCAAACAAATTACCCTTTGACTTGTCGGGCGAAGGACTGACACGCACATCCACCGCTGCATAGCCGCGCTTCCCCAGCAAACTCACACACACACACACACACACACACACACACACACACACACACACACACACCACACACCAACTCATTCCTTCCTTCCTTATCTTTCTTCCCTTTGGGTCCAACGTGAACCCGCTGACTCTGTAGGGTGAGCAAGAGACCAAAACCCTACTCCTCAGACTATCTCTTTCCTCCTTTCTCTCTAATTTCCAGAGGATTGAGGTGCCTTCTTGTGATAGACAAGATAAAAATTGTAAGGCCCTTCAGTGGCATAAGGCTAAGTGCTTCTCTGCCACTGCATCGCTTGTGAAATATGCTTGTATACATGCCTTTAAATTTCCTCCATAAACTAATTTCCAAACCTGCTCGATTGTGTTCCCATTGGTTAGACATAGCGTACATGATAAATATTGACGGGGAGAGTACCCAAGTGATGTCGCTGCGCTAGAAAGGCTAGAAAAACCAACGTCCCACCAAGATTTCGCTGCGGCTGTACGTAAGAAAATAGATAAAGCTGGAAAGTCGAGAGCAATGGCTCCCCATCGGGATAACTAAAATCACAGAAAGGTAAGCGAGAGTGGGCGCGGGGACCCTAACAGATTAGTTGCCTCAAGAACGGCATCCATGTTGCTCAGCAACCCATCGGCCTTGGGAGTTACCGTGGCTTGTCAACTTCATGTCAGAGGTAGAAGCGGGTCTGAGTACCCCCTCGTGAGCCCCGTGCGCTCCTCCGAACCTGTAACAATACATTTACCAATCTGTCATGCAACTCTACGAGCACATAATTACCATTTTTCATATTACATTCCTACGCAATATTGTAAATTTTTGGGTTTTTTTTTAGCGTTTCATAGACCACTTTTTTCTGTTTGTCACGTTTCACCTGCATTTTTGTTGTTTGGTTATGAGACAATCAGCATTTTGGCAACTCAGGAATTTGAGCTAGAAATATTAATTTCAAACTGCCCAAGATCTGTCAGTGAAGAAATTTAGTCAGTCCTACTGTTGTGGCTAATAAACATAGCTTGAGTTTGAGATGGGATTTAACCTGTATTATTGATAGGTCCTGACATTAATTTGTGGAGGGAGAGGAGTGGCCTTATGAGGCCTGGCCCATCGAGTTTAGACCATGCCAGCCCAGTTCAATTAAATTTATATTTTTTAAATCATACTAAATCATTATCAAATCAAAGTTAATTAAAATAATAAATAATATATCGTTACTCTCTAAAATGTATGAACATATTATGGTTATAGGAATTAGTACCGTAAACACTTTCCTGCTTGAACCCATTGCAGGTCACTTGTTGCGATTTACGACGTTTCTCATCTGCGCATTATCCCCCCCCCCTCCAGTAGCAATTGTGTTGTTTACAAGAACTTTGTACATAATATGTGCAGGTTGTTTAGTCGGTTGAAACGTACAAGCAATGATAAGTAATTTGTTACTTACAGTAATTTGGTGTGTGCCATTTGACACACATTGGACTGGGATTTGATTAAGAACTTGACCTACTCATTGCTGGCATTACTGGGGGTGTTTTATTCTGAGATTCATCCTTCAATGCTTTACCATCCCAGTTATAAGGCACCAATTTTTTTTCCCCACATAAGTAACTCACAATCAGTCAGTAAAGCCAAGCTAATTATTTCCTTTGCTTCTTGTTGTCCAACTGTGGTCCCACCATCACTACATTGCCATTTTTCCTTTCGTTTCCTCGCTCTTCCAGGATCCGATATTATATATGGAAAGAAAAAAAGTGAGCATTCATCGTATGAATACAGCACACAGATTGTTGATCAACAATTCATTTCGCCCTCAGCCAGCTTATTCCTGAGCAATGAGAACATTCCATTCACCTGCCATCCTGAGCCGTTTTATTTATTTTCCACCAGTTCAAATGTTTTATTACTTTGACAAAGTAATTACTAAAGAAAGAGTAATTTTCTAAATAAAAAGTAATACTAAATGACTCACACAGCAGCTCCTCTGTGTAGAGGAAGTTATTGAGCACCTCACAGTTAGAAGACTAGAGGATGTGGGTGCTCGTTGACGACAAACCACAATTCCTCTTTTGGTGCGTTACTCTTTCACAGTGAATACAGCTCCCTTGCTACCACTGGTATTAACTTCAGTTAATTCATTTTTTTAAAACTGCTATTAGCACTTGTAATTATCTTTTCAAGACCCATTTAAACTTTGGAGAATAAATTATAAAAAATTAATTTGTTAGACAACAAGAAATGATTATTTTTGACTTTTTTCTGTTCCTTTTTTTTTTTTGCAACATACAGTATAAATGGATATATATATATATATATATATATATATATATATATATATATATATATATATATATATATATAATAATATACATAAATATATATATAATATATATAAAATATTATATATATATACATATATGAGGCCCCGCGAGGAGGAGTGATGTAAGCGACATTTTTAAAATGATATATGATGAATAGGCTCGGTGATAGGGTAAGGTGTTAAAAATTGCTATATGGCATTAACTCCAAAATGGCCGATGTGTCCCTTACATCACTCCTCAAGGTGCCTCATATATATATATATATAATATATATACTATACATACACACATAATATATATATATATATACACACACACATATATATATATATATATATACACACAACATATATATATATATATATATATACACCATACACATATATATATATATATATACATACAGGGGAGCTGCAAAAGTAGGTATAACAGTAATGATATACTGGTATATTCCTTACTGTATACCTACTTTTGCAGCTCCCTGTATTATATAATATATATATATATTATATATAATTCATATATTACTATACATATATATATATATATATAATATATATAAATAATTAATATAAAATATATATATATATATTATATATATATATATATACCGGGTAGTGGCGTGCGCTCTGTAATCCGGCTACTCGGAGCTTGGTTGGAGGATCGCTTGAGGATGGGCGGCTCTGTGCTGGGCTACGCTATGAGAGGGTGTATGGCAGCCCCGGAAATCATGGCGAAACCCAATCCTTATCCCTGTGTCGTAAGAGGCGACCAGGTTTGTGTCAGGAAGGGCATCCGGCGTAAAACCTATGCCAAATCAGTATGCGGATCATAACGGATGATCCGCTGTGGCGACCCCTAAACGGGAGCAGCCGAAAAGACGAACAACATATATATATATATATATATATATATATATATATATATACACATACATTAAACATATATACATATACATATATATTGTTACGGATATCAGGATCCAGTCTGATGAATGCATCCACACATCCAGGTCCTCAGACAGTTATTTCCTTAAATGACAATGTTCAATTAGCCCATCCCCATGCCTAATGGGATTTTTAAAATGTGTATGCGTTGAAAGAGGAAAAGAACAGATCCCCTCTCTATGGGAGGTTTTTTTGTTTTTACTGACAGACACGTTTACACACATTTCTTTCGCGAGCGCTGGTCCCGCCTAGATTTTCCTCAAGCAAACGTTTATGCACATATTTCGCAAAGCGCAGACGCCGCCTTTTTTGGAGTGCACGGGTTGTCATGGTACACGGGCCAATGGGGCAGGCGTGAGCTGGGGGGACTCGGCGCCGCAGAGACTGGGCCACAGATATAAAAATAATGTGTGAGTCGTACAGGAGGAAAAAGCGATAGAGAAGGCAGTGACTGAGAGAGAAGCGAGCACCAGAAGCGGCAAGCACAAGAAGAAGCGATGAAGTTTGACAGCACAAACGAGAAGAAGCAGACCAGAGAAGGTGGAAGCGAGGAAGTGCAAGCGAGGAAGCGTTCCGGAGCGGTGCGCGTGGGCGTGTGAAGCAGCACCGACAAGGAGTGAGGCACGGGTCAGTCACCAAAAGAGTGAGGCACGGCGTCGGTCACCAAAGAGTGAGCACGGGTCAGTCACCGACGCGATGCGTTGTGGTCACTGGACGTCACCAGTTCGTGAAGTGTGAGGAGCTGCCCGTGTCTCAGCACCAGTTGTCTCTAAAAACCCGTGACAGACGATCTCGGAGCCCCACCCCCTCCCCCAGACGTCGACTTGGCGTCCAAGTCTGTTGGCAGCGGTGCACGGCAAGGCCTGGCGTGCTGGCAACGACGGACACGCAACGGCACACATTTTCAGAACGTTTTCACTTCTACGGACGACTACCTCCGGTGAGCCGAGGACGACTTTCCCTCCCCTCCTCTGAAATGATCTGCTGGTACCCTTGTCTGTGTTTCTTGTAAGTTCAACCTCTGATAAGCATCCGCTTTTCTGTCTCTTTCCTGGCATTTGATTGATTTGCTCCTGAGTAATTTATTCATTTCGATTGCTTGGAATTATTTCATTTATTAACCTCAAGAAAATAAAAGTTCTTTTTAACTTATTTATTTTATTATTAAATAAATTATTTATTGACTTCCAACTGTCCGATGTTGGTTCCTTTCCTTCCTTGGTCTGCATTGTTCAAACCGGATAGACTGGGAGGTAATTACCACAGATTTCAACCAAAAATAGTCGGCACCACCATGTGGTTAAAACGCTTCCGCCGCCTCCTAATTAAAATCTAATCAAGATAACATTGGTCGCTTTGCGAGGCGCGCGCACCCGCTCACGTAACCAAGTGTCTTCTAGGTAAAACGAGAATAATTAGACGGTGAACAACTGAACTCGGGGCTTAAACTGGGTGTGTTCCGTGTTCTAAAACAACACACCGTACCACAACGTAAATTGTGAGTGTGGCCCCAGGTCGCGCTCTTCCAAGGACAACTGGGGATTTAATCCCCTGATGACAAGCTGGTGTCTCGATACCGATGCACGCACAATATATATATATATATTATATATATATAATATATATATATGATATATATATATATGTTACAGTTCTAGAACCGTATGCATACAACACATACAGTTGGAACCAAAGTTAAGTTATGCCATTAAAGTATTGCGCAGATAGACCCCTCCTTGTGTGTCAGTGGAAAGCAAAAGGGTGTGCCGTTGCGATGTTTTTAGTTAGATTAAAAAATCTTTTATATCCTCCATCACGATACCACCTGTCCACCGTTCTCCGAGCCCGTTGTTCCGAGGCAAATCTTCACGTCTGCAGTTCTTTTTGGCTTCCCCAAACCTTCCAATTCAATCTGGTTGTACCACCGTCACCTTCCTCAAAACACGCCGTGAGTGGGCGGGCTTTCCCGCGCCTTGGCACGAAATTCTGCCCAGAAAGGGGCAGAACCCCATGAAGCCCTGCTCAATCAGGGCGGACGGTGGAACGTCAGCTTTCGCCAAGGCCCTCCCCGACCTTGGGGATCTATAAATTAACGACACCATCTCAAGGTAGAGTGAAGAGTTTGGTGGGTTCGTTGCTGGTGGCAAAGAAAGGAAGGAAAGGTCGTTAGTTGAGTTGGTCCCTTTGGTTGTTGGTAAAGGAAGGACGTATGATCGCAGAAGTGTCTGCCCACGCTCGCCCGGCGGCCCGTTCTGTTGTGCTTGGTTGAGTACACCCGACCTTGACGCGGTCTCTCGTGGTCCTGTCTGCGTGCCCACGTTCATCTTGGAACTCCCGCTCTCCACCCGGGCTCCTTCGCAGACAGTCTCCACACTGCGGCTGTGGCCGAGCTGCACGACCTTTGTCGGGTGGCCGCACCACGGAGCATCCTTTCCCTCGGAACGTTCAGGGTACCAATAGAACTCGCGACCTCAGCTCCCTTCCTCCCTGGCTGAAAAAGTCCTTCCATTCAACTGGTTTATTTTGTCTGAAGTGTGCGTCTGAGTGTGTGGCGCTGTCCTTTTAAGATAGAATTGTATTTTGTTTTGTCTTGATATGTTAATTCGCCTGTATTTTTCTCGGAGACAAGTTCTGCTCTGTGTCCTCTTTTTGAAGTTGCTGTAAAATTGTCGCACGACATCAGTCTCTCTCTGTCCCCTGCATAACACAGCCAATAAACCTGTTCCTTGTACCACATGGATTTCGCTCACTTAGTGTAAATAAATTATTGTAAAAATGTTCCAGTTCGTTTTTGTCTTTCCTTCATTGTCCAGCATGGGTTTCGGATCTAAGTTTAGGGCTGGCGGTCTTTATCCCGCGATAATCTGTTCATTTCGAGACGGTACGTCCTTGGCAAGTTCCGCTCATGCTGCATCCGATCCGGAGTTGTAGTTCGGTATCTACCGTGTTGGTATCTCTAACCGTAGTTGGTTAGAGTGATCCGGTTCGGCAAGGCGTAACGAGGGCGTGGTCCCCGGTAGTTCGAAACCGCATGGTTAATTACGGTAACTTGGTTCTAGACAAGAAGACCTACGCTACGCGGTTGAAGTATTGGCGTCACGTCGGTTAAGCGACCCGCCAGCGTCAAACGAAATTATCCTGTAGCAACGGCCTACAATTCCGGAGTCTGGCGGAAGACGACGTAACTTCCCCACCTCATTGTCTTCTCGCCACCGGACACCAGCCGCGAAACAATATATATTAATGTTGTGTATAAATTGGGGCGGTTGGGATACACATACTTTAAAGAAGAAGAAGGAGCTTCTAAACCAAGTGAAAAACTACAATCGACTTCAACTATTTTGAGGGCAAAAAACCAAAGAACAGAACCTGGTCTCGGCAACGTTTCAACCGGTTCAATCAGGCAAATAGACCCCGAGCTCGGCAACATGTCTGGTTTTATTTTGATATGGCTTGCTCATTTCCGGTCACGTTCTGATGCTCGAGTCAAATGGAGGGAGTGCTTTTTTATTTTATTTTGCAAAAGCAAAAATAAACAAACAAACAATGTGAAATCAAGGTCATTGATGGGGTCTCTGCCTGTTTTTTGTTTTTTCCACTTACACATGAACAGGGTGTTGTATTCTGTTGGGTGAGTACGTGTCTTGTTTTTGCGTTTCTGGGCACGGACACGAGCTGGTTTCATGTCCAGGTTGGGCATGATGAGTGTTGGTTGTGTGAGTGTTGGGGTCTCATTGGGTGTTGTGCACATGTGAATGTGGTGTTTGGGATCGATGTTGTTGTTTTGATAAACCTTAATCCAGCCGTTTGCACCATGCAGTTTTCAACCATTGCAATCAGAGGTGTGTATTGTGTGGGTATTGTCCACGCGTCTCCACCAGTTATACCACCCTCCGGCTCTCATGTTCCATGCTTCCAAAATCAACCTATGTCAACTTGATTGACGTCGTGTCTAGGACATGACGTCAACGGTTCAGCACCAGACTGTATAGGTCTCCAAAAACCAAAAGACAATGTTCCCCTGAGACGCATCATGTCCTTCGTCAATGAACGCATCTTACTGATTGTCCAGGCTTTCTAGCATGTATTATTGGCAGATGATAGGAAAGACCGAATAAAAATGGTTAAAGAAATAGTTGGTGAATTTGTCCAAAGGATAAGAGGTTAGAATCCAGATGATGAGACGATGGTATCTTTGCGAATGTAGTTCCTTTTCACGCAACATCTCAGTCGCATCTAGTGGTGAGCGTCACACGTCTACCAGTTGATGGCCATTCAATGATTGAAAATGGCTTGTTCAAAACAGCAAACTAACACCGGAAACCGTTGGCAGCTTGCTGGAGATGTGTCTGAACAGCACGACCCTTCATCTATGACTGTGCACTACGTACCGACAAATATTTTGGCCAACAACTCTCTGGGTTCACCGGTCTCTGCTGTTGTAAGCTAATATGGTGTGGAGGAACTCGAATGAAGGATATTTGAGACCTCATAGAATTGGGCTCCCAACGTACTGGAACAGATATGTAGATGAACACCTTCGACATTGTGTGCATGAACATGGTGACACCTACTGGGACAAACTTGGCCAGGTATTTCCCCAGCATTAACTTCACAATCAAAATTGAAAAAAGAAAGCAAATGTGTCATTCCAACCACCCCAATCATTATTCTATATATATATATATAATAATAAATATAATTGTATAAATATATTATATATTAACTGTATGTTATAGCAGGAAATTATTTACAAATAATTAAAGTGAAGATGGATGAAAAAAAAAATCCAATGAACATCATAGAAGTAAGGGAAAGACATCTCGGGTGATTTGATGCTGAATGTACAGTTTTCAGTTTGTGACCCTTGATGACGTATAAAATTCACCTCGATTGATCAATGCCTGTACAATGCAATACTAATCAGCCAGTCATCGCATTGCATGAGAAAACGACCAGACGAGTTAACACGCAACAAATTAATCAATGGGATTATCAGAGCTGGAGCACTTTTGGAAACAACTTTGGCATTTTAAAATTGCTGATCACTTAGAGGCATCATCAAAGTTCAAATCGATGATACAACAGGCAAGAGAATGAATGAACAGGGGTAAAAGAAGATGAGGGGAGAGAGAGGAAATATTAGAAAACGTGCAAGTAAGAATGGGATGCTTGATGAGGAGAGAACATATTGTGGGAAGGGATATGGACGTTGACTTGAGGTGTGGTGGTGGTTGTACTGATACAATCGAAGCCCTGGAACTTTGAGGAGGAGTATGATTGAACTGACATAGAAAGCATTTCAACAAGTAGGATAAAAATACAGGAACAAAAGATGAAGGGGTGAGCCGTCAACATGGATTGGAAAAATTCACCAATTAATGAAAGAACTTCAAAGGGTTTGGAAAGATAAAGAGTTGAGAAGTAACCAGTGAGAACCTTTCGTGGCAATCTTAATGACCAAAACGCACAAAATTGTCAAAGTCATGGTGTATAATGCAAAAGGATCAACCTAAAATTATAAGCAAATAATCTGAAGAATGTATCATATTAACAGGCTGATGTTCATCTCAAGGAAGAAACAAAATAAATGGTTGAAAGGTTGGCAGAAAAAGCCAGCTGCAAGACAGACTCCCTTTTCCTCTCCATCGCCTGGTTTGGTTAGTGGTTAAGTGGCTGGCTTGGGGACCTCAGTGTCCCTGAGTTTGAGCCCTGACCATCAAATTGAATAACAGCAGGTGGGTGTGACTCAAGCCTGTCATCCTTCCAAGGGTCGCGCAAAATGAGTACCAGTGTACGGGGTAACTAACCAATTTGGTAATCTGTGTCGGGGTGGCGACTGTTCCATGACTATACTTCTTGCCCAATGAAACTGCCTCGGCAACACCTATTGTGCCTTTACGCATGAAAGAATGGTGTTATTATAGTTATATTTATTATATTATTTATTAATCTCTCAATCAATTTCTCTTACAATCAACTGAAACTTCTTCAGTTGACTGTTGTATAAAGTTAGGCTTCCATTTGTCCCACTGATCTCATGGAGAGCTTGTAGGGCAAAGGATTTTAAGCAACAAACATACTGTATATGATTATATATTGTATTTGTATTACAAACGACATTAGTGGACAATGAAACAAACACAGCAAGTAAATGAGATTTTCAACTTGAACGACAGATCACACATTGAATTGCTCACATAGAAACGGTAAACAGGCCAAAACCAAATTGACATGCTTGTCATGATTTTTATCAGATTATGATTGAAAAAAATAAAAAAAAAAAGTAAAAACAAACAAAAAAAAATCTTTCCATTCAATCACCTCCACTGAGTCTGTCCCTGTCTTGTTCTTCTACATAATCTTTCAAGACTGCACCCGACACCATATAAACGCTGTCTCCTGTGTGTCATGTCAATCTCTTCAATTATTGTCAACTCTGTCCTGCTTATACTGAAGCTCTTGCATCTCCATGCTGTTTCTATTTGACCATTTGTTGTCTTGATAGTCTGGTATCCTTCACCTTGTTGCACCACCTACCCTTTTGTTGTCCAGACTTCTTTGACGAGCCTTGACACCTGCATGTTTAGAAATGTAGTATATTGCAAGAAGAGAGAAAGATTGGAGATTGCACTGGTGAAATGGGGTATGGGGTGTGGAGGGATTGATGTTCCTGCAGTGATTGGAAAGGCCAACAACGGAGCAATCCTACCTCGAATGCAATTCTAGCATTTCCGTTTGTTTATATTTGCGCCACGTTCCCACATGCCAAAAACAGGCAACACGGATATGCACGCTCAACGCAAAACACCAGTTCTGAACAAATGACTTAACCTGCAAAAGGAAGTTTGTTAAAACAACAAAAAAAACGTTTTAGAGTTTTATAAATAAAAAGAAAAAGTGATAAAAATAAAAAAGGAAGAAATATTGGGAGGAGTGCGGACATAGAACTAGGAAGATAGAAATCTAAGGATCTGAAGCCCTTTCGGTACCTCATCGGTGTTGTAGATTATCTGAGGTTCCGAGGCAATCATCTCAACAAGAAAAAGTAAAAAGAGGGAGAGTGCATCAATCTGCCAAATATAAAAAAAACAAATGAAGGAAAGGTCCTAAATTCTGCATTTGCAATTCACTGATTCTCTCGCCTCATGTATGTTCGAACGCAAAATAAGTTTCATAACCACCCCTGTGCATACTCCAAAGAGTATCGATCTATTTGCTACACTTCATTCCCTGTGAAGGTTCATATGATCTCAACGGTAATCTGGAAATCACACCAAGCCAAGCAGTGAAGAGCCCTAGAGAGGTTTAAAAAGGAATTTGCAGATGCTGGCGGCAAATTCGGAAAATGCTCCATGGTGTTTAACTGTATTGAAGAGAAAAGGATCCTGAAAAGCAGGTTTGATGGCATACTGCTCGTCCCCTCTGGGTTGGTCCCCTGCCTCAACAGCCTGCTGAGCTTGATGCCGTGAAAACAGGAGGCCTTTCAAAGATCATTGAATCTCTTGTGATTAAGTGGAGTCTATATGGCCATCACTTTCATATCGAGGTCTTATGTTCTTCTTCCGCCATTCCTTTCTGGTCTGCTTCCTCTGCTTCTTTTCCAATGTTTTTGTTCCTCCCCAGAGATTTCTGCAGTGGTGCACACAGTCCCCAGCAAGCAGCCCCTTCTTGGAAACTCAAAAATCCAGAATAACTGCTCACCTCCATTTCTTTTCATTCCTCTTTTTCCCCACCTGTGAACCAACTTTCACATTCTTTTCCAATTCTCAACCTCTCCATCCAAGTCTTCAAGGACACCTGTCACCAACCATCGCAGATCATCCCCAAATGTAAACAACGATAATGCTCCACCCATGAACCCTCCCCAAGTCCACCTCTTACAAAATTTTCAAGTTTTTCCTTTCTAAGATTTGCTTCTGTATCCAATCTTGGTCCACCACATGGTGTCCTTCCCCTCCCAACATTTGTCCAAGTCCCCCTCTTTTGTCCCTCAAGCCTGCTGTTGTTGCTTCCTTCCCCCTCCCTTTCCTCCAGTTGCTTCTGTTTTTTAGCATCCTATCATTCCATGTTCCAGATCCTTCCATGAGCCTTGACTTCATATACAAAAAATGAGAAGAAGAATATAAATATTTTTTCATCATAATCCAAGTACAAACCAAAAACTCAATCTTAAAAAACTTTTGGACAGAATTGGTTTTATTACCTCTGTCACCGAAAGGTGGAGGAGGTTATGTTTTCAACCCCGTCTGTCTGTTGTTTGTTGTTTGTGTGCAGCAATATCCCTGTCTGTGCTGCTTGGTGGGCAGGTTGGTGGTTAACAATGACAAACTGATTGAATTTGTGAAGAACCAGATACGACAATTTTTTATGTGATTCTCATCATTGAGAGATAGGCTAAAAAACGATATATAGCACAGATATTCATCAAAAAGTTTGTGCACCGGATTCGGACGAAATCTTGGTGACAGGCAGGTTGAGTGTGTGACGAGGACAAAATGATTCGAATTTCCGTGAAATACGAATCCAATTCCGGATACGAGAACTTGTTTTTTTTTTAAAGTGATTCTTCACGTTGGAGAGATGGGGGGCCAAAACTATATGTGGCATGATTTATTTCCAAAACATTATTGGGTCCGATATGTTTTACTGGATCAGGCATGCGTTGGCAGAGGTAAACACTCGTCCCGATTTGCCCTTTCTATTTATGTATAAAATATCTTACATTATTATTGCAAGGATCAAACCTTCATATCTACTATTACGTCAGGAAAAGTTTCATTTCAAAATTCCTTTCCAGCAAACACCATAGCTATGAACCTGCCTAGCCCCCCAACATAACAGATGGAATCAATTTCAATGTTTTACTGTATAACACGCACACTAGTGACAAGTCATATCAAATGATATTGTGATCAAATCAAACTGGCCTGTCTCTCTGCCTTACTTTTCTCATCTTTAATTAAATTCTATCTTTCTCCTTTTAAAAGCAATAAGATAAGACGTCTGTGCACAGAAAGGATTATTTATCATTGAAGCCATGACTGCAGTCATTTTGAACAATCCAATTCTGTCTAAAATTCCCTCGTCAACTTTGCTATAGGATGTACTACTTTGATGCAATAACACAGGACATGGTTGTTTGCTGCATAAGTGGTAAGAGTAGTGTCTATGAACTAATAATTTTTTGGTAACAGTGGTAACTTAATGGTCTAGCACATCTGGACTGGGTTTTCAGATCCAGTGAAGGCAACACAGAAGTGGATTTGCAATTCGATATTCAGGAGAGTCAAGCTAGTGCAAGCACAAATTGCATTGTCACTATTGCATTGTTCGTTAAAAGCCCAATTGGTCTTAACGACATTCAGGGTGAGTAATCTGCTGTCTATCTATCTAATAAATGTCAGTATGTGTGTGTGGTGTGTGTGTGTGGTGTGTCTATACTCCTCATAACTCCAAACTAATTAAAACCTATCATCCTGAAACTTTGCATGCACACTAAAGAAACTCCAAGGAAGTGCGATGAGTGAAATTGTTTTGTTTGGAGGTTCATAAAACACCCTTTTGAAGATTAATTAACGGCCTTATTTAATTAAATCCTTCATCAGGCGATCCTCAGCCACCTGCTCTCTGACTTTAAGGCGTTTCCTGGGTAACCTTGCTGGGGTCTGCAAGCCGCCATGTTTTGGCCTGCTCAACCATGCCTTGATTGGAACAGGCCGTTAACGATTTCTTAACGATAAAGGTTTTTTCAATTTCCTCACTCATATAGTCGAATGCCAATTCACCATAAACTAATGAATCGCTTATACATCACTTTGTAAGTACTATTTTTCAAATTAATGAGCTTGGAGCGATTTCATTTATGTATAGTATTGATACGATTTTCCACGATTGTACTTTCACGACTAATTAAAGTACACCATCGAAATACTTATTTCAGTTTTGAGGATTGGAGTATCGTCCGGACGAAGTAAGTGTCAAATCTGTTGTGAAATGTGATAATATTTAATAATTAACAAGTCTTTATAACTAAAGCCGATATACCTATTTACTTGAAGCAAGTGAGGCTGTGTTCTCACCTTCTTCATGATGATATCAGCTAAGAAAAGTTGTGAAATTTCCAAAGCATTAAAAATTTTATCTTTTTTCACTGTTGGAGAATGATATTAGCGAACAAAAAATTTAGGAAACGTTCCAAAATTAACTCAGCTTCATTGAGCTATATCGATTAATGTATTCATGCTCTATGCTCACACCCAGTCCCCAGAGCGGAGTCTGCCGAGACCCATGTCTAGATTTTATCAGGTTTTGCAGGTGCTACACAGGGAATCAAAACAACACTGGTAAAAACAAATTAGATGTTAAAAGAAAAAGTACAACGGTTTGCGCAGACCCCAACCAATGTACCATGACGCTGTGCACAGACGAGCAGGCAATAGAATAGTGGATTATCTGCGAATGTTTATTTCACGGCGATTGACTTTGGCGATGATTCAGGGTTGTTCTGCATAAGGCTGCAACTCCATTGTGGGTAAAGTCATTATTTGAATGAAATTAATTTTATTTCATTAACTGCCGTTGCAGGTGGGGCGAGTTTGGGGAAAGACCAGGCCCCCTTTAAAGTTTTAAAAAAAGTTAAATGGATTCCCTCGATGGATGAAATGGCCAGATGACCAGCCTGGCCATTGTTCCTCATCAACGATTCAATTGGAGTGCTTGCATGAGTGCTTAAACCACTTTGCGAAAGCACCTCACAGTCGATAGCGTAAACCGCGCCACATCCTTCTGAGCGAATCGTTCACTCACTCAGACACTTTTGCCCGCCACAATAATTCTGAGCGAGTGGCATGCTGTCCCTGACTGCCGTGCTCCACCGAGGGTGGCCCGTGTCCACCTGACAGTGGGCTCAGCACCCGAGCAGTGGTTCGTAACTCTACCGCGTGCCGTGCTCCACCCTGAGCGGTGCCTCCCTACTGGGATGCCCGTGCTCCCGTCACCCTGAGCGAGTGTCGTGCTCGCCACCGGATGCCGTGCCAGTCACCTCGGAGTGGTTTCAACGAAGTGCTGTCACCCGAGCGGTGGCCCGTGCTCCGTCACCCTGAGCGAGTGGCCCGTGCTCACCTTACGAGTTGTCGTCACCCTGAAGCGAGTGGCCCTGTCTCGTCACCTGAGGAGTGGGGCCCGTGCTCCGTCACGCCTGAGCGAGTGGCCCGTGCTCCTCACCCTGAGAGCGAGTGGCCGTGGCCTCCGTCCACCCTAGCGAGTGGCCCGTGCTCGCATCACCCTGAGCGAGTGCGTGCTCAGTCACCTGAGCGAGTTGGGCCCGTGCTCAGTCACCCTGAGCGAGTGTGCTCCTTTCACCTGGGAGCTGGCTCCGTCTACACCTGAGCGAGTAGGCGTGCTCACGTCACCCTGAGTGAGTGGCCTGCTCCGTCACCCTGAGCGAGTGTTCGTGCTCCG
>CM068955.1:91979973-91991721 GCA_035128595.1 Eptatretus atami | reverse complement strand
TTAGCCCCATCCCCATGCCTAATGGGATTTAAAATGTGATGCGTTGAGAAGGGGAAAGAACAGATCCCCTCTCTTATGGGAAGGTTTTTTTTGTTCTTTCTGACAGACACGTTTACACACATTTCTTTCGCGAGCGCTGGTGCCCGCCTTATTTTTCCTCAGCAACGTTTATGCACATATTTTTCGCAAGCGCAGACGCCTGCCTTTTTTGGAGTGCACGGGTTGTCATGGTAACGGTGCGCAAGTGGGGCAGGGTGAGCTTGGGGGGACTCGGCGCCCGCAGAGACGGGCCACAGATATAAAAATAATTGGAGGTCCGTACAGGAGGAAAAAGCGAGAGAGGAAGCGCACGAGAAGAGAAGCGAGCAAGAAGCGGGCAAGCGAGCCAAAAAGAAAGCGAGAGTTGAAGCACACGAGGGAAGAAGCGAGCCAGAGAGGAAGCGTGCAAGCGAGGAAGCGTGTGAGCGGTGCGCGTGTGGGTGTGAGCAGCACCGACAATGAGTGAGGCACGGGTCAGTCACCAAAGAGTGAGGCACGGGTCGGTCACCAAAGAGTGAGGCACGGGTCAGTCACCGACGGACCGTGTGGGTCACTGGACGTCACCAGTTTCGTGAAGTGTGAGGAGCTGCCCGTGTCTCAGCACCAGTTGTCTAAAACCCGTGACAGACGATCTCGGAGCCCACCCCCTCCCCCAGACGTCGACTTGGCGTCCAAGGCTGTTGGCAGCGGTGCACGGCAAGGCCCTGGCTGCTGGCAACGGACGGACACGCACGGCACACATTTTCAGAACGTTTTCACTTCACCGGACGACTACTCTCCGGTGAGCGAGACGACTCTTCCCTCCCCTCCTCTGAAATGATCTGACTGTGGTTACCCTTTGTCTGTGTTTCCTTGTAAGTTCAACCTCTGATAAGCATCGCTTTCTGTCTCTTTCCTGCATTTTGATTGATTTTGCCTGAGTAATTTTATTCATTTCGATTGCTTTGGAATTATTCATTTATTTAACCTCAAGAAAATAAAAGTTCTTTTTACTTATTTATTTTATTATTATAAATTATTTATTGACTTCCAACTGTCCGATGTTTGTTCCTTTCCTTCCTTGGTCTGCATTGTTCAAACCGAGATAGACTGGGAGTAATTACCACAGATTCAACCAAAAATAGTCGGCACCACCAGTGGTTAAAACGCTTCCGCCGCTCCCTAATTAAAATCTAATCAAGATAACATTGGTGCTTTGCGAGGCTGCGCGCCCCGCTCACGTAACCACAAGTGTCTTCTAGGTAAACGGAATAATTAGATCGGTGGACACTGGAAACTCGTGGCTTAACTGGGTGGTGTTCTGTGGTTCTAATAACAACATCACCCGTACCACAACGTAAATTGTGAGGTGGCCCCAGGTCGGCTCTCCAAGGACAACTGGGGATTTAATCCCCTGATGACAAGCTGGTGTCTCGATACCGGGTGCACGCAACAATATATATATATATATATATATATATATAATATATATATATTATATATATTATATTGTTACAGTTCTAGCGAACCGTATGCATACAACACATACAGTTGACCCAAAGTTAGTTATGCCACTTAAAGTATATGCGCAGATAGACCCCTCCTGTGTGTCAGTGGAAAAGCAAAAGGGTGTGCGTTGACGATGTTTTTATTAGATTAAAAAATCTTTATATCCTCCATCACGATACCACCTGTCCACCTGTTCTCCGAGCCTCGTTGTTCCGAGGCAAATCTTCACGTCTGCCAGTTCTTTTTGGCTTCCCCAAACCTTCCAATTCAATCTGGTTGTAACCACCGTCCACCTTCCCTCAAACCACGCGTGGAGTGGGCGGGCTTTCCCGCGCCCTGGCCGAAATTCTGCCCAGAAAGGGCAGAACCCATGAAGCCCTGCCATCAGGGCGGACGGTGACGGTCAGCTTTCGCCAAGGCCCTCCCCGACCTTGGGGATCTATAAATTAACGACACCATCTCAAGGTGAGTGAAAGAGTTCTGGTGGGTCGTTGGCTGGTGGCAAAAAAGGAAGGAAAGGTCGTTAGTTGAGTTGGTCCCCTTGGTTGTTGTTAAAGGAAGGACGTCATGATCGCAGAAGTGCTGCCCACGTCTCGCCTCGGCGGCCCGTCTGTTGTGCTGGTCTGAGTACACCCGACCTTGACGCGGTCTCTCGTGGTCCTGTCTGCGGCCCCGTTCTACCTTGGACTCCCGCTCTCCACCCGGGCCTCCTTCGCAGTACAGAGTCTCCACACGTTGCGGCTGTGGGCCGAGCTGCACGACCTTTGTCGGGACTGGCCGCACCACGGAGCAATTCCTTTCCCTCGGAACGTTCAGGTACCATAGACTCGGCGACCTCAGCTCCCTCTCCTCCCTGGCTGCAAAAAGTCCTTTCCATTCAACTGGTTTATTCTTGTCTGAAGTGTGCGTCTGAGTGTGTGGGCTGTCCTTTTAAGATAGAATTGTATTTTGTTTTTCTTGTATGTTATTGCCTGTATTATTTCTCGGACAAGTCTGCTCTGTGTCCTCTTTTGTGAAGTGCTGTAAAATTGTCGCACACATCAGTCTCTCTCTGTCCCCTGCATAACACAGCCAATAAACCGTGTTCCTTGTACCACATGGATTTCCTCACTTAGGTAAATAAATTATTGTAAAAATGTTCCCAGTTCGTTTTTGTCTTTCCTTCATTGTCCAGCATGGGTTCGGATCTAAGTTTAGGCTGGCGGTCCTTTATCCCGATAATCTGTTCATATTCGAGACGTACGTCCTTGGCAGTTCCGCTCATGTGCATCCGATCCGGAGTTGTAGTTGGTATCTACCGTAGTTGGTACTCTAACCGTAGTGGTAGATATGATCCGGTTCGGCAAGGTCGTACCGAGGGCGTGGTCCCCGGTAGTTCGAAACCGCAATGGTTAATTACGGTAACTTGGTTCTAGACAAGAAGACCCTACGCTACGCGGTTGAAGGTATTGGCGTCCACGGTCGGTTAAGCGACCCGCCAGCGTCAAACGAAATTATCCTGTGAGCAACGGCCTACAATTCCCGGAGTCTTGGCGGAAAGACGACGTAACTTCCCCACCTCATGGTCTTCTCGCCAACCGGACCAGCCCGCAACACATATATATTAATGTTTGTATAAATTGGGGCGGTTGGGATTACACACTTTAAAGAAGAAGAAGAGCTTCTAACACCAAGTGAAAAAACTACATTCACTTCAACTATTTTGAGGGCAAAAAACCAAAGAACAGACCTGGTCTCAGGCCAACGTTTTCAACCGGCTTCATCAGGCAAATAGACCCCCGAGCTCGGCAACATGTCTGGTTTTATTTTGATATGTGCTGCTCATTTCCGGTCACGTTCTGTATGCTCGAGGTGCAAATGGAGGTGAGTGCTTTTTATTTTATTTTTGCAAAGCAAAAATAAACAAACAAAAACAATGTGAAATCAAGGTCATTGATGGGGTGCTCTGCTGTTTTTTGTTTTTTCCACTTACACATGAACAGGTGGTTGTATTCTGTTGGGTGACGTACGTGTGCTTGTTTTTGCGTTTCTGGGCACGGACACGGCTGGTTTCATGTCCAGGTTGGGCATGATGAGTGTTGGTTGTGTGAGTGTTGGGGTTCTCATTGGGTGTTGTGCACATGTTGAATGTGGTGTTTGGGATCGAGTGTTGTTTTTGATAAACCTTATCCAGCCGTTTTGCACCATGCAGTTTTCAAACCATTGAATCAGAGGTGTGTATTGTGGGGGTATGTCCACCGTCTCCCCAGTTATAACCACCCTCCGGGCTCTTCATGTTCCATTGCTCCAAATCAAACCTATGTCACTTGTTGGACGTCGTGTCTAGGACATGACGTCAACGTGTCAGCACCCGACTGTAAGGTCTCCAAAAGCCAAAAGACAATGTCCCCTGAGACGCATCCATGTCCTTCGTCAATGAACGCATCTTACTGATTGTTCAGGCTTTCTAGATGTATTATTGGCAGATTGATAGGAAAGACCGATAAAATATGGTTATAAGAATAGTTGGTGAATTTGTCCAAAGGATAAGAGGTTAGAATCCAGATGAATGAGACGATGTTCTTTCGAATGTAGTTCCCTTTTCACCAACATCTCAGTCGCATCTAGTGGTGAGCGTCACCACTCTACCAGTTGATGGCCATTCAAATGGATTGGAAAATGGGCTTGTCAAAACAGCAAACTAACACGGAAAACCGTTGGCGTAGCTGCTGGAGATGTGTCTGAACAGCACGAACCCTTCATCTATGACGTGCACACGTACCGGACAAATATTTTGGCAGCAACTCTCTGGCTTCACCGGTCCTCTGCTGTTTGTAGCTAATATGGTGATGGAGGAACTCGAATGAAGGATATTTGAGACACTCATTAGAATTGGGCTCCCACCGGTACTGGAACAGATTATGTAGATGACACCTTCAGACATTGTGTGCATGAACATGGTTGACACCTACTGGGACAAACTTGGCCAGCGTTATTTCCCCAGCATTAACTTCACAATCAAAATTGAAAAAGAAAGCAAATGTGTCATTCAACCACCCCATCATTATTCTATATATATATATATAATATATAATATATATTGTATCAATATATATATATATAACTGTATGTATAGCAGTGAAATTATTACAAATAATTAAAGTGAAGATGGATGAAAAAAAAAATCCCAATGAACATCATAGAAGTAAAGGAAGACATCTCGGGTGATTTGATGCTGAAGTACAGTTTTCAGGTTTGCGACCCTTGAGTACGTATAAAATTCACCCTCGATGATCAATGCCTGTACAATGCAATACTAATCAGCAGTTCATCCGCATTGCATGAGAAAACGACCAGACGAGTTTAACACGCAACAAATTAATCAATGGGATTATCAGGTCTGCAGCACTTTTGAAACACTTTGGCATTTTAAAATTGCTGATCATAGAGGCATCATCAGAATTCAAATCGATGATACAAACAGGCAAGAGAATGAATGAACAGGGGTAAAAGAAGATGAGGGGAGAGAGAAGGAAATATAGAAACGTGCAAGTAAAATGGGATGCTTGAATGAGGAGAGAACATATTGTGGAAGGATATGGACGTTGACTTGAGGTGTGTGGTGGTGGTACTGATACAATCTGAAAGCCCTGGACTTTGAATGGAGAGTATGAATTGAACTGACATAGAAAGCATTTCAACAAGTAGGAATAAAAATACAGGAACAAAGATGAAGGGGTGAAGCCGTCACATGGATTGGAAAAATTCACCAATTAAATGAAAGAACTTCAAAGTGGTTTGGAAAGATGAAAAGAGTTGGAAGAACCAGTGAGAACCTTCGTGGCAATCTTAATGACCAAAACGCACAAATTGTCAAAAGTCATGGTGTATATGCAAAGGATCAACCTAAATTTAAGCAAATAATCTGAGAGATGTATTCATATTTAAACAGGCTGATGTTCATCTCAAGAAGAAACAAAAAATGGTTGAAGAAGTTGGTCAGAAAAAGCCAGCTGCAAGACAGACTCCTTTTCCTCTCCATCGTGCCTGGTGATTGGCTTAGTGCGTTAAGGTGGCTGGCTTGGGGACCTCAGGTCCCTGAGTTTGAGCCCTGACCATCAAATTGAATTAACAGCAGGTGGGTGTGACTCAAGCCTGTCATCCTTCGTAAGGGTCGCAAAATGAGTACCAGTGTACGGGGTAATAACCAATTTGGGTAATCTGTGTCGGGTGCGCGACCTGTCCCACTGACTATACTTCTTGCCCAATGAAACTGCCTCGGAACACCAGTGCCTTTACGGCATGAAAGAATGGTGTTATTATAGTTTTATTATTAACTATGATAATAATTCTCTCAAATCATTTTCTTACAATCAACTGAAACATTCCTTCAAGTTGACTGTTATAAAGTTAGCTTGCCATTTTGTCTCCACTGATCTCATGGAGAGCTTGTAGGGGCAAAGGATTTTAAGCAACAAACATACTGTATATGATGTATATATTGTATTTGTATTACAAACGACATTAGTGGAACATATGAAACAAACACAGCAAGTAAATGAGATTTTCAACTTCGTAACGAACAGATCACAAATTGAATTGCTCACATAGAAACGGTAAACAGGCCAAAAACAAATTGACATGCTTGTCATGATTTTTTATCAGTATTATGATTGAAAAAAATAAAATAAAAAAGTAAAAACAAACAAAAAAAAATCTTGTCCATTCAAATCACCTGCACTGCAGTCTGTCCCTGTCTTGTCTTCTCGTACATAATCTTTCAAGACTCACCCGACAACCATTATAACGCTGTCTCCTGTGGTCTGTCAATCTCTTCAATTATTGTCAACTCTGTCCTGCTTTATACCTGAAGCTCTTGCATCTCCATGCTGTTTCTATTTGAGCCATTTGTGTCTTGATAGTCTGTATCCCTTCACCTTGTTTGCCACCACCTACCCTTTTGTTGTCCAGATCTTTGACGAGCCTTGACACCTGCATGTTTAGAAATGTTATGTATATTGCAAGAAGAGAGAAAGATTGAAATCACTGGTGAAATGGGGTAGTGGGGGTGGAGGGATTGATGTTCCGTGCAGTGATTGGGGAAAGGCCAACAACGGAGCAATCCTACCTTCGATGCAATTCTAGCATTTCCGTTTGTTTATATTTGCGTCCACGTTCCCACATGCCAAAAACAGGCAACACGGTATGCACGCTCAACGCAAAACACCAGGTTCTGAACAAATGTTAACCTGCAAAAGGAAGTTTGTTAAAAAACAAAAAAAACGTTTTAGAGTTTATAATAAAAAGAAAAAGTTGGATAAAAATAAAAAAGGAAAAATATGTAGGAGGGAGTGGGACATAAACTAGGAAGATAGAATCTAAGGATCTGAAGACCCTTCGGTACCTTGCATCGGGTTGTAGATTATCTGAGGTTCCGAGCAATCATCTCAACAAGAAAAAGTAGAAAGAGGGAGAGTGCATCATTCTGCCAAAATAAAAAAAACAAATGAAGGAAAAGGTCCCTAAATTCTGCATTTGCAATTCACTGATTCTCTCCTCATGTATGTTCGAACGCAAAATAAGTTTCATAACCAACCCTGTGCATACTCCAAAGAGGATATCGATCTATTTGTACACTTCCATTTCCCTGTGAAGTTCATTATGATCTCACGGATCTGGAAATTCACACAAGCCAGCCAGTGAAAGAGCCCAGAGGGTTTTAAAAAAGGAATTTGCAGATGCTGGCGGGCAAATTCGGAAAATGCTCCATGGTGTGTTAACTGTATTGAAGAGAAAAGGATCCTGAAAGCAAGTTTGATGGCATACTGCTCTCCCCTCTGGGTTGGTCCCCTGCCTCAACAGCCTTGCGAGCTTGATGGCCGTGAAAACCAGAGGGCCTTCAGATCATTGAAATCTCTTGTGATTTTAAGGTGGAGTCTATATGGCTCATCACTTTCATATCGGAGGTCCTTATGTCTTCTTCCGCCATCCTTTCTGGTCTTGCTTGCCTCTGCTCTTTCCATGTTTTGTTCCTCCCAAGATTTCTGCAGTGTGTGCACACAGTCCACCAGCAAGCAGCCCCTTCTTGGGAAACTACAAAATCCAGAATAACTGCTCACCTTCATTTCTTCATTCCTCTTTTTTCCCCACCTGTGACCAAACTTTCACATTCTTTTCCAATCTCAACCTCTCCATCCAAGTCTTCAAGACACCTGTTCACTCAACCATCGCAGATCATCCCCAAATGTAAAACAACGATAATGCTCCACCCATGAACCGCTCCCCAAGTCCACCTCTTACAAAATTTTCAAGTTTTTCCTTTCTAAGATTTGCTTCTGTATCCAATCTTGTCCACCCATGAGTGTCCTTCCCCTCGCCACATTTGTCCAAGTCCCCCTCTTATTTGTCCCTCAAGCCTGCTGTTGTTGGCTTCCTTCCCGCCTCCCTTTTCCTCCGTTGCTTCTGTTTATTTAGCATCCTGATCCCATTCCATGTTCCAGATCCTCCATGAGCCTTGACTTCATATAACAAAAAATGAAGAAGAAGAATATAAATATTTTTTCATCATAATCCAAGTGACAAACCAAAAACTCAATCTTAAAAACTTTTGGACAGAATTGTTTATTACCTCTGTCACCGAAAGGTGGAGGAGGTTATGTTTCACCCCGTCTGTCTGTTGTTTGTTGTTTGTGTGCAGAATATCCCTGTCTGTGCTGCTTGGTGCGGCAGGTTGCTGGTGTTAACAATGACAAACTGATTGAATTTGTTGAGATCCAGATACGACAATTTTTATGTGATCTCATCATTGAGAGATAGGCTAAAAACGATAGTATAGCACATATCATCAAAAGTTGTGCACCGGATTCGGACGAAACTTTGGTGACAGGCAGGTTGAGTGTTGTGACAGGACAAAATGATTCGATTTCCGTGAAGATACGAAATCCAGATCCGGATACGAGGAATTGTTTTATTTTTTAAAGTTGATTCTTCACGTTGGAGAAGATGGGGGCCAAAACTATAATTGGCATGATTTATTTCCAAAAACATTATTTGGGTCCGATATGTTTTACTGGATCAGCATTGCGTGGCAGAGGTAAACACTCTCCCGATTTGCCCTTTCTATTTATGTATAATATATATTTACATTATTATTGCAAGGATCAAACCTTCATATCTACTAATTATCTGTCAGAAAAGTTTTCATCTTCAAAATTCCTTTCCAGCAAACACCATAGCTATTGAACCTGCCTAGCCCCCCAACATAACAGATGGAAATCAATTTCAATGTTTACTGTATAACACGCACACAGTGACAAGTCATATCAAATGATATTGTGATCAAATCAAACTGGCTGTCTCTCTGCCCTTACTTTTCTCTCTTTAATAAATTGCTATCTTTCTCCTTTTAAAGCAAATAAATAAGACGTCTGTGCCACAGAAAGGATTATTTATCATTGAAAGCCATGACTTCACGCACTATTTGAACAATCTCAATTCTGTCTAAAATTTCCCTCGTCAACTTTGCTATAAGGATGTACTACTTTGATGCAATACACAAGGACATGGTTGTTTGTGCATAAGTTGGTAAGAGTAGTGTCTTTATGAACTAATAATTTTTTGGTAACAGTGGTAACTTAATGGTTAGCACATCTGGACTGGGGTTTTCAGATCCAGTTGAAGGCCAACACAGAAGTGGATTTGCAATTCGATTATTCAGGAGAGTCAAGCTAGTGCAAGCACAAAATTCCATTTCACTATTGCATTGTTCGTTAAAAGCCCAATGGTCTTTAACGGACATTCAGGGTGAGTAATCTGCTGTCTATCTATACAATAAATGTCAATGTGTGTGTGTGGTGTGTGTGTGTGTGTGTGTCTTATCTCCCATAACTCCAAATAATTAAAACCTATCATCCTGAAACTTTGCATGCACACTAGAAGAAACTCCAAGGAAGTGCGATGAGTGAAATTGTTTGTTTGATTCATAAAACACCCTTTTGAAGATAATTAACGGCTTGATTTAATTAAATCCTTCAATCAGGCGATCCTCAGCCACCTGCTTCTCTGGACTTTAAGGCGTTTCCTGGGTAACCTTGCTGGGGTCTGAAGCCGCCATGTTTTGCCTGCTCAACCATGGCCTTGATTGGAACAGGCCGTAACGATTTCTTAACGATTAAAGGTTTTTTCAATAATTCCTCACTATATAGTCGAATGCCAATTCACCATAAACTATGAATCGCTGTATACATCACTTTGTAAGTACTATTTTTCAAATTAATGAGCTTGGACGATTTCATTGTATTATAGTATATGATACGAATTTTCCACGATGTACTTTCACGACTAATTAAAGTACACCATCGAAATACTTATTTCAGTTTTGAGATTTGGATATCGTCCGACGAGATAAGTGTCAAAATCTGTTGTGGAAATGTGATAATTTTGAATAATTAACAAGTCTATAACTAAAAGCCGATATACCTATTTACTTGAAGCAAGTGAGGCTGTGTTCTCGACCTTCTTCATGGAGATATCATGTAAGAAAAGTTGTGAAATTTCCAAAGCATTAAAATTTTATCTTTTTTCTACTGTTTGGAGAATATAGTTAAGCGAACAAAAAATTTAGGAAACGTTCCATAAATATAACTCAGCTTCATGAGCTATTGATTATGTATTCACTGCTTCTAGCTCACGCCCAGTCCCCAGAGCGGAGTCTGCCAGACCGCATGTCTAGATTTTTCAGAGTTTTGCACGGTGCTACACAGGAAATCAAAACAACACTGGTAAAAACATAATTAGATGTTAAAAGAAAAAGTACAACGTTTGCGCAGACCCCAACCAAGTTGTACCACATGACGCCTGTGCACAGACGAGAGGGCAATAAGATAGTGGATTATCTGCGAATGTGTTATTTCACAGGGCGATTAGACTTTGCGATGATTCAGGTTGTTCTGCATAAGCTGCAACTCCATTGTGGGTAAAGTCCATTATTTGAAGTGAATTAATTTTATTTCATTAGACTTGCGTGCAGGTGGGGCGGTTTTGGGAAGACCCAGGCCCCCCCTTTAAAGTTTAAAAGTAAAAGGGTTAATCCATCCCTCGGATGATTGAAATTGGCCCCAATGACCAGCCTGGCCAATTGTTCCTCATCAACGATTCAATTGGAGTGCTTGCATGAGTTGCTTAAACCACTTGCGAAAAGCACCTCTACAGTCGATAGCGTAAACCGCGCCACATCCTTCTGAGCGAATCGTTCACTCACTCGACACTTTTGCCCGCCACAAATAATTCTGAGCGAGTGGGCCCGTGCTCAGTCACCCTGAGCGAGTGGTCCGTGCTCCGTCACCTGAGCGGCAGTGGCCCCGTGCTCCGTCACCTTAGCATGTCGTGTAGCACCGACGAGTGGCGATCCTCACCCCTGAGCATGGCGCGTCCCACCCTGGAGCCGTGCCGACCCGAGGATGGCCCGTGCTCCGTCACCCTGAGCGAGTGGCCCGTGACTCCGTCACACCTGAGCGAGGTGCTCAGCATCCATGTCGTCTGCACTCTGATGGTTCCGTCACCCCTGAGCGAGTGGCCCGTGCTCCGTCCACCCTGAGCGAGTGGCCCGTGTCGCTGACGATGGCTCGTCACCCTGAGAGGCGTGCGGTCCTGAGAGGCCGTGCTGCGCCTGAGCGTGGCCTGTCCTCACCCTGAGCGAGTGGCCCGTGCTCCGTCACCCTAGCGAGCGGTGCAACCCAGCGTGTAGTGCTCAGTCCACCTGACGCGAGTTGCCGTGTCAGCCCTGACGGGGTCGTGCTCCGTCACCCTGAGCGAGTCCGGTCGTGCTCCTTGTCACCCTGAGGAGCTGGCTCGTCTCCGTCACCTGAGCAGTAGGCCCGTGCTTCTATCACCCTGAGTAGTGGCCCATGCTCCGTCACCTGACGAGCTGGTTCTTGCCAACTTACTTTCTGTTTTTTTTCTCTCCCCTGTCTCTCCCATCCTTGCTCTACCCCATCCCATACAGTGCAGCACGTTCCTCCCACATCGATTTCTCACTCTCTCCTTCCCTCTATTTCCGTCTCTAAACATATCGAACGATGCTTATGTCTGGATGGTTTGTCTCCGGACAGATCCGGACATGTTTGTGTCTCTGCTGGACGTATTTGTCTCCGACATACCTGACGAGCCCAATCTGGACGGCTGTTTGTCTCCGGACATATGCGACATGCTTATGTCTGGCATCTCTCTCTTTTTGTGTGTTGG
>CM068955.1:91969199-91979948 GCA_035128595.1 Eptatretus atami | reverse complement strand
GGAGCCCCCCCCCTCCCCCAGACGTCGACTGGCGTCCAAGGCTGTTGGCGAGTCGGTGCACGGCAAGGCTGGGTGCTGGCAACGGACGTGACACGCACGCACACATTTCAGAACGTTTTCACTTCACGGACGACTACTCTCCGGTGAGCGAGACGACTCTTCCCCTCCCCTCCTCTGAATGATCTGCTGGGTACCCTTGTCTGTGTTTCCTTGTAAGTCAACCTCTGATAAGCATCTGCTTTCTGTCTCTTTCCTGGCATTTTGATTGATTTTGCCTGAGTAATTATTCATTTCGATTGCTTTGGAATTTATTCATTTATTTACCTCACCTCAAGAAAATAAAAAGTTCTTTTTAACTTATTTATTTTATATTATAAATTATTTATTGATTCCAACTGTCCGATGTTTGGTTCCTTTCCTTCCATTGGTCTGCATTGTTCAAACCGGATAGACTGGGAGTAATTACCACAGATTCACCAAAAATAGTCGGCACCACCAGGGTTAAAACGCGTTTCGCCGCCTCCTAATTAAAATCTAATCAAGATAACATTGGTTGCTTTGCGAGGGCGCGCGTCCCCGCTCACGTAACCAGTGTACTTCTAGGTAAACGAAATAATTAG
Source organism: Eptatretus atami (assembly GCA_035128595.1). Taxonomy (NCBI): domain Eukaryota; kingdom Metazoa; phylum Chordata; class Myxini; order Myxiniformes; family Myxinidae; genus Eptatretus; species Eptatretus atami. The sequence goes on along the minus strand of CM068955.1, from coordinate 91,979,328 downwards.
ACGGTGAACACTGGAAACTCGGGCTAACTGGGTGGTGTTCTGTGGTTCTAATAACAAACATCACCGTACACACAACGTAAATTGTGAGTGTGGCCCCAGGTCGAGCTCTTCCAAGGACAACTGGGGATTAATCCCTGAGTGACAAGCTGGTGTCTCGATACCGAGGTGGCACGCAACAATTATATATATAATATATATATATATATATATATATATGATATATATATATATGTTACAGTTCTAGCGAACCTATGCATACAACACATACAGTTGAACCAAAGTTAAGTTATGCCACTTAAAGTATATGCGCAGATAGAACCCCTCCTGTGTGTCAGTGGAAAAGCAAAAGGGTGTGCCGTTGCGATGTTTTTTTATTAGATTAAAAAATCTTTATAATCCTCCATGCACGATACCACCTGTCCACCGTGTCTCGGAGCCCGTTGTTCCGAGCAAATCTTCACGTCTGCCAGTTCCTTTTTGGCTTCCCCAAACCTTCCAATTCAATCTTGGTTGTACCAACCGTCCACCTTCCCTCAAAACCACGCCGTGGAGTGGGCGGGCTTTCCCGGCCCTGGCACGAAATTCTGCCCAGAAAGGGGCGACCCATGAAGGCCCTGCTCATCAGGGCGGACGGTGGACGTAGCTTCGCCAAGGCCCCTCCCCGACCTTGGGGATCTATAAATTACGACACCATCCTCAAGGTAGAGTGAAGAGTTCGGTGGGTTCGTTGGCTGGTGCAAAAAAGGAAGGAAAGGTCGTTAGTTGAGTTGGTCCCTTGGTTGTTGTAAGGAAGGACTATGATCGCAAAGTGTCTGCCCACGCTCGCCTCGGCGGCCCGTTCTGTTGTGCCTGGTTCGAGTACACCCGACCTTGACCAGGGTCTCTCGTGGTCCTGTCTGCGTGCCCACGTTCACTTGGACTCCCGCTCTCCACCCGGGCCTCTTCGCAGTACAGAGTCTCCACCACGTGCGCTGTGGCCGAGCTGCACGACCTTTGTCGGGCTGCCGCACCACGGAGCAATCCTTTCCTCGGAAACGTTCAGGTTACCAATAGAACTGCGACCTCAGCTCCCTTCCTCCCTGGCTGAAAAAAGTCCTTTGCCATTCAACTGGTTTATTTTGTCTGAAGTGTGCGTCTGAGTGTGGGTGCCTGTCCTTTTAAGTAGAGATTGTATTAGTTTTATTTGTCATGTTAATTGCCTGTATTATTTCTCTGAGACAAGTCTGCTCTGTGTCCTCTTTTTAAGTCTGCTGTAAAATTGTCGCACACATCATCTCTCTCTGTCCCCTGCATAACACACCATAAACCTGTTCCTTGTACCACATGGAATTTCGCTCACTTAGGTAAATAAATTATTGTAAAAATGTTCCAGTTCGTTTTTGTCTTTTCCTTCCATTGTCCAGCATGGTTTCGCGATCTAAAGTTTAGGGCTGGCAGGTCTTTATCCCGGATAATCTGTTCATTTCGAGACGGTACGTCCTTGGCAAGTTCCGCTCATGTGCATCCGATCCGGAGTTGTAGTTCGGTATCTACCGTGTTTGGTACTCTAACCGTAGTGGTAGATTGATGCCGGTTCGGCAAGGTCGTAACCGAGGCGTGGTCCCCGGTAGTCGAAACCGCATGGTTAATTCGGTAACTTGGTTCTAGACAAGAAGACCCTACGCTACGCGGTTGAAGGTATTGGCGTCCACGTCGGTTAAGCGACCCGCCACGTCAAACGAAATTATCCGTGAGCAACGGCCTACAATTCCCGGAGTCTCCTGGCGGAAAGACGACGTAACTTCCCCCACCTCTTGGTCGTTCTCGCCAACCGGACCAGCCCGCAAACAATATATATTAATGGTATGTGTATAAATTGGGGCGGTTGGGATACAACTTTAAAGAAGAAGAAGGAGCTTCTAACACCAAGTGAAAAAACTACATTCGACTTCAACTATTTTTGAGGCAAAAAACGCAAAGAACGACCTGGTCTCGGCAACGTTTCAAACCGGCTTCATCAGGCAAATAGACCCGAGCTCGGGCAACATGTCTGGTTTTATTTTGATATGGCTGCTCATTTCCGTCACGTTCTGTATGCTCGAGGTGCAAATGGAGTGAGTGCTTTTTATTTTATTTTGCAAAAGCAAAAATAAACAAACAAAAACAATGTGAAATCAGGTCATTGATGGGGTCTCTGCCTGTGTTTTTGTTTTTTCCACTTACACATGAACAGGTGGTTGTATTCTGTTTGGGTGAGTACGTGTCGTTGTTTTTGCGTTTCTGGGCACGGACACGGCTGGTTTTCATGTCCCAGGTTGGGCATGATGAGGTGTTGGTTGTGTGAGTGTTGGGGTTTCTCATTGGGTGTTGTGCACATGTTGAATGTGGTGGTTTGAGGATCGATGTGTTGTTTTTGATAAACCTTAATCCAGCGTTTTGCACCATTGCAGTTTTCAACGCATTGATCAGAGGTGTGTATTGTGTGGGCGTATGTCCACGCGTCTCCCCAGTTATACCACCCTCCGGGCTCTCATGTTCCATGCTTCCAAATCAAACCTATGTCACTTGTTGGACTCGTGTCTAGGACATTGACGTCAACGTGTCAGCACCCAGACTGTAGGTCTTCCAAAACCAAAAGACAATGTCCCCTGAGACGCATCCATGTCCTTCGTCAATGACGCATCTTACTGATTGTCAGGCTTTCTAGCATGTATTATTGGCAGATTGATAGGAAAGACCGATAAAATGGTTATAAGAATATAGTTGGTGATTTGTCCAAAGGATAAGAGGTTAGAATCCAGATGATGAGACGATGGTTCTTTCGAATGTAGTTTTCCTTTTCACGCAACATCTCATCGCATCTAGTGGTGAGCGTCACCACGTCTACCAGTTGATGGCCCATTCAAATGATTGGAAAATGGGCTTGTTCAAAACAGCAAACTAACACCGGAAAACCGTTGGCAGCTGCTGGAGATGTGCTGAACAGCACGAACCCTTCATCTATGACTGTGCACTACGTACCGACAAATATTTTGCCACAACTCTCTGGTTCACCGGTCTCTGCTGTTGTAGCTAATATGGTGTGGAGGAACTCGAATGAAGATATTTGAGACTCATGAGAATTGGGCTCCCAACGGTACTGGAACAGATCATGTAGATGAACACCTTCGACATTGTGTGCATGAACATGGTGACCACCTACTGGGACAAACTTGGCCAGGTATTTCCCCAGCATTAACTTCACAATCAAAATTGAAAAAAGAAAGCCAAAATGTGTCATTCCAACCACCCCAATCATTATTCTATATATAATATATATAATATAATATATATTGTATAAATATATATATATTACTGTATGTATAGCAGGAAATTATTTACAAATCAATTAAAGTGAAGATGGATGAAAAAAAAATCAATGAAACATCATAGAAGTAAAGGGAAGACATCTCGGGTGATTTGATGCTGAATGTACAGTTTTAGGTTTCGACCCTTGATACGTATAAAATTCACCCTCGATGATCAATGCCTGTACAATGCAATACTAATCAGCCAGTCATCGCATTGCATGAGAAACGACCAGACGAGTTTAACACGCAACACTAATTAATCAATGGGATTATCAGAGCTGGAGACACTTTTGGAAACAACTTTTGGCAATTTTAAAATTGCTTGATCACATAGAGGCATCATCAAAAATTCAAATCGATGATACAACAGGCAAAGAGAATGAATGAACAGGGGATAAAAGAAGATGAGGGGAGAGAGAGGAAATATTAGAAAACGTGCAAGTAAGAATGGGATGCTTGAATGAGGAGAGAACATATTGTGGAAGGATATGGACGTTGACTTGAGGTGTGGTGGTGTGTGGTACTGATAAATCTGAAAGCCTGGAACTTTGAGGAGCTAGTATGATTGAACTGACATTAGGAAAGCATTTCAACAAGTAGGAATAAAAATACAGGAACAAAGATTGAAGGGGTGAGCCGTCACATGATTGGAAAAAAATTCACAATTAAATGAAAAGAACTTCAAAGGGTTTGGAAAGATGAAAGAGTTGAGAAGTAACCAGTGAAGAACCCTTCGTGGCAATTCTTAATGACCAAAACGCCAAATTGGTCAAAGTCATGGTGTATAATGCAAAAGGATAACCTAAAATTATAAGCAAATAATCTGAGAGATGTATTCATATTTAAACAGGCTGACTGTTCATCTCAAGGAAGAAACAAAATAAATGGTTGAAAGAAGTTGGCAGAAAAAGGCCAGCCTGCAGACAGACTCCCTTTTCTCTCCATCGTGCCTGGTGTTGGCTTAGTGCGTTAAGGTGGCTGGCTTGGGGACCTCAGTGTCCCTGAGTTTGAGCCCTGACCATCAAATTGAATTAACAGCAGGTGGGTGACTCAAGCCTGTCATCCTTCCGAAGGTCGGCAAAATGAGTACCAGTGTACGGGGTAATAACCATTTGGGTAATCTGTGTCGGGTGGCGACCTGTCCTCACATGACTATACTTCTTGCCAATGAAACTGCCTCGGAACACCTATGTGGCCTTTACGCATGAAAGAATGGTGTTATTAGTGTTTATTATTATTATTAATGTACTCTCAAATCATTTACTCTTTACAATCAACTGGAAACATTCTTCAGTTGAACTGTTGTATAAAGTTAGGCTTCCATTTTGTCGCCACTGATCTCATGGAGAAGCTTGTAGGGCAAGGATTTTAAGCAACAACACATACTGTATATGATGTATATAGTTGATTTGTATTACAAACGACATTAGTGGAACATATGAAACAAACACAGCAAGTAAATGAGATTTTCAACTTGTAACGATCAGATCGAACAATTGATTGCTTCACATAGAAACGGTAAACAGGCCAAAAACCAAATTGACATGCTTGTCATGATTTTTTATCAGTATTATGATTTGAAAAAAATAAAAAAAAAAGTAAAACAAACAAAAAAAAATTCTTGTCCATTTCAATCACCTCACTGAGTCTGTCCCTGTCTTGTTTCTCGTACATATCTTTCAAGACTCAACCCGAGCAACCATTATAACGCTGTCTCCTGGTGTCATGTCAATCTCTTCAATTATTGTCAACTCTGTCCTGCTTTATACTGAAGCTCTTGCATCTCCATGCTGTTTCCTATTTGACCATTTGTGTCTTGATAGTCTGGATCCCTTCACCTTGTTTGCCACCACCTACCCTTTGTTGTCCAGATTCTTTGCGAGCCTTGACACCTGCATGTTTAGAAAATGTTATGTATAATTGCAAGAAGAGAGAAAGATTGAATTATGCACTGGTGAAATGGGGTAGTGGGGTGTGGAGGATTTGGATGTTCCGTGCAGTGAATTGGAAAGGCCACAAACGGAGCAATCCTACCTGGATGCAATTCTAGCATTTCGTTGTTATATTTGCGCCACGTTCCCACATGCCAAAAATCAGGCACACGTATGCACGCTCAACGCAAAACACCAGGTTCTGAACAAATGACTTACCTGCAAAAGGAGTTTGTAAAAAACAAAAAAAACGTTTTTAGAGTTTTATAAATAAAAAGAAAAAGTTGGAAAAAATAAAAAAGGAAAAATATGGATGGAGTGCGGAATAAACTAGGAGATAGAAATCTAAGGATCTGAAACCCTTTCGACCTCATCGGGTTGTAGATTATCTGAGGTCCGAGCAATCATCTCAACAAGAAAAAGTAGAAAGAGGGAGAGTGCATCATCTGCCAAATAAAAAAAAACAAATGAAGAAAAGGTCCCTAAATTCTGCATTTGCAATTCACTGATTCTCTCCTCATGTAGTTCGAACGCAAAATAAGTTTCATAACCAACCCTTGTGCATTACTCCAAAAGGATATCGATCTATTTGTACACTTCATTTCCCTAGTGAAGGTTCATTATGATCTCAGGTATCTGGAAATCACACAAAGCCAAGCCAGTGAAAGAGCCAGAGGGTTTAAAAAAGGAATTTGCAGATGCTGGCCAAATTCGGAAAATGCTCCATGGTGTTGTTAACTGTATTGGAAGAGAAAAGGATCCTGAAAAGCAGTCTTGATGGCATACTGCTCGTCCCCTCTGGTAGTTGGTGCCCCTGCTCCAAAGCCTGCTGAGCTTGATGCCGTGAAACCAAGGCTTCAGATCATTGAATCTTCTTGTGATCTTAAGGTGGAGTCTATAGCCATCACTTTCATATCGGAGGTCTTATGTTCTTCTTCCGCCATCCTTTCTGGTCTGCTTCCTCTGCTTCTTTTCCATGTTTTTGTCCTCCCAGAGATTTCTGCAGTGGTGCACACAGTCCACCAGCAAGCAGCCCCTTTCTTGGAAACTCAAAAATCGCAGAATAACTGCTCACCTTCATTTCTTTCATTCCTCTTTTTCCCCACCTGTGACCAAACTTTCACATTCTTTTCCAATTCTCAACCTCTCCATCCAAGTCTTCAAGACACCTGTCACTCAACCATCGCAGATCATCCCCAAATGTAAACAACGATAATGCTCCACCCATGAACCCTCCCCAAGTCCACCTCTTACAAAATTTTCAAGTTTTTGCCTTTCTAAGATTTTGCTTCTGTATCCATCTTGTCCACCATGAGTGTCCTTCCCCTCCCAACATTTGTCTCAAGTCTCTCCCTCTTATTTGTCCCTCAAGCCTGCTGTTGTGGCTTCCTTCCCCCTCCCTTTCCTCCGTTGCTTCTGTTTATTTAACATCCTGATCCCATTCCAATGTTCAGACCTCCATGAGCCTTGACTTCATATACAAAAAATGAAGAAGAAGAATATAAATATTTTTTCATCATAATCCAAGTACAAAACCAAAAACTCAATCTTAAAAACTTTTGGACAGGAATTGGTTATTACCTCTGTCACCGAAAGGTGGAGGAGGTTATGTTTCACCCCGTCTGTTCTGTTGTTTGGTTGTTTGTGTGCAGCAATATCCCTGTCTGTGCTGCTTGGTGCGGCAGGTTGCGTGGTAAACAATGACAAACTGATTAGAATTTGGTGAAGAGACCAGATCGACAATTTTTTATGTGATCTTCATCATTGAGAGATAGGGCTAAAAACGATATATAGCACAATATTCTCAAAAAGTTGTGCACGGATTCGGACGAAACTTGGTGACAGGCAGGTTGAGTGTTGTGACGAGGACAAAATGATTCGATTTCCGTGAAATACGAAATCCAATCCGGATACGAGGAATTGTTTTATTTTTTAAAGTTGATTCTTCACGTTGGAGAAGATGGCGGGGCCAAAACTATAATGTGGCATGATTATTTCCAAAACATTATTTGGGTCCGATATGGTTTTACTGGATCAGGCATTGCGTTGGCAGAGGTAAACACTCTCCCGATTTGCCCTTCTAGTTTATGTATAAAATATCTTACATTATTATTGCAAGGATCAAACCTTCATTATCTACTATACGCAGAAAAGTTTCATCTTCAAAATTCCTTTCCAGCAAACACCATAGCTATTGAACCCTGCCTAGCCCCCCAACATAAAAGATGGAAATCAATTTCAATGTTTACTGTATAAACACGCACACAGTGACAAGTCATATCAAATGATATTGTGATCAAATCAAACTGGCTGTCTCTCTGCCCTTACTTTTCTCTCTTTAATTAATTGCTATCTTTCTTCCATTTAAAAGCAAATAAGATAAGACGTCTGTGCCACAGAAAGGATTATTTATCATTGAAAAGCCATGACTCCATTATTTGAACAATCCAATTCTGTCTAAAATTTGCCCTCGTCACTTTCTATAGGATGTACTACTTTGATGCAATAACAAAGGACATGGTTGTTTGCTGCATAAGTTGTAAGAGTAGTGTCTATGAACTAATAATTTTTTGGTAACAGTGGTAACTAATGGTCTAGCACACTGGACTGGGTTTCAGATCCAGTTGAAGGCAACACAGAAGTGGATTTGCAATTCGATATTCAGGAGAGTCAAGCTAGTGCAAGGCACAAATTCCATATGTCACTATTGCATTGTTCGTTAAAAGCCCAATTGGGTCTTTAACGACATATTCAGGGTGCAGTAATCTGCCTGTCTACTATACAATAAATGTCAATGTGTGGTGTGTGTGTGTGTGGTGTGTCTAAATCTCCTCCATAACCCAAAACTATAAAACCTATCATCCTGAAACTTTGCATGCACACTAAAAGAAACTCCAAGGAAGTGGATGAGTGAAATTGTTTGTTGAGTTCATTAAAACACCCTTTTTGAAGATTAATTAACGGCTTATTTAATTAAATCTTCAATCAGGCGATCCTCAGCCACCTCGCTTCTCTGAGACTTTAAGGCGTTTCCTGGGTAACCTTGCTGGGGTCTGCAAGCCGCCATGTTTTTGGCCTGCTCAACCATGGCCTTGATTGGAACAGGCCGTAACGATTTCTTAAACGATAAAGGTTTTTTTCAATTCCTCACTCATGATAGTCGAATGCCAATTCACCATAACTATGAATCGCTTATACATCACTTTGTAAGTACTATAGTTTTCAAATTAATGAGCTTGGAGCGATTTCATTGATGTATATATGATACGATTTTCCACGATTGTACTTTCACGACTAATTAAAGTACATCCATCGAAATACTTATTTCAGTTTTGAGGATTTGGAATCGTCCGACGAAGTAAGTGTCAAAATCTGTTGTGAAATGTGATAATTTTGAATAATTAACAAGTCTTTATAACTAAAGCCGATATACCATTTACTTGAAGCAAGTGAGGCTGTGTTCTCACCTTCTTCATGAGATATCATGCTGAAGAAAAGTTGTGAAATTTCCAAAGCATTAAAATTTTATCTTTTTTCTCTGTTGGAGAAATAGTTAGCGAACAAAAAATTTAGGAACGTTCCATAAATATAACCAGCTTCATTGAGCTATTGATTAATGTATTCACTGCTTCTATGCTCACCCCAGTCCCCAGAGCGAGTCTGCCGAGACCATGTCTAGATTTTATCGAAGGTTTTGCGACGGTGCTACACAGGGAATCAAAACAACACTGGTAAAAACAAATTAGATGTTAAAAAAAAAGTTACAACGGTGTGCGCAGACCCCGAACCAATGTGTACCACATGACGCCTGTGCACAGACGAGCAGGGCAAGAATAGTGGATTATCTGCGAATGTGTTATTTTCACAGGCGATTAACTTTGCGATGATTCAGGTTGTTCTGCCATAAGCTGCAACTCCATTGTGGGTAAAGTCCATTATTTGAAGTGAAATTAATTTTATTTCATTAGACTGCCCGCTGCAGGTGGGCGAGTTTTTGGGGAAGACCAGGCCCCCCCCCTTTAAAAGTTTTAAAAAAGTAAATGCGATTCCTCGGATGATGAAATGCCCAATGACAGCCTGGCCAATTGTTCCTCATCAACGATTCAATTTGGAGTGCTTGCATGAGTTGCTTAAACCACTTTGCGAAAAGCACCTCTACAGCGATAGCGTAAACCGCGCCACATCCTTCTGAGCGAATCGTTCACTCACTGCAGACACTTTTGCCCGCCACATTAATTCTGAGCGAGTGGCCATGCTCCGAGCATGGCGTCCGCACGGGATCCGTGCCGTCACCTACATGGTGCGTGCTCAGTCACTGAGCAAGTGGTTCGTACAACCTGGCGAGTGGCGCGTCCGACCCTGAGCGATCCCGTGCCCGTCACCCGGAGTGCCCGTGCCTCCCGTCACCCTGAGCGAGTCGTGTCCGCCAACTGTGGCCCTCCGTCACCCGCGTGGTCTGCCTATCGAGGGGTTTGCTCGACTGACGTGGCCCGTGCTCCGTCACCCTGAGCGAGTGGCCCGTGCTGTACCTTGACGTGGTTGCTCGTCACCCTGAAGCGAGTGGCCCTGTCTCGGTCACCTGAGGAGTGGCCCGTGCTCCGTCACCCTGAGCGAGTGGCCCGTGCTCGCTGTCACCCTGAGACGAGTGGCCGTGCTCCGTCCACCTAGCGAGTGGCCCGTGCTCGCCAATCACCCTGAGCGAGTGCCGTTAGCTCAGTCCACCTGACGCGAGTTGGCCCGTGCTCCGTCACCCTGAGCGAGTCCGTGTTCACCGAGGTGGCTCCGTCCACACCTGAGCAGTGGTCGTGCTTCCGTCACCCTGAGTCAGTGGCCTCTGCTCCGTCACCCTGAGCGAGTGTTCGTGCTCCG
>CM068955.1:91945407-91958874 GCA_035128595.1 Eptatretus atami | reverse complement strand
GGTGATGAGGTGGAGGGTGAGGAGAGAAGATAAGTTGATGGGGAGCGAGGAGGGGTGGGTGAAGGAAAGACAGTAGAGGTGAGAGAGGACAGGAAGGCAGACGTGTGGTGGAGCGTTAATTACGATTCATACTGTTTCATCAAATGATTCTGCATAGAATAACAGTGAAGATGGAAACAAAATAATGTCTGAAATCCATTTTTTACCAGTCATACTGTAAACACGGTCCGGAGACAAACACCCATCCGGAGACAAAACTGCCTGGACATAAACATTGGCCAAGTGTTATGCTGGCCAGAGCATAACCAAGCTGGCCAGAGATAAAGACTACTCGGACACGTCCGGAGACAAACTCCCGTCTGGACACGAACCCTGCCCGGACGCGTCTGGAGACGAACCCTGCCCAGACATAAGCATCGTCCGGATATGTCCGGAGAAAACACCGTCCAGATATGGGCATCGTCCAGGTATGTCCGGAGACAAATACCGTCCAGACACAAACATCGTCCGGATATGTCCGGAGACAAACACCATCCAGACATAAGCATCGTCTCGATATGTTTAGAGACGGAGATAGAGGGAAGGAGAGAGTGAGAGAGTCGATGTGGGAGGAACGTGCTGCACTGTATTGGGATGGGGTAGAGCAAGGATGGGAGAGACGGAGAAAAAAAAAACAGAAAGTAAGTTGGCACGAACCACTCGCTCAGGGTGACGGAGCATGGGCCACTCACTCAGGGTGACGAAGCACGGGCCACTCGCTCAGGGTGATGGAGCACGGGCCACTCGCTCAGGGTGAAGGAGCACGGCCCCTCGCTCAGGGTGACGGAGCACGGGCCACTCGCTCAGGGTGACGGAGCACGGCCACTCGCTCAGGGTGACGGAGCACGGGCCACTCGCTCAGGGTGACGGAGCACGGGCCACTCGCTCAGGGTGTAAGGTGCACGGGCCACTCGCTCAGGGTGACGGAGCACGGGCCACTCGCTCAGGGTGACGGAGCACGGGGCACTCGCTCAGGGTGACGGAGCACGGGCCACTCGCTCAGGGTGACGGAGCACGGGCCACTCGCTCAGGGTGACGGAGCACGGGCCACTCGCTCAGGGTGACGGAGCACGGGCCACTCGCTCAGGTGACGGAGCACGAACCACTCGCTCAGGGTGACTGAGCACGGGCCACTCGCTCAGAATTATGTGGCGGGCAAAAGTGTCTGCAGTGAGTGAACGATTCGCTCAGAAGGATGTGGCGCGGTTACGCTATCGACTGTGAGGTGTTTCGCAAGTGGTTTAAGCACTCATGCAAGCACTCCAATTGAATCGTTGATGAGGAACAATTGGCCAGGCTGTCATTGCATATCATCGAGGATCCATTTAACTTTTAACTTTAAAGCTGGTCTTCACCGCACCTGCAGCAGTTAATGAAATAAAATTAATTCATTCAAATAATGACTTTACCCACAATGGAGTTGCAGCTTAATGCAGAACAACCCTGGAATCATCGCAAAGTTCAATCGCCTGTGAAATAAACATTGCAGATAATCCACTATCTTGCCTGCTCGTCTGTGCACGCGTCATGTGGTACATTGGTTCGGGGTCTGCGCAACGTTGTAACTTTTTCTTTTTTAACATCTATTTGTTTTTACCAGGTTTGTTTTGATTCCCTGTGTAGCACCTCGCAAAACTCCGAAAATCTAGACATGGGTCTGGCAGACTCCCTCTGGGGGACTGGGCGTGAGCTAGAGCAGTGAATACATTAAATCGAATAGCTCAATGAAGCTGGTTAATTTTGGAACGTTCCTAAATTTTTTGTCTCGCTTAATATATTTCTCCAAACAGGAGAAAAAGATAAATTTAATGCTTTGGAAATTTCACATTTTCTTGTGTATCTAATGAAGAAGGTGAGAACACAGCCTCACTTGCTTCAAGTAAATAGGTATATCGGCTTAGTTATAAGACTTGTTAATTATTAAATTATCACATTTCACAACAATTTTGACACTTATTTCGTCCGGACGATATCCATCTCAAAACTGAAATAATATTTCGATGGTGTACTTTAATTAGTCCGTGAAAGTACATCGTGGAAAATCGTATCATATATAATACATGAAATCGCTCCAAGCTCATAATTTGAAAACTATAGTACTTACAAAAGTGATGTATACGCGATTCATAGTTATGGTGAATTGGCATTCGATAATATGAGGGAGGAAATTGAAAAAAACCTTTATCGTTAAGAAATCGTTACGGCCTGTTCCAATCAAGGCATGGTTGAGCAGGCCAAAAAACATGGCGGCTTCAGACCCAGCAAGGTTACCCAGGAAACGCCTTAAAGTTCCAGAGAGCGAGGTGGCTGAGGATCGCCTGATGAAGGATTTAATTAAATAAGGCCGTTAATTATCTTCAAAAAGGGTGTTTTAATGAACCTCAACAAACAATTTTCACTCATGCACTTCCTGGAGTTTTCTTAGTGTGCATGCAAAGTTTCAGGATGATAGGTTTTATAGTTTTGGAGTTATGGAGGAGACACAACACACACACACACAACACACACATACACTTAAATGAATCATATTATTACGATCTAGGTACTAGATTGCCGGAGTCACATCGTGGAAAATGTAAGAACATCTATAACTAACATGAAATAGCTTCTCAGCTCATAATTATTGAAGATATAGTACTGTTACGAAGTCAGATGTATACAGAAAGGATTGCAAGAATGGAGAATGGTATCGTATAGCGATGGTCAGAGTGAAATTGAAACTAAACCTTATTACCTGTTAAGAACTATAACTGTCGACAACAAATCAGTATGAATGGATATCGGTATGTAGCCGCAAAAAAGGGCACGATGCGGATGTGTACAAAAGACCCCAGAAGGTTACCAGGAAAATCCTTAGTTCCAACGAGGAGTGCTAGGCATCGACCTGATGAAGGATAATTACGCAATAAGGGTTATTATTAATACGAAGCGGTTCTGTTATACTACAACAATTTCACTCATGCTTACTATCAATGTGTGAGTTTCAGATGATGCGAAGAAGTTTCAGCGATGATAGTTTTATCAGTTCGCTGGAGATGAGATGGTTCATGACGCACACCAGAACCACTCACAGTCTAACACAAGAGTGCTGTTGGACATTTATTAGTATAGTAGACGCGCAGATTTATCTCACCTGAATGTCGTTAAAGAACCAATGGGCTTTTAATCGAACAATGCAATAGTGACATGGCCAATTTTTGCTTGCACTAGCTTACTTGCCTGAATATCGAATTGCAAATCCACTTCTGTGTTGCCTTCAATCTGGATCTGACCCCAGTCCAGTGTGCTAACCATAGGTTTACCCACTGCTACCAAAAAAATTATTGTTCATAGACACTACTCTTACCACTTATGCACAAACAACCATGCATCCTTGGTATTGCATCAAAGTAGTACATCCTATAGCAAAGTGACGAGGGCAAATTTTAGACAGAATTGAATTTTGTTCAAAAAGTAGCCGTGCAGTCATGGCTTCAATGATAAATATCTTCTGTGCACAGCACGTCTTATTTATTGCTTTAAACATGGGAAGAAGATGGCAATTAATTAAAGACTGAGAAAAGTAAGGGCAGAGAGAAGCCAGTTGATTTTGATACATATCATTTGATATGAACTTGTCACTGTGGCGTATACAGTAACATTGAAATTGATTCCATCTTTTATGTTTGGGGGTCTAGGCAGGTTCAATAGCTAGTGGTGTTTGCTGCGAAAGGAATTTGAAATGAAAAACTTGTCCTGTGAGCAATATAGTTGATTAATGAAACGGTTGATCCTTGCATAATAATGTAAGTATATATAATTACAAAACTAGAAGGGCAATCTGGGAGAGTTGGTTTACCTCTTGGCCACGCACTGCCTGATCCAGTAAAAATATCGGACCCAATAATGTTTTGAAATATCATGCCACATATAGTTTTTGGCCTCCCATCTCTCAAGTCGTGAAGAATCACTTTAAAAAATAAAAAATTCTCGTATCCGGATCTGGATCGTAATCTTCACGGGAATCGAAATCATTTGGTCCTCGTCACACACGTCAACCTGCCTGTCCACCGAATTTCGTCCGAATCCGTGCAACAACTTTTTGAGAATCGTGCTATATATCGTTTTAAAGCCCTATCTCTCAGAAGGAAGAATTCACTCAAAAAATTGTCGTATCTGGATCTTCACCAAATGTGCTAATCAGTTGCTCCTTGTTACACACCCCAACCTGTGCCCCACCAAGCAGACAGCAGGTGATATCTGCACACAAACAACCAAACAAACAGGACAGACAGGGGTGAAAACATAACTCCTCGCACCTTCGTGACAGAGGTAATAACAATTCTGTCCAAAAGTTTAAGATTGAGTTTTGGTTTGTCACTTGGATTAGATGAAAAAATATTATATCTTCTTTCCATTTTTGTATATGAAGTCAAGGCTGCATGGAGGATCTGGAACACTGAGATGGATAGGGATGTAAAAACAGAAGCAACTGGAGAAAGAGAGGGGAAGGAAGCACACCAACACAGGCTTGGAAGGACAAAATAGAGGGAGACTTGGGACAATGTTGGCGGGAGGGAAGGACACATTGGGTGGACAGATGGATGACAGAAGCCAAACTCTTAGAAAAGGAAAAACTTGAAATTTTGACAGAGTGGGAACTTGGGGAGGGTTCATGGGGAGCATTATCGTTGTTTTACATTGGGCATCGATCTGATGGTGGGAAACGGTGCGAAGAGCTTGATGAGTTTGAAGATGAAAAAGAATGTGAAAGTGGTCACAGGTGGGGGGAAAAAGAGGATATGAAAGAATGGGGTGAGCAGTTATTCGGATTTGAGTTCCCAAGAAGGGGCTGCTGCTGGTGGACTGTTGTGCACCCGCAGTAAATCTGGAGAACATATCACATGGAAAAGAGCAGAGGAAGCAAAGAACCAGAAAGGATGCGGTAAGCAAATCATAAGGACCCCGATGAAGTGATAGGCCCTATAGACCTCCACTCATCACAGGAGATTCCAATGATCTGAAGCCCTTGGTTTTCCACTGGCATCAGCTCAGCAAGGTGTGAGCAGGGGCACCAACCCAGAGGGGAGAGCAGTATGCCATCAAAGCTGCTTTCAGGATCCTTTCATCTTCAATACAGTTAACACAACCATGTAGCATTTCCCGAAATTGCACGCATCTGCAAATTCCTTTAAAAACCTTCACTGCTCTTCACTGCTGCTTCTTAACTTCAGATTCCTGAGATCATAAGAACCTTCAACAGGGAATGGAATGTGCAAATAGATGCAATCCTGAGTTGCACAGGGGTGGTAATGAACTTATTTTGGTTCGAACATAACATGGAGCGAGAGAATCAGGATGCAAATGCAGAATTTAGGAACCTCTCATTTGTTTTTTATTTGGCAGTATTGATGCACTCTCCCTCTTTCTACTTTTTCTTGTTGAGATGATGCCGTCGACCTGTCAGATAATCACAACACCGATGAGGTACGAGGGTCTGCGATCCTTAGATTTCTATCTTCCTATTCTATGTCCCACTTCCCTCCATATTTCTTCCTTTTCTTTATTGCACTTTATTCTTGTTTATTATAAACTCTAAAACGTTTTTGTTTTAACAGACTCTTTGCAGGGAAGCATTTCAACCTGGTGTTTTGCGTTGAGCGTGCATACCGTGTGCCTGATTTGGCATGTGGACGTGGAGAAATAAACAACTGATGGAGATTCAAATATTAGCCAACGGAATGATTGCTCGTTGCTTTCCCCAATTTCACTGCACGGGAACATCCAATCCCCCACCACCCTATACCCATTTCACCCAGTGCAATTTCAACCTTTCTCTCTTCTTGCAATAACACAATTCTAAACATGCAGTGTCCAAGGCTCGCAAAGCATCTGGAAACACAAATGGTAGTTGGTGGCAACAAGGTGAAGGATACAGGACTATCAAGACATCAAATGGTCAAATAGAAACGCATGGAGATGCAGAGCTTCAGGTATAAAGCAGGAGCAGAGTTGACAATAATTGAAGAGTTGACTAGACTACATGAGAGCAGCGTTTATATGGTGGCTGGTTGCACTGAAAGATTTATGAGAAGAACAAGACGGACAGACTCAGGGAGGTGATTAAATGGACAAGATTTTTTTGTTGTTTTTAACTTTTTAATTTTTAATTTTCAATCATAACTGAATAAAAATCATGACAAGCATGTCAATTTGTTTGGCCGTTTACCGTTTCTATGTGAACAATTCAATTTTCATGCTGTGTTCGAAGTTGAAATCTCATTTACTTGCTGTGTTTTGGTTCCATTGTCCACATAATGTCTTGTAATACAAAACACTATATACACATATACAGTATGGTTTTGCTTAAAATCCTTGCCCTAAGCAAGCTTTCTCCATGAGATCAGTGGCGACAAAATGGCAATGCTAACTTTTATACAACAGTCAACTGAGAATGTTTTAAAGTTGAATTGTATGATTAATTGATTGAGAGAATGTAATAACTAATAATACATAACACCATTCCTTTCATGCCGTAAAGGCAATGCGGGTTGCCGAGGCAGTTTCAATTGGCAAGAAGTATAGTCATGGAGAGGTCCGCCACCCCGACACAGATTCCAAAGGTTTATTACCCAGTACACTGGTACTCCATTTGCCGACCTAGGAAAGGCTGACAGGCGAGTCAGACCCCACCTGCGTTAATTCAATGATGGCCAGGGGCTCAACTCAGGACAACTGATGTCCCAAGCCAGCACCTTACCACTAGCCAACACCAAGGCCGATGGATGAAGAAAAAAGGAGTCTGTCTGCAGCTGCCTTTTTTCTGCAACTCTTCAACATTATTTTGTTTCTTCTTGAGATGAAACAGTCAGCTGTTTAATATGGAAACATCTCCTCAGATGTATTTGCTTATATTTAGGTTCCTTTTGCATATAACCACTGTGTGACTTTGAACAATTTTGGTGCGTTTGGTCATTAAGAATTGCCACGAAAGGTCTTCACTGGTCTTTTCCAACTCTTTCAATCTTTCCCACCTTTGAAGTTCTTTCAATTATTGTGAATTTTCAATCCATGTTGACGGCTCACCTTCAATCTTTGTTCCGTTTTTTTATCTACTTTGTTGAAATGCTTTCCTATGTCAGTTCAATCATACTCTTCCCTCAGAAGTCCAGGGCTTCGATTTAGTCAGTATCACCACCACCACCTCAAGTCAAACGTCCTTCCTTTCCCACATATGTTCTCTCCTCATCAAGCTCCCATTTTTACTTGCACGTTTCTATATTTCCTTCTCTCATCCGCCTCCCTCTTTTTACCCTGTTTCATTCATTCTCTATTTTTTTTTTTGCCTGTTAGTCATCGATTTGAATTTGATGACTGCCTAAATAAGTGATCAGCAAATTTTAAAATCCAAAAGTGGTTTTCAAAGTGCTTCAGCTCTGAAATCCCATTGATTAATTGTGTTGCGTGTTTAACTCGTCTGGTCTTTCTCCATGCAATGCGATGACTGCTGATTAGGTAATTGCATTGTACAGGCATTTGATCAATCGAGGTGAATTTTATACGTATTCAAGGGTCAACTGAAAAACTGTATCATTCAGCATCAAATCACCCGAGATGTCTTCCTTTTACTTCTATGATGTTCATGCTTGATATTTTTTTGTTTCATCATCTTCACTTTAATGATTTGTGAATAATTTCACTGCCTAGCATACAGTATTATACTATATATTTATCAATATATATTTATATATATATATATAGATAATGATTGGGTGGGTTGGAATGACACATTTGCTTTCTTTTTAACATTTTGATTGTGAAGTTAATGCTGGGGGAATACCTGGCCCAAGTTTTGTTCCCAGTAGGGTGGTCAAGCATGTCAT
The DNA here is from genome assembly GCA_035128595.1 of Eptatretus atami. NCBI lineage: Eukaryota > Metazoa > Chordata > Myxini > Myxiniformes > Myxinidae > Eptatretus > Eptatretus atami. The sequence goes on along the minus strand of CM068955.1, from coordinate 91,950,973 downwards.
CGCACACATGCGAAGGTGTATCTACATATCTGTTCCAGGTACGAGTGGGAGCCATTCTCATGAGTCTCAATATCCTTCATCTCTCGAGTTCCTCCATCACCATATAGCTACAACCAGGCAAGACCGGTGAACCCAGAGAGTTGTGCCAAAATATTTGTCGTAGTGTGCACCGTCATAGATGAAGGTCGTGCTGTCAGACACCATGTCCAGCAAGCTCGCACGGTTTCCGGTTTTTAGTTTGGCTGTTTTGAACAAGCGATTTTCCAATCATAGGTTTTTTTTGTTTTTTTTTTTTTTTTTTTTTTTTTTTTTGATTGTTTTTTTTTTTTTTTTGTTTTGAATGCCTCAACTGGTAGAGTGTGACGCTCACGCATAGATCGACTGAGATGTGGGAAAAGGAAACCTACATCGAAAGAATACCATCGTCTCATCTCTTGGATTCTAACACTCTATCCTTTGGACAATTCACCAACTATTCTACAACCATTTTAATCGGTCTTCCTTATAATCTTGACCCAATAATACATGCTAGAAGCCTGACAATCAGAAGATGGTGCATTGAAACGAAGACACGGATGCGTTCTCAGAGGAACACTTGTCTTTGTGGCTTTTGGGAAGACCATACAGCTGGGTGCGAACCGTTGACGTCATGTCCAGACACGAGTCCAACAAGTGACATAGTTGATTTTGGAAGCATGGAACAAGGAAGAGCCGAGGGTTGTATAGTACTGGGAGACGGTGGACATACCCACATACAACACCTCTGATGCAAATGGTGAAAACTGCAATGGTGCCAAACGGCTGGATAAGGTTATCACAAACAACACTCGATCCCAAACACCGACATTCACATGTGCAACACACCCAATGAGAACCCCAACAACTCACACAACCAACACCTCATCAGCCCAACCTGGACATGAAACCAGCCGTGTCCGTGCCCGCAGAAACGCCAAAAACAAGCGCTACACGTATCCACCCACACACTACAACACCCTGTTCATGTGTAAGTGGAAAAAAACAAAAACAGCAGAGCACCCCATCATGACCTGATTTCACATTTGTTTTTGGTTTGTTTATTTGCTTTTGCAAAATAAATAAAAAGGCACTCTCCATTTGACCTCTGAGCATCAAACGTGACCGGAAATGAAGCAGCCATAATCAAAATAAAAACCAGACATGTTGCCGAGGCTGCGGGGTCTATATGCCTGATGAAGGCGGGAAACGTTGCCTGAGACCAGTCTGTTCTTGGTTTTTTGCTCAAAATAGTGAAGTCGATGTAGTGTTTTCACTTGGGTTAGACGCTCCTTTCTTCTTTCTTTTAAAAATTGGTAATCCCAACCGCCCCAATCTTTATATGCCACAACATTAATATATATTGTTGCGGCTGGGGTCCGGCTGGCGAGAACGACCACGAGTTGGGGGAATTAACGTCGTCTTCCGCCCAGACCCCGGAATTGTAGGCCGTTGCTCACGGATAATTCCGTGACGGTGGCGGGTCGCTTACGCGACCGTGGACGCCAATACTTCAACCGGTAGCGTAGGGGTCTTCTTGTCTAGAACCAAGTTACCTAATTAACCATGCGGGTTTCGACTACCGGGGAACCACCCGCTCGGTACGCCTTGCCGAACCGGATCAATCTAAACCAACTACGGTAGAATACCAACTACGGTAGAATTACCACTACCAACTCCGGATTCGGATGGCAGCTGTAGCGGAACTGCAAGGACGTACCGTCTCGAATGAACAGATTATCGGGAGTAACGACGCCAGTAAACTTAGATATTTCCGAACCTATGCTGGACCTAATGAAGAAAAGACCAAAAACGAACTGGGAACATTTTTACAATAATTTATTTACCTAATGAGGAAATCCATGTGGTACAGGAACAGGTTTTATGGTGTGTTAATGCAGGGGACAGAACGAGAGACTGATGTAGTGCGACAATTTTAAGAACAGGCAACTTACAAAAGAGGACACAGGAGCAGACTTGTCGCGAGAATAATACAGGCAATAATTAACAAGATCACAAACATATACAATTCTACTTAAGGAACAGGCCGCCACACATCAGACGCACACTCAGACAAAATAATACCCAGGTTGAATGCAAAGGACTTTTGCAGCCAGGGAGGGAGGAGCTGAGGTCGCATGTTTACTATTGGTACCTGAATCGTTCCGAGGGAAAGGGCACCGTGGTCGGCACCCGACAAAGGTCGTCAGTCGGCCCCAACAGCCGCACGTGTGGAGACCTTGTCTGCGAAGGAGCCGGGTGGAGAGCGCGGAGTCAAGGTAGAACGGGGCAGCAGACAGGACGCCAACGAGAAGACCTGGTCAAGGTCGGGGTGACTCACGACGCAGCACAACAGACTGGGCCGCCGAGGCGAGACGTGGGCAGGCACTCCTGCGTCATGACCGTTCTTCTTCAACCAACACCAGGGACCAACTCACTCAACGACCTTCCTCCTTCTTGTGCAACCAGCCAACGACCCCCGAACTCCTCACTCTACCCTGAGGATGGTGTCCGTAATTTTATAGATCCCGTCAAGGTCGGGGAGGGGCCTTGGCGAAGCTGACGTCACCGTCCGCCCTGATTGGACAGGGCCTTCATGGGGTCCGCCCTTCTGGGCAGAATTTCGGCCAGGCCGGAAAGCACGCCCACTCCACGGCGTTGTTTGAGGAAGGTGGACGGTGGTACAACCAAGAATTGATTGAAAGGTTTTGGGAAGCCAAAAAGGACTGCAGATCGTGAAGATTTCTGGCTCGAACGAACGAGGTCCGGAGACACAGGTGGACAGTGGTCGTGATGGGATGGGATATACAAGATTTTTTAATCTACTAAAAAACATCGCAACGCACACCTTTTGCTTTCCCACGACGACACAAGGAGGGTTTCTATCTGCGCTAACTTAATGGCCATAACTACTTTGGGTCACTGTAATGTGTTGTATGATACGGTTTCTAGAACTGTAACAATATATATATATAATATATATATATATATATATATGTATATATATATGTGTTGGCGGCCATATGGCCGGTATCGAGACACCTAGCTTGTCAACTCAGGGGGATTAATTCCCAGTTTCCTGGAAAGAGCGGACCTGGGCCACCCACTCACAAATTTACGTTGTGGTTACGGTGTTGTTGTTTTAGAACCACGAACACCACCAGTTAGGCCCACGAGTTCCAGTGTCCACCATCTAATTATTCGTTTACCTAGAAGTCAAAGTGGTTACGTGACGGGGAGCGCGCTCGGCAAGGCACCAATGTTATCTTGATTAGATTTTAAATAGGGGCGGGCCGAGCGTTTTAACCACTGGTGCGTGCCGACTATTTTTGTGAAATCTGTGGTAATTACCTCCCAGTCTAATCTCGCGTTTGAACCAATGCCAGACCAATGGAAGGAAAGGACAAACACGACAGGTGGAAGTCAATAAATTAATTTATTAATAATAAATAAATAATAAAACGGAGAACTTTTTATTTTCCTGAGGTATATAAATGATAAATTCCAAGCAATCGAAAGTGAATAATTACTCAGGCAAAATCAATCAAAATGCCAGGAAAGAGCCAGAAAGCAGATGCTTTATCAGAGTTGACTTACAAGGAAAACACAGACAAGGGTACCCAGCAATCATTCAGAGGAGGGGAGGGGAAAGAGTCGTCTGCGCTCACACGGAGAGTAGTCGTCGTGAGTGAAAACGTTCTGAAATGTGTGTCGTGCGGTCACGTCCGTTGCCAGCACCCAGCCTTGCGTGCCACCGCCTCGCAACAGCCTTGGACGCCAGTCCCGACGTCTGGGGGAGGGGGGGGGCTCCGAGATCGTCCTGTCACAGGGTTTTAAGACACTGGTGTGAGACACGGCACTCCTCACTTCACGAAACTGGTGACGTCCAGTGACCGCACACGGTCCGTCGGTGACTGACACCGTGCCCAGCTCTTTGGTGACCGACCGTGCCTCACTCTTTTGGGTGACTGACCCGTCCTCACTCATTGTCGGGCTGCTCACACCCACGCGCACCGCTCACAAACCTTCCATCGTTGCACACTTTCCCGCTTGCCACGCTTCCTCTCTGGCTCGTCTTCCTATCCCTCGTGTGCTTCAACTCTCGCATTTCTTTTGGCTCGCTTGCTCGCTTCTCTCTCGCGCTGCTTCCTCTCTCGCTTTCTCCTCCTGTACGGACCTCCAATTATTTTTATATCTGTGCCAGTCTCTGCGGGCGCACGAGTCCCCCACAAGCTCACCTGCCCACTTGCGCACCGTTACATGACAACCGCGTGCACTCCCAAAAAAGGCGGGCGTCTGCGGCTTGCGAAAGAATATGGTGCATGAACGTTGCTGAGGAAAAATAAGGCGGGCACCAGCGCTACGCGAAAGAAAATGTGTGTAAACGTGTCTGTCGTAAAGACAATAAAAAAACCTTCCATAAGAGAGGGATCTGTTCTTTCCCTGCTTCTCAACGCATCAATTTTTAAATCCCATTAGGGCATTGGGGATGGGCTAATTATGAAATGCATTTAAGGATCCCTCTCCTCCACCCCTCTCTCCCTCTTTTTCTCCCTCCCCCCTTTCGTATTACCGTCAGCGAACTGACGGGTGGTATTTGCTGGTATACAATATTAGATCACTCATTTCGGTTGACTCTTAGTCCACTTCCTTTTTATAAGACATTATTCTGAATGACTTGAGTGAACTATGTTAACTATCGCGTATTAAAAAGATAAAAACGGATGCAAGTGTTTTTTTTATTTTTAAGTGAGTCCGAGTTGCTCTGTCCAAGTTCTTTTCCATGCATTTCGCTGGTGCTCTCTTCTGCTGTGGTCAGATTTCCTTTTTCCAAGACTAAATAGGTTCTTTAATTGCAAAATCGAAGATTTTTCAAGTATATTGGTCAGTCGATTTTGTTATTCTGTCTGTCTGTTTGTTTGTCGCCTACAGTTCACAATTATAAACCGATAGTCATTAAACTTTACTAAGTTGTACAGTCGGTAGTCTCAACTGAGAAGCCTATTGATTTCAAGGTCAAAGGTCATCTTGAGGTCAAATTTCTAAAATCGTCATTTTTCATCCGATTGACCTGAAAATTAAACAGCAATTGCACACTACATCATTGAATTGGGAAACCAACTATTTTTGAGATCAGAAGTTCAAAGGTCAACGGTGTTCATGCTTTGTTTCCTCTGTGGACAGTGGGATCCTGGGTGTGCAAATGTAAATTCCTTTAGCAGGTATTGAATGGTGGAACAAAGCACTTCCAGGGCCAAAAGTGTCCCCTTCTTTTTATTAGGATCATGTTTCGAGGACCAACTCAAGGTCAAACTTATAAAATCATCAATTTTCAACTGAAAAATCATCAGTTTACATCCTATTACCTTGAAAGTTGAACAGGATTTGCATCGTCCATCACTAAATTTGGAAACCAACTATTTTTGAGGTCAAAATGTCAAAGGTCAACTCAAGGCCATAGTTCTAAAATCATCAATTTCAGTCTGAAAAATAATCAATTTTCATCTGATTGACCTGAGCTTTGATTAAGATTGTCAATTATAATCTTAAT
>CM068955.1:91913607-91924152 GCA_035128595.1 Eptatretus atami | reverse complement strand
CACCACACATGAACTCAATACCTTGTTGTTTTTTTCCTGTGTGTGCAGTGAATCTACGTCTGCGCCCGAGACCCCAAAATCTGCTGCTGCTGATCCCCTTCCAGCTCCTTCACCGAAACGTCTAGACGTTCGAGTATAGGGCATCTACATGATAAAAACTTATGTGTCTGGTGCATGCGTCCAGAAGACAAAGATCCTGGACGGAAATTAAATATTTGTATCTTCTAAATCAAGAAAAGGCTTGGAACGTGTTTAAACAGCATACAGTGTTACAAGACGACATGGACATGAGAGATCGCATTCTCAAACTGATTGACGCCACACCTGACCCATTTGCAGCTGAGATACGAGACCATCATCGCTGCTGGCTCAAGTACATCACCAACAATAAGATTAATGATGAAAGGCATGAGCTGAATGATGAATGGCTGCAAAAATGCCCCATAAAAATGAGTTAGAAACAACCTAGATCATATTTTCAGGTCTGACGATGACCTCAAAATGGGCAAGTAACACCTGGAATTAATTTGTAGTCAAAAAGACACCATAATTCATGCCTGTATGTTAATTTACTCACGATTTATGTATTTTTAAGAATTTGCAAGATGGTCACTGGCGGCCATTTTGGATTTCATAGTGAAGATGACCTCCAAGTTGACAAGTTACACCTGGAATGAATTTCCCACCATATAATTACTTGAAAACAATACCTTAATCGTCTTCCTACCTTAACCGGTTTGGAAGATGTGAAATATTCATATATTCAATATGGCTGTTGGCGGCCATCTTGGATTTCACATTGAAGATGACCACGAAATGAAAGAATAACCACTGGAATAGACCCCTAGTCATTAAATTAGTAAAAATCGACTTATTTCATGTCTGTAAGTAATTTTACTCGAGTTATGTAATTGTGTAATTTCCAAGATGGCCACCAGCAGCCATTTTGGATTTTGCCCTCTGGTGGAGTTAGCCCACACTTTTGGGAGGGGCATAGGAGCTCATTTTTTTTTCTAAATACCCCAAAGTACCAAAATCCATCCTCAAACGAACTTATGCTCTCCATGGTCACGGGAGTCCTGGATATGACCCTACTATTTAAAACCTCAAAATCCAGATCAACTGTACCTCCCTTTGGCATGTCAACTGGCAGCCCAGAGTACCAACATCAAGTCATCAGGACTAATGTAATGGGGAAAACCACATCGCAAGATGACATTTTAATTCATTCTGACGATAAGAAATCCTGACTGAAGTGCAATCCTTACATTGTTAAACTACTGACAGACATCAATATTAATGGTGCAAATATTAAAAATGAAAAACAACTTCTTGCATCTCTTGCATGAGTTTCATGGCATGAATACTGGAATAATAAAAAAAACAAAAACATCACGAACACTTTTGGCCTCATTATTTTTATTATTTAGTTTTGCTTTTGAGTCACCACCAATATCCTCGCAATCCTTTCACACAACAGATATCACACCATTGTCTGATTTGTTTTTCCCAGCACCTCCTAAATGTTTTATGCTTTAGTTACATAAGGATGTACAAGGAAACTTAAGACACAGGGTGCCATTTTGCCCATCGTGTTTGTGGTGTTTAAGCACCTCATCAATATATTCTATCATTTTTATGCATATATTATATGTACTGTAACTAATGACATTCTTACCATGAAAAACTGAATCCAACTCAACATCCACATTCCTTTAATAAATAACTTGCATATCTATCCACGTTCCATTCAAACTCTCGGCAGGAATTTTGACCAGCGAACCAGAACACTATTGCTTACTCTTTTTGAAGAGCACCATATTAAATTTGAAAAGGAAGATAACTGAAGTTCACAATATAAATGGAGACAGGTCAGTTGGTGTGCTCTGAGATACAGCACTTCCTGCTGGCACTTCATTAAACAATTTGGTTTTTTTTCTCTGTACAAGAGCGAGCTCCCTTTTCAGGAATGTAATACCAACTATACAACTCACAAGCAAGCATGTGAGCAAGCAAGCTATCATGCTACCCTCAAAGCTAATCCATTGCGAACATTTATTTTACAATCACAATTATTATTCCCACCTTGTAGGGTCAGCCGGGGAATATATATTTGGCTTGTCTTTCACGAACCAGCAGGCCAGGCCTGAAGTTTGATGTACATCAAATAAAAGCGAAACTGGAAACTATTAACGGAGAAAATGTCATCCTTTGCCATTCGTCAGCTTGTCACAGTAGAAAAGGCTTACACATGCAATTCCATGGCATACGGCTCACTACTTTAGAGCTTGAGGATCACTGCTGTCCTTTTAAATTCTGTGGAATCCAATTTCTTTAAAATTCTCGAAGGGCACTTGGTAGAGCGCACACCTCCACCACGTAATGCCTGATCCACGACAACATATCGGGCCCAATACATATTTGAAATATCGTGCTATATATCGTTTTTGGCCCTATCTCTCAATGGTGAAGAATCGCTTCAAAAATTAAATAATTCTCGTATCCAGATCATGATTTGGATTTTCACCAAAATCGAATCAATTCTTCCTTGTCACACACCCAACCTGTCCATCAGGTTTCATCTGAATCTGTCCACAACTTTTTGAGATATCCTGTACACAAACAGACAGGAAGGGGTGAAAGCATAACCTTCACCTTCGGTGGTGGAAGTAACTAGAGTTCATAGAACACCTTAACCCCATGCAGTCTTAAGAAAAAGGACATGGGAAGAGTCATTTCAACTCTTACTTTGCGTTTCTGACCACAATCTATTTCCTACGAGCCGTCATTTTGCCGGAATCTCAATATTGCCAAATGCTGAGAGTGCAAGCGGCAAATTTGATTGGTCGAGATGACGGTCGAAAAGGCATAATATTTTGTCCAAGTATTACTAAATGGAAGATATTTGATTGTGCCAAAAAGGAAAGTTGTGGTCTCGTGTTTAAATACATAATTCACTCAAAATAAAATAAAAGTTTTAATGGGTGTAGAAAAAAAAAGTTTTTTTCATAAGTTTAACACCGTTGACGCACCGTCTTTTACACCACCTTAGTTAACACAGTAAATTAGTTATTTGTACCTGTTGTTTGTGTCCTTTATGATATCCTGAAAAGCAGTGAGTTTCCCGTTTGGAAGTATCTTCAATTATATTTGACTGCCAGGCAGGCAGACAGTGAAAAAATTAATTTACTGGTCTGTGCGCACGCATATTCGGCACGAGATTCCGTATAATTAGCCAAATTCAGAGCCAAAGTTCTGCTAAACTGTAGGTTCGTGGTTTTACAGTACTGTATTCAAAATATAAAATCTAATTGAAATTAAGTGGTTCCTCGATCTCAGACGGATGCCTGTAGACAGACAGAAAAAGAGTGACTCAATTGCTTAACCACGCTTTTCGCTTCGCACCCGTGGGGTAATAAGCATCTCATGACAGAAAATTGAAACAAAGGGCTTTCTGCTTTCCCACACAGGCAGGTAATTATTTCCTCTCTCATCTCGACTTGTTCAGAATACTCGATCCACTATTAGCACTTCTTCTCAGAGGCTGTGCATACACCTTAACCTACCAACTAACAACTTATCTGAGAATGTCTTCCAGATCTAAACTGTACACTTTCTTGTCCCTCTTTTTTCCTGTCTATGGAACAGACAATGAGGGTGGTCTGTCCTTCCAGTCCTACTTTCCCCGCGAGCTTTTCAAGGTAGTGGCTCACCAGCACCTGTCTAATCCTCTGTCCAGCTCTGTTCGATCTACTCTGTTAATCTTGTTTGCAATTTGTATACCAAGCACAGAGCTGTCTTTGCCACAAATGAGCCAAGTGCATTCACTTAACAGTGGACTGAACTTTATATTTATTAATGTATAGTTTCTTATTAGGAATTCAAAATGGCGAGATGGTTTGTGTGTACAACAAAATGACATTACTGTATTTAATTTATTTGCTCCGTCCAGTCACACATACAGCAGACCACATCCATATCTCATATGCAAGGCGATGATGAAAACGACTATTAACGACATTCTCTGCTTATTGACATAATATGATTCTAACTCCCAATTGGGAAGATACTTGACAATGGGCGTATGATGTTGGCGCACAGTCGCGGTTCCTGATGAAGACCACTCAGTGGTCAAAGCGATGGACCTGAGCCTTGCCTATTGAGCAGCTATGACAGGAGGTGGTTCCTTCAGTTTTAAATAGAGGGCGATTAAAAATGTCATAAAAGTCATACAAAAACCCACAGTTACCTTTCAAACAAAATGCTTTTGTAATATATTTAAAAAATAATAAAAAACCCACCACACTCACCAATCACAATTTGTAACATTTTGAAATATAACTGCAAAGAAGGCTTTTCAGACACAATGACATTTTACATTTAGAAATTAAAAATATATAATCTGCAGCTTTCTTTACCTGCTTTTATCACAATATTTTCAATGAGGCATTTTGGGATTCAGTGACGATACTTTAAAAAGGTACATTGGCGAGTTTTGGGTGATATAAAAATTGAAAATTACAGCAGTAAAAAATAAATAAAAATAGTCAAAATGTTGATAAAATATTCTTTCCTCCATGGATGTTTAAAACACCAATAACACTTTAGATTCCATGGATCCAGGTCATTAGGTCAACTAAGAATTAAAAAGAAAAAAAAATTCAGTCTGAGCATTCCAGGCATTTCATGGCAAGTGTTACCAAAATAATAGAAAATGCTGAACAGTGATCAAACGGTGGCATAATGGTTAGAGCTTCCCCTCCAGAGTCTGGGAGGTCGGTGGTTAGAACTCCGGCCGAGTCATACCAAAGACTTGAAAAATGGTACGTGCTGTTCCCTTGCATGACACGAGACATGTAAAAATGAGTGCGGACAAACAACCATAGATTGGAAACCATTTTTCTTGTTGCACTCAATGAAGTTGCACTTTCGGCACATTCCTTAATCTTTTCTTCACTCAATATAATTATAAGAACAGGAGAAAAAGTTAAACTTAATGCTCTGGCAACTTGTAAATAAGGATGACGAGGCATCCCAGCCTTGCTTGCTGAAAGTAAATACGCTTAGTTATAAATATCGGTAATTTCTTTAAATTTTCAGATTTCACTCCAGATTGACAGTTATTTGGTTCACCAGATCTGATCCTCAAATCTGAAGCCAGATTTCAGACCACACACATTACAAATATACTTGAATTAGGCCGTGAGAGGTCATTGTAGAAAATCGCCAAGGATTTTCGAGTCGGCTGAAACAAAAAGTCAGATTAACATCCCTGCAAGGTGAATGTAGCTGACCAAGGGTAAGCCCTGTTTTTGGTTTTCATTTAACAAGGCCGTTAATTATCTTCAAAAGGGGTCTTTAACTTTACCCAAACACCCAATTGTCATTCATGCACTCCCTTGGAGTTCCCTTGTATGCATGCAAAGTTTGGGCCACTAGGGTTCATGGTTTTGGAGGAGACACACTGACATTTATTATTATAGATGTGTACTCGAGTGGGTCTTTATGTGAAGTGCGATTGAATGTACCAAAAAATGACATCACGCAAGGTTTTTTGTTGAGAAATGGATTTAGGTTTATGAAATTTTCTGATGACAGAACATGTTTCTTTCATTGAAGAACTTCCACCTGCTGTGTTCACAACCTCCTGCCCATTTGGGGATTTTCACCAAGATCAGCGACACACAATGAATGTTGAACAGCACAAGCGGCATGGATAGGGTGAGAGAAATGGTTAGATGGGGAGGTATTGTTAAGCAAAAAGAAATCATCCAAGAGAACTGCGGCATGCAAACAAAACAAAAATTGTGAGAGGCAACCACAAGGAAGCAGAATCAAATGGTTTCAGTGTTAACCTCCTCCAAACCAACAATGTCAGACCACACACATTCCAAATGTATTTGTGCCAATTATTTCAAATTCCTGATTTTGTATCACATTGTCACATGCTGCAGGAAGAAACAAAATCAAACAAGAAAAAGAGCAATCAGAGATTGCAGACCCTCACCAGGACTTTTGTGTGGTGTTTGTTTAGTTTTGTGTCGTGTATTTTGCATGGTGTTCATGTACCGGTTTGTTACGTAATTAATAATAGACATTACTGGAATTGTCACTTTATAACTGCTGGCAGTGAGGACTGGGTACCAAGACATCCCGCTTTGATCGGACACCCGACCCTGACCCATGATGTTTATTATTATTCAATTGAATTCAGAATGGGATTAAAATAAATAAAGTTCAAATCAAATGGAAGACCAAATAGGTACAGTCCTGCATTGGAGTAATCAGAAGGAACCCAAACAAGCAAAGAGCAAAGATGAAGTCCTCAGGAGGAAATGGATAGGACATGGGTTTCAGATGCTACTCCTCTACCATCAAAGCCATCCAGGTGCAGCCAAGTGGGCCGTCTTAAAAATAGTTTTTTTTTTTTTAAACAACCCAAATCAAAAAATTAAATAATTATGCCAGCCAGACCATGCGTCCGATCAGGTTAAAATTTGAAACATATATTCCCCAACGCAACTAGATCATAATTGTGAAGTTTCATGTCGACTGATGAAACGGTTCAAGATAAATAATTTTTTTAAGATTTTCGCTCAATCCAATAGGGCTGCCAGACCATGTGACCTATCAATTATTCATCAATACCCTGGTATCCCCAAGGCTTGGGGAATATTTATGTGAAGTTTCCCCTCTATCTGTCCAACCATTCTGGAGAAGATTTTTTAATAGGGTTGAGGGTAAATCCAACAAAGCTGCCAAACCATGTGACCTATGAAGTCAGAAGTGTGAACGTTTTGTTCCTCATGGATAGTCGGTCGACGGTCATGTGTGTAAAGTTTAGTCACGATCTGTTCAGCTATTTCAGAGAATAATAATTTTTAAAGTTTCTTTTAAAAAACATGGCTGCCAAACCATGTGACTGATGATTATGAAGGCACCGATGACATCATTAAACCAGAGTTGGTGTCAAAGCCACCTAATGCTCGCCTGTTTATACATTTATCGTTTTTAAAAGACTAGTCTAATAATATTTTTTTAAAGCATTGCAGTGAAGTCTGATCCAAATAATATTTAAAGCAATATATGTATTTGTATATTGTAATCAGTAAAAAATAGTGTGGTAGATATAAAACAGAAAGGAAAAAAAATGAAAACATGAAACATGACAAAATCTTCTGATGTTGCGGGTTTCCCGATGACGCGTTCAGGCCAAATCAAGTTGTTGTCGTCAGTCTCCAGTCTATGTTTAGATTCACATTAGGTTTCAAAACTGGTTTTGACTCTTCGTGAATTAAAAACTCACTGTAAAAGTCCTCTTCCTGCAGAAAGTCAATTAATTTTCCTGACTCATCGCAGAGAGGTTATTTTCTTACTTGGATCGACGTCGTTATTTATCTAATGGTATTTATATTTACGTTTATTACCTTGCATTGTTAACCGAAACTTGAAAAACGTAGAATGAGCGAGGTAAACCACAGCTGAGCTAGAAAAAGTTCAATCCACACTCCAAGTGTCTTCCCTGATCGCGCGGCTGTTTGTGTGTTTCCTGCTTTCTTCAGTGATGAGTTTGCGACCTCAGAATATATTTAGAGAGATATTGATTTGGTAAGAGTACGGTATGAAGAAACAAGAGGTCACACGAGAAATTCAAAACTCACAGAGGGCGAACTTTCTCGCTGCAAAAAGTCAACAAGGCTTTCAGAGGTAGGAAATGCCAATGGCATGAATGGTCGGGGTGTTTCTATGTTCAGATTAGACTCAAAGCAAGATCGATCATTTTTGTGGCTAATTTTCGGACGTTTTTGTGCTTGGTTTTTTTGTGCAACATTTGCGGCTTATAAACAGTGTGGCTTGTGTGTGTTTAAATTCCAGATTTTTTAAAATTTAAGGGATGTCCTTGTATAACGATGCGCTCAATGGTCCGAATTTTATGGTACTTTGCCTTGCCATGAGAATGCATCGAAAAGAAAAAGTAATATGTAGTGTTGGGAGTTAGAGTGCGGACAGGAACGGATGGAAAACAGCATCCTGGTTGCCATGGCAACCACTTTAGATGACGACGTATGTCATGACACACCGTCTCCCACAGTCTGTACCTATGTACCAAATATGAAACATGAAAGTTGAAAACTTTGGGAGTTAGAGTGCGGACAGGAACGGATGGAAAACAGCATCCTGGTTGCCATGACAACCACTTTAGATGACGAACGTATGTCGCGACCACCGTCTCCACAGTCTGTACCTATGTACCAATATGAAACGTGAAAGTTGAAAACTTTGGGAGTTAGAGTGGGGACAGGAACGGAGGAGGAAACAGCATCCTGGTTGCCATGGCAACCACTTTAGATGACGAACGTATGTTGCGACACACCGTCTCCACAGTCTGTACCTATGTACCAAATATGAAACGTGAAAGTTGAAAACTTTGGAGTGTAGAGTGCGGACAGGAACGGATGGAAAACAGCATCCCGGTTGCCATGGCAACCACTTTAGATGACGAGGTATGTCGTGACACAACGGCTCCACAGTCTGTACCTATGTACCAAATATGAAACGTGAAAGTTGAAAACTTTGGGAGTTAAGAGTGCGGACAGGAACGGACAGACAGACAGACGACGGACCACCGTATCACGTAATACGCCCCAATATATATATATATCGGGCGTATAAAAAAGTGTGGTAGATAAAAACATTAGAAAGGAAACTAGAGGGGAGCACTCGGGAGAGTGCAAAACCTCCGCCGCCAATACTGCTGGGTCACTCAAGTGAACCTTATATCTTATTCATTAAATATGATGTCAACAGTGCTGACAGAGTTATAGTTCTTTTCTCCAACATTTTTTTTTTGGGGGGGGGGGGGGGTTGAAATCACTTAAAACATGTAGAAATGCAAAAAAAAACAAATCGAAATTTTGTTGAAAAAAAAGTTGCAAAATTTTTTTTTTCTCTAACAATTTTTTTTTGGGGGGTGGGGGTTGAAATGACTTAAAACATGTAGAAATGCAAAAAAAAAAAATTTTCTCTAACAATTTTTTTTGGGGGGGGGGGGTTGGAAATCACTTGAAACATGTAGAAATGCAAAAAAAAAAAAAATTCTCAAACAATTTTTTTTTGGGGGGGGAGACCAAGTCCAAAATCTAATGCGATGATCCTTGGACCATACCTAACCCCCCCACCAAGTTCGTCGAAATCCGTCGAGGAGTTTTTCCGTAATAACAAAAAAATTAACATTTTCAGCTCACGCTCACGCTCACGCCGGGGGTATCGCTATAGCTCTCTGTTCTTCGAACAGGCGAGCTAAAAAAAGAAAATTACACATTCCATATGAGGAATACTTGCCGTGTGCAAAGTTTCAATTTTTAACTTGGTGCAGTTTCGTAGAAATAGAGGTCCAATGTTTTCCCTTTTTCCAGCATGGAACTATGACGTCATAATTATCATTAAAACATTCTCAATGAGTAATTGCTCCTGTGGTGAAAATTTCATGTCAATCTGACAAGCAGTTGCAGAGAAAAACAAACACTCATGTTCTGTGCAGACAAACAAACAGACAAACAAACAAACAAACAAACAAACAAGAAAAAGACATCCTACATAGCACAATACTTGCAAAATCCACCCCCGCCCTCTCCACAAAAGTTGCCATGGATACATCAAATTGTCCCTTTCATTAAGAATAAAATTGACAATCTTAATCAAAGCTCAGGTCAATTAGATGAAAATTAACTATTTTTCAGATTTAAATTGATTATTTTAGAAGTTTGACCTTGAGTTGACCTTTTGACCTCAAAAATAGTTGCTTTCCCAATTCAATGATACGCACATCCTGTTCAATGAACAAGTTAATTGGATGTAAATTGATGATTTTTCAGTTGAAAATTGATAATTTTAGAAGTTTGACCTTGAGTTGACCTTTTGACCTCAAAAATATTTGGTTTCCCAATCCAGTGACGCAATATATGCAAATCTTGTTCAAATTTCAAGTCAATCGGATGAAAAATGATGATTTTAGAAATCTCACCTAAGTTGTTGACCTTTGGCCTATGTTGCTCTTTTGACCTCAAAAACAACAGGCTTCTTCGTTATGATAAACTCTACCATGTGGTGAAGTTTCGTGAACATCGGTTTAAAATTGTGACCTGTCGGCGATAAACAGACAGACAAACAGACAGAGACAGACAAACAAAATCGACTGATCAATATACTTCAAAAATCTTAGATTTTGCAAGGAAAAAAAACAGACAAATGGACCCAAATGCAATATTTTCTCCTTTGGCAAGAGTAACTGCAAGTGGAAATGTTAGGGTTAAGGAAAGCACGTGAGTAATGTGGATTTGTGCTGAAGCTTTCCATTTTCATCACTGGAAACTACGAGTCACACAATGATTCTTGCTAAATGTGATGGGTCCCAAATGGAATGTCCAAAAGGGTTTTCCATTACCACCTGTAATACTGTTACGATTCTGGAAGCCATTTGCACACAGACAGAGAGCAGCCCCTGTAGTTCAGTTATTTCGATAAGTATGTGTTTATAGTCAGGGT
>CM068955.1:91869873-91891627 GCA_035128595.1 Eptatretus atami | reverse complement strand
TACTTTCATGTTGTGGAAAATGAATTAATCGGTGTCTTTGATTTGAGTCGGTTAAACGGTTTAACTAAAAATGTAAGAGAAATGAAATAGAACCAGTTAAAGTTCCACAACAAAATTGAGGAATTCAAAACGATCACAACGAGACTTCAGAAGTCAACAATCAGGCCAAAAAAATCCTCAACAACAGCATAATGCAGATGAATATACAGTATATAGATGCTAAAATAATGCATACTGTATCTGAAAAACATTCCACAGGTCGTAAATCTTCTTCTTCTTTAGGCTGCTCCCGTTAGGGGTCGCCACAGCGGATCATCCGTTATGATCCGCATAATGATTTGGCACAGGTTTTATGCCGGATGCCCTTCCTGACGCAACCCTGGTCGCCTCTTACGACACAGGGATATGGTACACCTATTCTAACCGGGGCATACACCAGGCCCAGTACACTGGTACTCACTTCGCCGACCTCGGAAGGATGACAGGCTGAGTCAACCTCCTGGTGTGTATTAATTTCAAGCGGCCAACGGGGCTTGAACTCAGGACCTTTTGGATCCCAAGCCGCTACCCTATCCACAACGCCAACACCAGGCTCCACAGGTCATAAATAAATGAACAAAAACAAAATTAAGTTAAGACTCACTGGTCTTATCTCTGAGTTCATGTCAGTCGTGTTGATGCCACTGAATGCCTTTGCTCTAATGTGATATCGGTGTGGTCGGTAGGGCATGCTAGGGGGAGGGAGAGGTAGTGGGGTTATCCGTGTCACCCTCAGAGTCTGGTGCAGGTTCAGGCTGTGTTCTCTTGGAGAATGAGTCGAGAGAAAGTTGCCTGGTCATCTTCTTCTCCTTGTGGAGCTCATTGTAGGATGAAAAAGCATTCAATGCCATTCTTTTCACTGCAGTGCTGCACTCCAAGTCAGGATCATTTTTATACGCAAGATCTAGAGCCTCATTCACTTTACTCAGGATGTTTGAAATAATTTTACACGTTAAAACCCTCTCTGATTGTTCCTCTTCTGTTGCTTCTTCAGCCAGTTGTTGGTCAAGCTATATCAGGTCCTCATTGGTCAAACTCTCCCCATGAGAGTTTAGCAACTCCTCCACATCTCCTGCGGTGACTCCTGCAGTGCAGTGTGGGTAGCTCGGGTTCGAATCTTATGAAGTCCTTGATACACTCCGGCCAAACCCTCCTCCAAAAACCATTCATGCAGTGGTCTGTGACTTCTTTCCAGGCCTCAGCGATATTTTCAATGACTTTCATGATGTTAAAAGACTGCCAGAAGCCTCAAATTGATTGGCTGTCTTTGCCATCGGTGTCAGGGATTAGCTGAGAAAAGGTGCATCGCAGGTAGTAAGCTTTGAATGCTGCGATGGCACCCTGATCCATCGGCTGTCGGAGAGAAGTTGTGCTTGGAGGAAGAAACACAACTTCAACTTTGAGTCGAGGTCGACCGGGTGACCAGGTGATATTGTCCAACAGTAACAGCACTTTCATTTCTAAGTTATGCTTTTCACAATAAGTTTTCACCGTTGGACAAAAATCATTAAGAACATTAAGGTAGCAAAATTAAGAACAAATGACTAATGTTTTAAAAGCAATTCTGTAATCATTCCCAATTGCATCAAGTGCGATCGCCACACGGGAAGAGCAGATAGTGGTTTGGAAGGAAATGTGAGGGCGGATAGTGTGTCGCACCTCGATGGCCGTAATGCACGTACTTATTTTTCGACTGGATTGCTCATGCGATCCGGACAGAGTCTGACAACACGCCATGTTCCAATACGGGCTCGACTTGAAGGCCTCCTTTCTATTGCGCATGCGCGAGGACTTCGCATGCTACCAGGGAGTTGATAATATAATCACAGAACAAACATACATTGACACTGTGGGGTCACATAACTTTTACCATTAGCTTGTTATACTCATAATCTCAACATGGATAGTGTAGCACAGCACGCAGCTGACGCGACGTCCAGTGATCATGCAAGGTGTTTTAACGGCTCCTGAGAGTGGCTCAACCTTGGAGGATGTGATAGCCATACAGACATCTGTTGATAAACAAAAGGATAAAGGAACCTTACACACCTCCATTAACGATAAAGGAGATGAATACTCATGAAATGGATATATAATATATAATATATATATTTTTTGTATTTTCAGAGATCTGGAGCAAGTCTGTGTGCAGATCCTCCAGATGTGCATGTGTATTTGTTTATGTTGTTTGTTAAATAAATGACTCAAATGTACAGGATGACTTAAAAATTTCCTCTACACATCCCTTGTTTTCAGTCTCAATTTATTTTCTCCCTTGGCCCTGCCGTTGGCATTTCCCCTTCGCTTTCAGATGGTCCTTTTATGTTGTGTCCTGATCCATTCAGTGTTCGAGCTTTTCCACGGCCCTCGACTCTATGAAAAAAGTGAAATTAGTTTTCATCAGCTTATTGGCTTGCTTGAAAGTCTATGAGTCGGTTCAGAATAGCACCAAGGAAGCAACTTTCAACAGAACAGCATGTGAAGATCCAAACTCTTAGAGAAGGACACACTGAAGAAGAAAGCAGAAAAGCGGAATTTCTCCTACAATGGTGTGAGGTGCACTTTGCAACACCTGTAAAGAAAATGACTCGGTACAAGAAAAAAAAAAGTCCATGAAGACCCAGAAGAAACTTCTCAAGACAAGCCAAGCTCATGCGATAAGAAAATCAAGCCCACAACTGACAAATTAAATGAGAGCAGGCCTGAGCATTAACATCTCGTCCAACACTGCACAGAAGACTGATTATTGCAAGACCCCATTGCAGAATTACATCAAAGAAACCACTGCTAAGACCACAGAATAAGGTGAAAAGACTTAAATTTGCAAGGCAACACCAACAACGGGTTTTTTTTTTTGTATTCACTGTCAAGGCTCGTATGAGAACTAACACAGACAATGTACAACAAGGGGAGCAGGAGACAAGAGGGGAGGGAGAGGTAAGGAAAAAAAGTGGTGAACAGACATGAGGAGATCTGTGATTGGAAGGATGGGGCAGGTACATGGGAAAACACAAAATAGACACTACAGAGACTTTCAGGAAGGAAAGCAGGAGATTTGAAGAAGGTGGGTTGGGTGGATTAACAGGGTAGAAAGATCAAGGTTTTGATGGGGGAAGATAAGAGATGGTGGAGAACAGCTGTGTTGAAGAACTGGAGGAAGAGTGGAATTGATGAGTGTGGGAGTTTGTTCCAAAGGTGGGAAAAAGCGAATGAAAGAGGAAGGTGAGCAGTGATTCTTGATTTTGGTAGTTTTACCAGAAAGAGTTGCTGGTGGACCTTTGGCACCCTGTGGAAAATATCGGGTGACATATCTCAGACAGAGCAATGAGGGGGGGGGGTGAGGCCAAAGATGGATGATAGAAGATAGAAAGACCACCGACCTACTGAAGTGAGAGAGTGAGAGACCCAAAGACTCAGCCCTCATCACGGGAGGTACCAATGATCCTAAATGCCTTGGTTTCCACAGCGTGAAGCCCAGAAAGGTGAGAGGCAGGAGCACCAACCCAGAGGAGAGCAGTACTCCATCAGGCTGTGTACGAAAGCTTTGTACATGGTCAGGAGCTCAGGTGTGCCAAGGAAAGACTTTGCAGATGGAGGAAGCCCTCCTCCAGTGACTGGCTTGAAGGCCAGCTTGGAAATGTGCTTTCCCAGGAAAGATCATGAGATAGTGGAGACCCAGAAGTTTGAAATGAAAGGACTCTTCCAGAGGATTGTTGAGAAAGTAGATGGGGGGGGGTGGGGTGGGGTTCCAGACGGTCTTTTCGGAGAGACATAGCATACCATGGGAAGAGAGTATGGGGGGCAGGCGGAGTGCCAGGCTGCATCGAAAGCACACAATATGTCTTGGGACATGGCTCTGATTTCCTGTCTGGAATTGGAGTAATCTCCATCCATTGTTGGATTGCACATATCCAAGGTAGAGTGATCTCGTCTGAATCCAAATTGTATGATCGGAAATCAAGCCATTGGAGAAAGGAAGGATTTAATGTCTGAACGATGATGAAACAATGGAATTGGGTACTCTGGTCTGTGAATCAAAGTTTGAACTTTTTGGATCCAAGAGATGCAGCTCATAACGCCATGACTTGGATAAATGTTATGACATGCAATGTTTGCAGCCAATATCAAACATGGGGAGGTTCTATGATGTGTTGTTCGTCTTTCGCTGTTCCCATTAGGGGTCGCCACAGCGGATCATCTGTTATGATCCGCATACTGATTTGGCATAGGTTTTACGCCGGATGCCCTTCCTGACCACACCCTGTCGCCTGGAGTTCTATGACTGTCTGGGATTGTATCCAGCTTTAGTGTGGAAAACTTGTTAAAACCAATGAAAGTTATAACAAAAGTACAAGCGCATTTTTCAGCACATGCAAAGTTCCGAGTGAAAAGCGTTTAATCAAACGATGATTCATTTTCCAACTGGAACGGCACTCGGTAGAGTGCATAATTCCGCCAGGCTGAGCAGTATACATTTTGTATCCCACCGATAGGCCAGATCTGAATCCGGACCTTAACCAAAATTGAATCGGCTTGTTCTTGTCGCTTCATCAACACATCCCCCAAGTATTGTCCACAACTTTTTGAAATCTTATTGGTACTTGTCGTATTGAAATCTTATTGGTCCAACTTCTTATTGGTACTTGTCCACAACTTTTTGAAATATCATGCTATGTATCATTTTTTTGGCCCCATATCTTCATGGTGAAGAACCACTTTAAAAATTGAAATATTCTGGTATCCAGATCTTCATCTTCACCAAAATTGAATCAATTCATCCTTGCACAAACCCAACCTGTCCACCAAGTTTCGTTCCAATCCGTCCATAACTTTTTGAGATTCCCTGCTCACAGACAAACAAACAGACGGCTAGGGGTGAAAACATAACCTCCATCCACCTTCGGTGGCAGAGGTAACAAGATAATCATCCAAAACACTTTGGAAACCAAGACTGTAAAACAGTATTTGGAGAACAAGGGTTACACAGCTTGGTGTGCTCCAAGTGTGACAATGACCATCCCAAAAGGAAGGAAACTGGTTGGAGAGTTCATCCTTGAGGTTTGCAAGATGCCGTTTCCTGGTATGCCTCAGGATGCACGCACACTCCTTTGCCAAGACAGGTTTCTTCTCAATGCATTACCACTCTTGGATTGACATTTAATACAATAATTAATATATATATCATGGTATCGGATGGTACATCACATAAAAACGGACCATTGTTCAAAATAAAAAATGTTCAGCAATTCACAAAAAACACATTAATGCTCTTGTGGTTTTATACTGGTGAAGGTGCAATTTTTATACAGATGTCACTCGGCTTGTGAAGAGCTAATGATCGGAATAAGGGTTCACACCTTGGCATTGGGACAAACAGGAACAAGCTGACATGGGTTGTACAAGTGAACACAAACAATCAAGTTGGAAAGAAGAACGACACTGGACTGTCTGAAGTGATGGTTGAAGAGTATATTTACTGCTGTGGGAAATGGAGTACGGCTGACATTTTGAACATCGAGCCCCATCATCACATCAAGCCTTAGCCCCCTTCTTTCCTCTGACAAAGAGGGGAACGCACAAAAACGTGAACCATACCCCATTTCCCACAACAGGAAACAAAGTTATCAACTTCCTGTTGACAAAATCCATTGTTTATCTTGCCTGCTCACACAGGTCCACAAGAGCCAGCACAGAGACGACTATCCTGATGGGTAGAAGAGATCACCGACAGTCATGCGGAACGGCGTAAGATTTGCTGCATAATCCTGTGTACCATGGTTCTCCATACTCCTTCAAAAGCTATTGAATATCCTCATCGTAATCATCCCACAGCGATCATGGCCAGCCAAAAGCGAGACAGACTTCATCATCAAAACCTCCCAAGTCTAATGTTCCTTCATCACTTCACCAGTTGTTGAAGGCCAGCAAAGAAGCCTCCCTCATCTCTTGTGTCGTTTATTTTTCCCAATAAGACGGATGTGCCAAGGTCGGCAAACGCTGGCCAACTACTGCAGCACAATTTGTTGACTGTAACAGACATTTCGTGTCGGGTGGGACAAAGTTTACCAACGTGTGCCGTCCCACACCAGGTCATGTGTCGTAGGTCGTGAGAAGATCGGCCAAATTCGATTTCACGACATAGTGCACCTGCGACCTCGGTCAACAACTCAACGCCATCATTATTACGAATGGCCGATGGGTGAATGTACAAGGGCGGTGGAGGAAAGAGGGAGAGGTGGTAGAGGCTCGCTTGATGAGAGTTCAGGAGGTGGTCTTTGTAAAAAGTGTGCCAATGCATGCCGGCCCTCATCTTGTCTGAAATAAACATCGTGCACAAGCCCAATGAAGATGTATGCTCCATGATTATTGGGTTTATATCCACCTTTGAATTTATCAATGACTTTTTTTCCTATTTGTTTTGACTTTAAGGACATTTTATCAACAGAAGGGTGTCTCTTCCCATCTTGATTAAACATAACTCTTCAACAAACAAAACACAGCCAAACAAAAGGATCATGAGTTCACACAACTGAATATGGCGAAATGAATGACAAGGGGACATAGGAAGAGGAACAAGAGGGTGTCGAAGACTGAATTGAGGAGGAAAAAAAATGGAGAATTATTTCAGGTTCTAATACAAACAGGAGGACGACGGACGAAGGACACGTAGGGCCGGAAAGGAGGACGACGGACGAAGGACACGCGGGGCCGGACAGGAGGACGAAGGACACGTGGGGCCGGACAGCGAGGACGAAAGACACGTGAGGGCCGCGACAGGACGACGAAGACATCGGGGCCGGACAGGAGGACGAAGGACACGTGGGCCGGACAGGAGGAACGGAAGGACATGTGGGCCGACAGGGAGGACGAAGGACACGCGGGGCCGGACAGCGAGGACGAAGGACGAAGACACGAGGGGCCGGACAGGAGGACGACGAAGGACATGGGGCCGGACAGGAGGACGAAGGACAGGGGCGGACAGGGCGGACAGGAGGACGAAGGACATGCGGGGCCGGACAGGAGGACGACGGACATGCGGGGGCCGGACAGAGGCAGGACGAAGACATGCGGGGCCGGACAGGAGGACGAAGGACATGCGGGGCGCGGACAGGAGGACGAAAGGACATGCGGGGCCGGGACAGAGAAGAGGGACGAAGGACATGCGGGGCCGGACAGGAGGACGAAGGACATGCGGGCCGGACAGGAGGACGAAGGACATGCGGCCGACAGGAGGACGAAGCAGGCCCGAAGGACACGTAGGGCCGGACAAGAGGCGAGGGCGAAGGACATGCAGGGCCGGACAGGAAGCCGAGGGCCGAAGGACACGTAGGGCCGGACGGGAGGCCGAGGGTCCAAGGACACGCAGGGCCGGACGGGAGGACGACGGACGAAGGACAAGAGGCCGAGGGCCGAAGGACACGTAGGGCCGGACGGGAGGACGAAGGACCGAGGAGACACAATAGAAGAGAAGTCAATAAATCCGAGATCGCCGCACAAAACTAACATCACGGATGGAAAACGAGTAGAGGGGATAAAACACCGAACCGTGTAGGCCCCACCTGACCGCTGCAAACATTGCGGTGAAACTCGAGCCATGTTTCCGGGGTGAACGAGTAAGAATCCGTTATTCCATCGAGTCTCGGCAATGACAGAACAAAGATGGAGCTAAACACCGGATTACCCTTTTAAAAGGCCCCGAAAACGTCCTGGAACCACCCACGACGCAGCTGTGTGAACGTGAGCCCGAGTGGAGGAGAGATATTTATTTTTGGTTTGTTTTCGTTCCCGAAACACCATGTTGTTTGTCCGTCCGTCTTGTTACAGCGAAAACAGCCTCTTTAACTCCCGTCATAACGTCGTCACATGGAACACGACCGTCTCTGTGATCCATACACTGTACCGTGGTGTTTATTACATGTACCATTCATCGTTAACATGACGAATCAAAGGGAAAAAATAACGTTTCCAAACTGTGAATGTATAATATTCATTTTAACTCATTCGGATTAATCTTGTTCACATTTCACGCCGATTCTGTTGTTTTTTTTTTTTGCTGCTTTGCCGGACGGTTTCATCAGTCGCAGTATTATTTTTTTTTTATTGCGATCACGTGATGTTTGTTGTGCAACCAAGGAAGAAGATGAATAAAGGGGGCGGGGCAAGTGGAAGCACGCGAGGTTGTCATGACGACGCCACGACTCGGAAATGAAGTTCGTATGGCGCTGCGTATCCTCGTAAAACAACAACAAAATCACTTCGTACGCCCATCAATCCAAAGCGCATATCCATCGATTTGATCAAAAAATGAACTCAAATTTGAAAGTTCGCTCATCTATATCTCTTCGGCGAATACCGGACGCGACAAACGGAAACGGACGGTGTGCTCCGCGATGCGACGCCTCCCGCTGGCACTGAATTGTGACGTCTGTTCCGGTTCTTCGGGAACAAAAATGTGACAGGAGCTTGTGACGAACACGCACGACGATAGGGTTCTTAGCGCCGCTTGCGTGAAGCAAAAGCTGTGGTGCCGCATCCTGAAGCACGCAGCCCTTTCGGAAGCCGGCTATCCTGTGCGTTAGCACTCGCTTGTTGAAATCCCGCGAGTTACCTTTCCCAATTCGGGGACGTCACGACCATTTTGGCCGGAAAACCTTGCCCAAATTAACTAAAAACCACTCGGTTATGTCGGTGAAGGAATCGGACTGACCCTTCGAGATTGTGTCCATCATGATTGGACCTCCCCCCCCCGTTACTCTACAACTGCTGCAGGAGTCGCATGGGTTTTCACTCAACACTGAGTCTCCCGACAAGAGGTCACATTGTACACCTTGATGCGATAAATGAAGAAGAATACTTGTGGAGAGGGAGAGGGGTGGGGGAGGAGGCGGGGAGCTCGTTAACTCACGACGCGTGCACACACGAACACGAACGCGACCAACACCTAAAATTGTTCTCGTTATTGAACATCTCAAACGCCTGAAATACCTGCGCTGCACCCTTTACCCCCCCCCCCTCCCCCATGCAACCACCTCCTCATTCGCACGGAGTAGCTCAGTTGGTGAGAATATATCAGCGCGCGAAGGGGGCAAGTTACAGAACGAGGGTGGTTGGGAGCTAGGTCGGTCACTGTCGGAGGAAGAGCGCCGCAATCCCCGAGGGAGAGCTTCCAGGGAAGACGCGCGATGGGAAGTGCAAGCTTGGGAGCGAGAGGCAAGGTCTTGCTCCTACTGCAAGGTCTGTCCTGCTCTTGTGTGTTTGTGCTATTTGTTTGGTAACTGTCCATGAACCGGTCAACTACGATCGGTCCTGTGCTGGTCACTAGCACCACTATACCCGTGTGTACCATTTATATTGCATCCTTTATGTTTAATGTTTCTATGACACTGACGTCACTGTACAAATTTACACGTACAGAGCTTGTCTTTTCTTTGATAGCCCAACAGGTGTATCGTAACTTTCTCTCTCTCTATTCTAGTGTTCCTTGGTGCAACCTTTACCCCTGGATGGGGAGCCGCAAGAACTAACACGGGTAAGGAGGTGGAGAGGTCTGACTGAGGTTGTGGTGCGATAACGGCTTTCAGCGGTCTATCTTTCTGATGCATACCAGTAAGGACAAGGCGGCATGGTAACCCGTTCAAGCTGAACTCGCAGGATTTTACATTTCAGTGGTTAACATGAAAGGTAAATACTCTGCTTTTGGTTTGCTTGACACGTTTCCTGAAAACACCTCTTTGCAAAAATTGTGCAATCCTAAACCCATCCCATGCAATCCCAAACTAATCCTGTGCAATCCTAAACCCATGCTGTGGAATCCTGAACTAAACTGATCCTGCATACTACCAAACCGATCCTATGCAATCCCAAACCCATGCTGTGGAATCCTGAACCAACTGATCCTGCATACTACCAAACCAATTCTATGCAATCCTAAACCGATCCTGTGCAATCCCAAACCCATGCTGTGGAATCCTGAACTAACTGATCCTGCATACTACCAAACCGATCCTATGCAATCCCAAACCGATCCTGTGCAATCCCAAACCCATGCTGTGGAATCCTGAACTAACTGATCCTGCATACTACAAACCGATCCTGTGCAATCCCAAACCAATCCTGTGCAATCCCAAACCCATGCTGTGGAATCCTGAACCAACTGATCCTGCATACTACCAAACCAATTCTATGCAATCCTAAACCGATCCTGTGCAATCCCAAACCCATGCTGTGGAATCCTGAACTAACTGATCCTGCATACTATCAAACCGATCCTGTGTAATCCCAAACCGATCCTGTGCAATCCCAAACCCATGCTGTGGAATCCTGAACCAACTGATCCTGCATAATCCTAAACCGATCCTATGCAATCCTAAACCAATCCTGTGCAATCCCAAACCCATGCTGTGGAATCCTGAACGAACTGATCCTGCATACTACCAAACCGATCCTGTGCAATCCCAAACCGATCCTGTGCAATCCCCAAACCCATGCTGTGGAATCCTGAACTAACTGATCCTGCATACTACCAAACCGATCCATGCAATCCTAAACCGATCCTGTGCAATCCCAAACCCATGCCATGGAATCCCAAACCCATGCTGTGGAATCCTGAACTAACTGATCCTGCATACTACCAAACCGATCCTGTGCAATCCTTAAACTGATCCTGTGCCAATCCCAAATCGATCCTGTGCAATCCCAACCCATGCTGTGGAATCCTGAACTAACTGATCCTGCATACTACCAAACCGATCCTGTGCAATCCCAAAACGATCCTGTGCAATCCCAAGCGCATACTGTGGATTCCCAAAGTAATTGTTCCTGCACATTACAAACCGATCCTGTGCAACTTCAAACAAACACTGTGAAATCCCAAACCAATGCTGTGCAATCCTAAACTGATCCTGTGCAACTCCATACCTATCCTGTGCAATCTGAAGCAGATCTTGTGCATTCCAATCCAACCCTGTGCATTTCCAAACCTATCCAGTGCAATCCTAAATTGGTCCTGTGAAATCCCAAACCGATGCTGTACATTCCAGAACCAACTATGTGCAATCCTAAGTTGGTCCTATGCAATGCCAATCCGATCTTAAGCAATGCCAAACCCATCCAATGCAATCCCAAACCAATACTGCATAATCCCAAACTGATCCTTTGAAATTTCAAAGTCATGTTCGTAAACCCATAACCATTGATTTATTCATCATGATCCACAGGCAGGTGGAGGTTCATGATTATGCTTCACTTTAAACATGTATTTCTATATTCAATTTCATTCATAATTTGTTGTTATGCTTATGCCCATGAACATGCTTATCCTGAATCAACTGGAAATTTCACAGGTCTGCTGAACTGTTTGGTGCAGCGCGTCTGGAAATATCATCAACACCCACCAAAACCGGCCTCAAGTTATCTCTCTATAATTGTTCATCCAAAACGAATTGCTTGTGGTCTCTTGACTTGACTATCCATCATTTAATGATGAAAATGACAAAAAACATCCAAATTTCGATTTGTTTATAATCACTGTTTGTGTTCTTGTATTCAATGGACAGGTAATTGAATTTCATTGGGCATTTTCTTTTCTCCCACAGGAATTGTCTTGACATGCCTAGTTTCAGTCCTACTTACCGTATGCCTTTGTTGATAAATTGGGCAAGTTGATATATTCTGGCCATTTGTGACCTGCAGCATGTTAATGATAGAGGATTGTGTTGGCATTCAGCTGGGTGGATCCTTCTTGTTCGCCATGATCAATGTCTGACATTTAATCATGTGAATATAGTCTGCCAATTGACTGTTGAACCCGGGACGTTGTCACGGTCTTGCTGCAGGTGATGTGTCAGATAGGTGACGAACCGTGAGAGAGCAGACATCATTTTGGCTCTGTGACTTTTTGATGGACCATTTTCAAGTCATGGATTGTGCATAATTCAATGTTTCAATAGTAAGAAAGCATTGTTCGGTTAAACAACAGAGCCATCCTTGTTCCTACCCCCATCGCAACAAAAGCCAGCTCCGGTTCCAAGGTGTTGCGTGGCAGTAGTCATGATCAAAAATTAAAGTAAACAGTGCAAACTTGAATAATATTGCTTTTCATTCTCGCTTCGGCCTGGTGTTGCTTAATGGTTGGGTGGTGGGCTTGGGATCCTAGGATCCTGAGTTCAAATCCTGCCTCCGGTTGAATTAATACCAGGTGGGGTTGACTCTGCCTGTCATCCTTCTGAGGTCGGCAAAATGAAGTGCCAGCTTGCTGGTATCCTGTGTCGGAGTGGCACCCATCCAGGATTGTGCCCAATAGCCAAGGAGACTGCTTGGGCAGCACCAACGCTCTGCACAGAGTATGGTCCCAATGGATGGATGGATGGATCCTCGCTTGACGAAAAATGTTTCCACATCTGCACCAATCTCTCACTTTGCATTTTCCTCCCTTTTCAGACGAAAGTAAAACCTGTATGGCATCTTACAGTTCTGTGGAAGAAAATCTGGAAAAGTATTCTAAGAGCAAACCATGAAAATCCAGGCTTACTGCAAAGCTCCAACTCCTTTGTTACTCTTTTCCCACTTGTGGAATATCCTTCCTCAGCTGTTCAACCCCTCCCTCGAGTGCTTCAAGTTCGCAGTGGCACCACCACCTCAGGCCATCCTCCATCTTTATTCTGTGATCATTTTTATCCTCATAACCTTCCCACACCTCTCCCAATCTATTACAGGTTGCACATGCTTCCTTCTTTCTTCTGTCTCCTCCTGTTCATTCATACATTTGTTGTGTCCACTCATCCACGACCACAACTGTCTCCTCAGTGCGTTGCCTTCTCCCACTCAATCACCCTTGAATCACCTATTCCTTTCACCCCTTTCTCCTTCCGATCCAATTACTTTCAACTTATCCTCTCCATGTACCCCTCCACCCTCTTTGTAAAGTACATGATAGATTGTTTCAAAAGGGTTATTCCTACTTGTGCTTCTGCCTCTTCTTCTAGAACTTGTGGCGGGAAGTCAGGCCATTGTGGAATTTGGACACAGAGTTCACTTGGTGGAGCTTTTACTTCCCCAGGCTATCCCTCTGCATACCCTCCCAACCAGGCCTGCAGCTATCCACTAGAAGGTCTTTGTTTTCTCTATATATGTCTTGCTTTGGCTAAAGCATTTCGTAACAATCGGAGAATGCTCTATTGAACTAGAACGGCACTCAGAGAGCACATAATCTCACCTCCACATTCATTCTGAACAAAAATACCATCATTAACTAAACACAAAAACTATTATGGCTCACAAACCCATATCATCCATGCACCCTATTATGTCACATAGTTTCCTGTCATGGGTTATGAACGTCATAAATTTAATTCTTCACTCGCATCCGTCATAGATCAGATAGATGAAGTTTCAGGTTTTTTGAATAAAGATTTCAATTCAACCAATTATGGCTGGAATACCACTTAACCGATGACGTCATCGTTATCACCCGAGATACTCCATGGGGAGGTGATGACATGCCAAGTTTAAATATTTTTTTTCGTCGAGTGGTTTCAGAGAAAATGATGACCAGATGTGTTCCGTTAATCAAATTATGGCTGCCGTACCATGTACATATTGTCAGAGTTGGCAATAAAATTGGCAAAAAATGGTGTGAGTCCCTCCTCTGTGTAAAGTT
This sequence comes from Eptatretus atami, assembly GCA_035128595.1. Classification (NCBI taxonomy): domain Eukaryota; kingdom Metazoa; phylum Chordata; class Myxini; order Myxiniformes; family Myxinidae; genus Eptatretus; species Eptatretus atami. The sequence goes on along the minus strand of CM068955.1, from coordinate 91,877,931 downwards.
TCGCATCGATTGGACAAGCGGTTGCAGAGAACCATTTTTAAAGCGAAAATATATTTAGATGCAGATACATACCCAGACGGACGGGGGCATTGCAATAGCCTCGCATCCTCTTCGGGGCGAGACTATAATAAATTCAATGGTGTAGTCTCTCTCTCTCTCTCTCTCTCTCTCTCTCTCTCTCTCTCTCTCTCTCTCTCTCTCTCTCTCTCTCTCTATTGAGTGTAGCCTGTGGCTGCTGGTTGCATCATTGTTGGGACGCGGCTATGCCGCTGATGCAGTGTCCCCCTTACCAGTGCACTGGTACTCATTTTGCCGACCTCGGAAGGATGACAGCTGAGTCAACCTCCTGGTGTATTAATTCAGTGGCCCCAACGGGGCTTGAACTCAGGACCGGAGATCCCAACGAGGATCCCAAGCCACCACCCTAACCACTTAGCCACACCAGCTTAATGTGTAGTAAAAATAGCAGATATAATCACTGAAGTGGAAAGAAGTGGCGAGGTGTTACCTTTCATTCTCGAATGACCCACTGGAATAATACCAATGATTGATTTGTAAAAAAACAAAAAAACATTTTAAACCCAATGACCTACAGACTATGTCAAATTTGTAAAAAGAGAAGTTCCCTGCTTGAGATGAGCTGTCCAATTAGCTAGCAGTATTATATTATGGGAATGCTGGAATGTGAAGATTGCAAAAGCATCATGGGTCAAACAGCCACCTTTTGTACGCAAGTCTCCAGGTACAATTTGCTTAATTGACAATCACGACCTTGAATAATTACTTTTTCAGGGATAGTCGGTAATAATTCAGCGAAGGCAGTTAAGAAGTTCAGTTGAACAGGGAAATTTAGCCAACTAGTTAACGGATTTGGTCGATCGATTTCGAAATAAAATTGTTTTAAACATGGTACGTGTAGTTGTCAGTGCTTACTCATTGAGTTTTCCTTCTTTCCAAGTCTGCTTACTCCTTTCAAGGTACACTGGTCATCCCAAACTTAACCACAGTTATAGGCGATCCCACTAGTTGCACGTGAAAGGGGCAACAATTTCATCGGAAACCCTCCAACTTTTACTTGTCCCAGTACCTGTGCGAGAATATTCTTTGTTTCTCTTATGATTGCAAATAAAAAAAAACTTTAACACTTTCATCTCCAGCTCCGTGAGCCATCGTGTACGTTTGATCATCTCCAAAATTTCCATCGAGACGTCCTGGGGTGCAAGTATGACCACGTCGAGGTCAAGGGATGGTCCCTTTGCCCTCTCACCTCTTCTCGGACGTTACTGTGGCTCGGTTCCCCCTCGACCACTAGTCTCTAGTGGTCGTTTTCTCTGGGTGGGCTTCAAATCGGACGAAGAATTACAAGAAGGGGGATTCCAAGCTCGTTACTCATTCATCACAGGTGATTTGCATATTGTGTTCATGATTGTTTTGTTCAAAGACTGAACTGATTGGGAGGCTTATGCCATCTAACAGCTTCTCCTTTGCCATCGATTGTAATCTGACTTGTTTCACCTTCTTTTTGTACTCTCACCAACCGCAGACCCAAACTTTCCCAATGCTCCAGCTGGGTTACCAGGTCTGTCGCTAACTTGCAGCATAAGAGCTTTCCGTGCACAAGGAAATGCTATCAGTTGAGACAACAGGCATAGATTTTCCTTGGAAATGATAGTGTCCTCTTTGATGTACCTGAACACCAGTATGACGGTTGATGGTCCGATTATATTCGCTGGGAAATTAACCATACGAGAGAGATCAAAACTGACTGACTAAGCTAACAATAAAAAATGTTGAAGTCAGACCTTGAACACAAAATGAAAGCAATTAGGGTTGTTTTTTTGGTGAATGGTATTATGTACATTTCAAAACACAGGACTATATGACATCACCACAGAATACCTAATGATGGTCTGTGGTTCAAAAACAAGAAAAATTCCCTCTGTTTGCACCTTTACCGTCTCTACGATGTTCAAAATAGATAAGACTTTCATTTAAACATTTAAGCTCATTCAACTTTGAAGTCAACTCCTTTATAAATGTACAAGTTTTGCATGAAACATTTGGCATTTTGCAATCCCAAGCAACATTGTCATTGATGACTTAAACCAGCATAATGATGCTGAGATATCACACCAATCATGACATGCAAACTCAAACACTCCAAATCACCTTCATCTTTCTGCTGTTGCCCAAGGGATGGATTTTTGGGTTTTGTGTAAAATATTTTGGATATGTTATATACCTTTTAACACGCACTGAAGTCTGCAGCTCGTATTCTTAAAAACCCTTGAAAATGGTCTTGTGAACCCATTCACTGCTACGTTAGAATACATTATCCATACTAGAAAAGGTTCTTGCACACAATACAAGTAGATATATATGGATGATGTATGAGATGGTGTCGGCTTAATGGTTAGGGTGGTGGGCTTGGGATCCCAGGATCCTGAGTTCAAATCCCATTCGGCTGTTGAATTAATACCAGGTGGGTTGGCTCTGCCCGTCATCCTTCCGAGGTCGGCAAAATGAGTGCCAGCTTGCTGGTATCCTGTGTCGGAGTGGCGACCATCCAGGATTGTGCCCAATAGCCAAGGAGACTGCTTGGGCAGCACCAACGCTCTGCACAGAGTATGGTCCCAATGGATGGATGGAAGTAGGAGATAGCAACAAAGGTGACATTCCATATTTTAAAGTATATGCAGTATACGTAAATAGTGCTCTTTCCATTGTAACTCGCTTTAAATTAGATTTCAAGTTTTGACGAGATAAACAAACTACAATGGCACTCTGACACGCAATATCGATCGATATATGCCTCTGCCCACATTACATATTTGTGCCAAGTTCGATTTAAATCTTCAGCTGTTCTCAAGTATCTTATTTTTACCTGACATGACCTTTGACCTCTGTGATGCCAAAAATTAATCAGCTCATCGTTGCATCATTTTGCAAACTTGTACCAAGTTTGACTTGGAGGATCCCTTCAGCCATTAGGTTTCGTTACCATGATAACTTATCATGGACGGACAGCCAGATTTTCATATTGAACAGATAAAGAGCATTCCCACTTTATAGTATCAATGATGCAGAATTTATGGGAGGTGCTGCCATCTCCAATTTCAAGATTAATGGCTCGCCTAAAGCTGTATTGCACATTAAATGCATACTCTATCAAGGACTTCTTTGTATTATGGTTAGTTTTGGACCTGTAGTGTAGTGGAAGTGTACGTCAGGGAGCAGAGATGAACTTGCTGCGTAAACGTATAATGTATTCCCAGATAAATGACAATCATCAGCATTTTGTCACCCGGATCCTAAGAGTGCAAGTTTGAGACTGGAGGTGCTGATGGTGAGGTGACTTCAAAACAAGCTGAGTTGGAGAGGAAAGCTACACCTGGACAACCCCTGGATTGCAGCTGGACTATTCATGCCACGCCAGGCGCTCAGGTGACATTCAGCAGTCTATCATCAACCAAGCATCTTCTTTCCATCTTCTCCATCGTTTCCACACTTCTTGCCGTTATTCATCTTAATCTTGCGCACACCAACTCGTCCGTAGCTGTATCTGCGCTTTCTGGACTATCGGTTGGAGTACTCCAATGACTGCCGATTGAACTTTGTGCAATATATGATGGTGGGTCTGGATCCACTGACCTCCGAACCAAGTTCTTGCAGCACAGTGGCCAGTGAAATGACGCTCGGCTCGGGCTTGGCTGCAGTGCGCTTTGGACCACCAGCCACAACGCCGACTTCAGTTTTTCCGACTGCTCTTCACTTCATTCTTTCAGCGTGAGTGCACAATATTGATTTTTGATTGGGAGAGGTGAAAGCTGTGGTTTGGATGGAATGTGTGATCGTGAAGCTAGAATTGCACGCAGACGTGGAGGAAGTTAAGCAGGTTGCGAGCATTATAAAATACTTTGCAGTTGAATTTATTTTATTTTTTATTTTTAAATGCTTACGGTGTTTGTTGTCATGGTTTAAATTAGACACGTAATCGTGGTGATGTACTTCGCGTCTCAACTGGTGAAACGTTTGCTTTTGATTGTCAATTTGCAAGCTTTTATTACTCTTCATTCCATTATTCTTTGAACCAATACGAGTTCACTGCAATATACCCATTGTTTCCAACTGCACCTTTGACATACGAATGAACTCACGGATGATTTTTCCAGTTTCCTGACCCTCTGTGCTTCCCCCAGCTCCATGCGATTCTGCTTCATTCTTCTGCCACAGTTCCATGTGCATAAATCATTCACTGGTGTGCAATGGTGTACAGAACTCGTGCCTATCCTTGGATGAAGCACATTGCACTGGTAAGAACAACATCGCTCTAATGTACAAATAAGCTTTTTAAATACAACACCTGATGCACAATCTTGTTTCCTGGAACATCAGGGTCAGAAAAAGGTCAACTATTGCTTTATCTCAAGGTAGAGATAACAGTTCTCTTCTGGTGTCAACACTGTTGTATTTCAATGAACATTAAATAAGAGCAACATTCTCACAGCAGAACAATGATTAAATTGTACAGTACTCATAATGCAGACATTGAACTTGTGTAATCAGGCACAGAAGAGATTAATCATATTCCAATTGGTTAAGTTTACACGAAGCACTGTTATTTCAACAGTTATGAATAGCATCCGAGAGTGATCAAAAGTCTTTCCTTTGCACAGAGGTGGAGCCCCCAACTGTGTGGCAACGCCTTGGTGGACTAATGGTTCCATCATTGGAGCTTGTTCTGCTGTCGTTCTGTTGCTTCTTTCTCTTTCGTATATATTCAGCTTACTCAACCACGTCGGAAGATTCTGTCATGCCCAATCTCTGACACATCACCTCTTACTTTAGCACCAAGCAGCTCCTTCCCCACCCTCACCCTTGAACAGGAGACTTACATTGATCTTTTGATATACCCGATGACTTTGAACCATTTCTCTGTCTGCGGCATGATCCAATGACAGCAATCCCTTGCATCCAACCTCTACACTCTGTCCTATGAGCCACCAATGTGGCGGACCAACATTGGCCGGGCTGGAGGTACGAGATTTGACTTGGGAGCTGATGAGGTTCCAAGATCCAGCCATGAAAGGAAGGAGAGTCAAAGCCAAGACACTGTCCCTCATGCTTCAACAGCTGGTTTTCAGCTGCTACAACCGACATTTTTGTCACTACCACAGCACGAGAGTAGTCAGGACCCCCATAGCTCCTCCAGAGCTGATCTCTGCCTCAGCCACACTACCACCTCCACCACCTGGTCGGCCAGGTTCTGGAAAAAGGCGTTTTATACCTTTAAGCCAAGTCCCATGCGTAGGACCAGAGAGGGTGCAGCAGGTCGTGTTTCACGGGAGAAGCATCATCTGGCCAAGAAAATGAAAAACAGCTGGGGAGCTTGGCGTACATTGAAACGAGCATCTCTGTAGAGGTCTGAGCTATTGGTGAGCCGAAAAATGGCAACCCCAATACTGTGTGCACTTCATTCGTTATCAGAGTTATTACATGGCTTAAATGTCAGCAAAAGTGAGCTTGTTCAACTGAGAATGATTTCTAATTGGTACCCATCACAACTTTAAACAATGTTCTACAGTGATGGTATGTTCGTATAAAGAATGAATGGCCAATAGTTAATGATGCTTTGTACAACAATATCAATGATGACTGAATAAGAATTGCTGTCATAGGCACACCTGCCATCTTGTGTGCAAGGCACGAAAGAGGGCTTCTCTTTCTCTTCTATCCTTTGGATAAAACATTTCCATCCCTCTGAGTTCAACACTTTTCTTCTGACTTCATTACTTTATCATCTATTCCTCCTCTCTCTCTCTCTCTCTCTCTCTCTCTCTCTCTCTCCCTCTCTCTCTCTCTCTCTCTCTCTCTCTCTCTCTCCCTCTCTCCCCACTGCTGTCCTTCATACCTTTTTCCAATAGATCACCCTTTAATAAACCACTTCTTTGTATCAGTTGAATATTCAATTTCTTTGTTGCTCCACCAATCAGTTTGTATGACGTTTATGACACCAATGATAAAAATAAAAGGGTGTCTCAATCATTATTTTCAAGAGATTGAAATTCTTACTCAAAACTTTAGCAGTTTTGATCAATCAAAATAATAACTTTTTTTTTTGTATACATAGTCGAGGCTCGAGGAAGAGCGAGTACACCGATTGGATCAGGGTGTAACAGACAAACATGACCCAAAACACATATGCATGGGGTGGACAGGTTGGACACAGAAGGAAACTCCAAAGAGGAAAACTGAAAATGTGGTGGGTTAACGAGGGTTGAGAAGATTCATAGTTTTGGACTTGGGGATGATCTGAGATGGTGGTGAACAGCTGTCTTGAAGACCTGGAGGAAAGAATGAGATTGAAGATAATGTGGAAGTAAATTGCACAGGTGGGGTAAAAAAAGGAGGAACAAATGTGGAGATGAACAATGATCCTGGATTTAGGTAGTTTCACCATAAGGGGGTTATGATGGACCATGTGAGCCCTGCAGAAACCTGGGGCCTGGGGGGGGGGGGAGACAAAGCATGGAAAGAGCAGAGGATGCAGACCAGAAGAAAAAGGCCGGAGAAGACAGACCACCAACCTGGCTGCTATGGCAAAGTGATAGCCTCAGACTCGGCTTCATCGTGGTTCAATAATCTTAAAGGCCTTGGTTCCACAGCGTCAAGCTGAGCAATTGTTGAGGCAGGGAGCCAACCCAGAGTGACAGTGTACTCCAATCAAGCTGTGGTCATTATGACCAAGCTGAGTTATTGAGCTCATTCAAACTCCATTAAGTGCGAGGTGCATTGGACCAGGCTTGGAAGGCTTGTTCCTTCACATTATGCCAGGCTTCCTGGTAGGCCTTGGCAGCCATTTTGTAATCATAATATGTACGAAGCAAACATCTTCCATCTCTGGACAGAGAAAACAAAAGAGGTGAAAAGTTAATGTATCGATCAAGTTATGTCTTAAATGGCACAAATCTCAAGCCCAAACAACAGAATGGTCTTGCAGGCCATAATGCAATTACCGCAGGGTGCTGGGAAGTTGCTCATCTGTAGGGTGTTTCTTGAACTTTTTAAACTCTGTGAAAAGTGCTGCCCTGCTGGTCCAGCACCTGGAGATGTACAATATAGCAAACCACAATCAGGGGATGTTCAACGAGAAAAATCCAAAATAAAAATGGCAGTTTTTTTTTTTTTAAGTAATCATGGATCTCCCAGGATGTTATGACAAACTTCTGCTGTGTTAACACACAAACACAGCCCTATAGAGATTGTAACCTTCTGCCTGAATCAAATTCACAAAAAGGGCCGCAAATGTGGCAAACGAGGGTCATTATATTAAGGTAGGTCAAGATTGATGTGGACTTTTTTTATGCTAGAAAAATCAAGAAGTACAATCAGCTTAATGAAACCACCACTTTCTCAAGTTATTCCCTTGCTCTACATATACTGTACATAACTGTCCCATTAATGTGGTTGGCACTTGGTGCCATCTGTGTGGAAATATTTTGTGAGCTAAGTACGCAGCCATTTTGAGCCATGTACTTTGACATCTTCATCATTTATAAAATGATACTACCCAGGTGTTCTTTGAGTGGTCCAAAACCGTCAATGGTCACAATATGTCAAGTATGGACGTGATATGGGGATGAGTTATATAACTTCCCAACCCATCTCCACTGGAGTAGTAGGGGCCCATGTGCCCTGTAAGTTGCAAGAAGTATTGTGCAATAAAGTCTGACCCCCAAGTTTCCAACCCCCCACCCCCCCCCCCCCCCTCACATTCAAGAAATTACATAAATGTAGATGTTCAAGGTCTCAAAACACCATTTCCATATGCTTTCTGGCTGAAGGCTGAACCATCAATATTTTTGGTGGTGGCGACCAATATATGCCAATTCCATGCTGACACGCTTTGACTCAGACATTAATGATTCAGCAAGGTCTCATCATATGTTCAATGATCTTCTATAAATAATTTTCTTTCCCTGTTGTGGCTTCCAGGAGTTGTGTTGCAATGGACACATGAGAAATGCCTTTTGATCAAATGTGAGGTCCTTATCTCCT
>CM068955.1:91812631-91845222 GCA_035128595.1 Eptatretus atami | reverse complement strand
GAATAAAAAGAAAGCGATACACGGAAAGCAAATGGTGACCGTCTCCGAAATATAACATAAAAGGATTGGCGATTTTTGCATTCAAGTTAAGATCATGTTTGGCAAAGGTGTAACAATCACTACAGCTGCCATTTATATCAAATTTGGCAAGAAATTTGTTGATAATTACAGCGGATCTCATCGAAATTCAAACACTTACTCTTCCAGGTATTTGAATACTGTGTCATTTGAATATCAATCAAGGCAAGGAATACAAAAATAGAAGATATGCTGTCATTGATAGCCTAGTCCAGCCGAACTAGTCAATCACAGAGGCTTTTTTTGGCCCGATGATGCAGGTTAATTTGCATTTAATTCTGAAGAGAGTCCTAATTACCTCCACCACTGAAGTTGGATGGAGGTTGTCTCTTCACCCCCTGTCTGTCTGTTTGTCTGCGAGCATGATATCTCAAAAAATGGTGGAAGGATTCGGACTAAATTTGGTGGACAGGTTGGGTGTGTGACAAGGACAAATAGATTCCATTTTGGAAAAGATCCCGATCCAGAAATGAGAATTATAATTCTTTAAGCGATTCTTCACAATTGAGAGGTCGGCCAAAAATGATATTGTCACAGGCGTGGTGGTTCGGTTAGTCCCCTGACCGAAATTGTGGTGGACGGGCGGTTAACACCAGCCAGCCCGGATAGCCGAGCGGTTTTCATCAATAGCCGAGCGGATCAACCTGTCCGTCTCCTCGGCGGACAGGTTGATCCTCAGAGATTAAGGTGCAAGTGGGAGGTGCATTCGGCACTGGCGGATCGATGGAACAGATGGAAGCACAAGGGGTGTATACTCGAACCCCATGACAAATACACGGACACATCAACTTAAATAAGTTGATGTGTCAATTGAAATTTAATGTCAATATATTGTTATGGATTTAATGTCAATAGATATATTTACAAGGGTAATTCAAAATGTAACAAGTGGTGCCAGGCACAACAAATCCCGCCCATTTAAGGCATAAAGTTATTTTGGGGATCAAATTTAAATTTGATACATCCTTAACCTGAATGTTGATTATAAGGAATAGAATAAGGAATATTTTAGTCTTAGTTTGAAGTCAATTAAACTACTTTTGACGAAGTTATGAGCGAAAACGATTTTGACCTTTTCGTGACTGACCTTGACCTTTGACCTAATTGGACCCAAAAGTTAATGGGGTCTCCGAGGTTCATTACCACCTGTGGATACAATTTGACGGTGTTTGAGCCAGCCGTTTCCCCGTAAAGTTGTATTTTCGTAACCATTGTTTAGTTTTAATGAAAATTTGTAATTTTGACCGATGACCATGACCCCAAAAACTTCGGACCCTACCGATTTCACAAATATGCATTTTTCACTATAGGAATGGGTAGGATTATAAGTGACAAATAGAATAAGGTTCACTATAAGCTTAGTTTGAATAAATCAGATCATTTTTGACGAAGTTATGAGCGAAAAACGATTTTGATCTTTTCGTGACCTTGACCTTTGATCCAATTGGACCCAAAAGTTAATGGGGTCGTCCAAGGTTCATTGCCCACCTGTGGATTAAATTTGATAGTGTTTGCTAAAGCTGTTTTGCCATATAAGTTGCTAACAGACAGACAGACAAAGAAACCGGACGATTACAATATCCCGCTTCCTCCCTCCGGGGGGCGGGATAATAATAGCTGAGGTAAACGAAGCCGAAAGTCGAGGCGCCGATACACAGAGTCGAATACAGACAAGGGGGAAACAAAGGAAAAGCAAATCCTCCCTTTATCCTGGCACTTAGCTTGGTCCAGAGATGGTCTTTATGGAACTTGGAATTGAGGCGCTTCATCTTGCATGTGTAGATGTGCCCAAAATGGTGCCAAGCCGCTCTCTCGCAGCGGGAAACGTACGTCAGGCAAATCGTGAGGCTATATTCAACACCAGGGCTCAGAGACCGCTGCGCAGTCTCCCCGTCGATCGTCCTCACCGACGCCGCGGCTTTGCAGAATGGTGCCACCTCCCCTCGGTGGCATCCATGAGGCATCGAGGCCCATCTCTCACAACCCAACCAAGAGTCAATGGCCAGTATCTTGCTCCACCACGCAAGCCAATTTGTCTCAGCACGAACGCGAGAATCGCACCGTCTTCTTCACGTGTCGAAGGAAAGTCATTTTGTCGTGCCGAGAGAAGGGCAAAGTGAGATCCTCCATCCTCGCCACATTCCTCTCTCGACCGTGTGCATCCTTCACACCGAACTCATGCGTTTGCTCCCGATGTCACACCGAACAACCATCCACCTCCGGGGCATGACTTGCTGGCACAAAACCCAGGAAAGCGGGGCCTCTGCCTGCTCGGTATACCTGGCTTGCTTGTGGTTATGGTTGTTGTTGGTATAAAAACGCAACTTCATGGCTGGCTTGTAAATGCAAAAATGTAGGAATAGGTCACAGGGGGCAACCACATACTGGAGGAAATTGTCCTTAATCCCTGTCTAACACCGCACCACCAACTCTGTGGTGATACGTAACACTTAAGCTCACAGTCTCCCTACACGTCCCCGGACCAAACAACTCTATTCAATCCTAACTTTCCGATGAAATTCCTCCATCTACCCCCATAACCGTAACAATATATAGCATGATATCACAAAAAGTTGTGGATGGGTTATGACAAAACTTGGCGGAGGAGTTGGGTAGGTGACGAGAAGAAGCCGATTAGATTTTGGTTCGGGTCCGGATGCAGATCCACCCCATCAGTGACTGTTCTGCCTGGCGGATGTATGCACTCTGCCATTCTAGTTCAGATGGAATGCACTTGTTAATACACATGTACTCATTTATATAAAATCATTATCATCAATGTACAATAATCTTTACAAGCCATTGGTGCTGCCAAAGCAATTGCTATGCTAGGATTAAAGCTTTGTCATATTACGAGCTTTGCCACCAGTATTACTAGCTGAAGTTTGTACTCAGTTTCACATCAACCTGAAGTTTGAACCAAGCATGACAATTCATAGCAGGGACTAGATTCAACTCGGAGACGAGTGCGCATACCTCGAGACGATCACCCCGGATCTACATAGGTTAAAGGGCTGTAAATCAAGTCATTCTGTGGACAGTGCTTTCATTACCATGCTTGGAGGTTGGTATTGTTGTCCTATATTTTTCTTGTCCTTAGCAACCACTTTGAGCCAAAAACAATATTAAGAGAGAAAACAAAATGAATGACGTTATAAAAAAAAACAGGAAAATCTGATAGTCAAATGAAACGTCCAGCTAACAGGGCAAAAGGTGGTTCAACCAATTACTGACTGGGCAGGAAATGTGACCGACCGATACTTTTCCTGTGCGACTCCAGGTCATTTCTGCAAAAAGCAACAAATCATTATCTTGTGATGACATTTCTATTTGACATGAGGGCTGGCAGGATGACCGAGACTCACCTCAAAGCTGCGTAGCCTGGGTTTGAATCCCGACCCAACTATAAACTGCCATCCCGGTGTTTCACAGGCAGGGCGATTCATCAATGTGTGTGCCGTCCTTCGGATGGACGTTAAACGGGAATCTCATATGCTGGCATTAGTTGGTGGACGTTAAAAGACCCCACCCTGTAAATTCACGAAGAGTAGGCGAGCTATTGCTGGCATCATGCCCAAATTCCAAATTCCTGCCCTAACGACCGCGAGGAAGGCAACGGCAAGCCACCCATCATAACCCTAGCTCAGGAAGCTGCTTCGGCGGCATCGGTGCTCTGCGAAGAGGATGGTACATCAGAGAGATCTGACAAGAACGAGTGCGTCATCCAGAGAGGAAATATGAAGAGTAAGAAGAGGCCTCATTCAAATAATGACCCATGTTGGTATTGTCAAACAGTATCAGATAAGCTCTTCAATAAGTTGATTTACTGCTGTAAAGAAGCAGTGTATACCATATAAAAAAATTAATAATTGAGAAACTACAACTCGATTCATTTTACTTCGATGAAATACTCGGCCGGTAATTGATAAATTAAAGAGAAATTGTACTTTGACTTTTTCTCATTTTGGCGAATGTTTTGTGAGATGGTCCACTTAAAAAATATATATATATTCGAGGTCCTGCATCGACATACTGTTGTGGGCCGGGGTTCGGTGGCGATAACAACCACGAGGGGGAGCAGTAGAGTCGTCTCCCCACGAACACCCGGGATTTAGGTCGTGACTCTCGGATAAGTCCGAAAGGTCATGGTCCCTTAGCGGACCGTGGTCGCCAATATTTCGACGGCGTGGGGGAGGGTTAATTGCCAAATTTCAATATACCTAAGTAACCACGGCAGTCTAGCTACCGGGAAACCACACCCTCGACGGGCTCTGTCGAACCGGGTCGTCTAGCGACCTCGGTCCAGTATAACCGAGCGGAATTACCAGAGTCCGGCAGACCCAAATGAACAATTTACGGCACCAACGGCCTTACTATTTCTCGAACACACCATGCTAGGCCAATGAAAGAAAGCACAGAAAATGTGCTGGTACATTTAACAGGGGTTTATTTATAAGGGAGGGGGACACAGAGAGCAGATTTAAACCGACTAGAAGCAATGCAGGTATGTACAAGGCACTTAAACAATTCTACTTAACGGACTGGCGCACGCACGCACGCACGCACGCAGGCACACACACACACACACACACCACACACACACACACACACACACACACGGCTGGCCGGCCTTTATTGAGGCCTCCAGCTCAGAAGGAAAGGCGAGCCGAAGGCCAGGGTCTAGCGTGCACCTGTCCGCCTCGTGCGGTGTAGACGATCTGGTCACGTGGTGGGACTCGAACCCAACGCTTTCAACAGCCAAGCACCAGGGACCGCGCTCTCCAACCGGCCACGCACCAATCAACCAAGACCAAGGAGAAGATCAGAGATGATGATGACCCAGGACCAGACGAACCAGCCAGCACCAAGACCCACGACCCCAAGACAACCAACTCCACAGCCTGGCGTTCCTTTATACCTTTCTTGTCCGGGTGAGAAAATCGCCATCTGAGGCAGCGGTCTCCACCCTCATTGGCCGGGGTGTCGTGGGAAAGTCGCCCTCTGTGGCATCTCAACCTCATTGGCCGGGGTGTCGTGGGAAAGTCGCCCTCTGTGGCCATCTCAAACCTCATTGGCCGGGGTGTCATGGGAAAGTCGCCCTCTGTGGCCATCTCAACCCTCATTGGTCGGGGTGTCGTAGAAAGTCGCCCTCTGTGGCCATTTCAACCTCATTGGTCGGGGTGTCGTGGGAAAGTCGCCCTCTGTGGCCATCTCACCTCATTGGCCGGGGTGTCGTGGGAAAGTCGCCCTCTGTGGCCATCTCAAACCTCATTGGCCGGGTGTCATGGAAAGTCGCCCTCTGTGGCCATCTCAACCCTCATTGGTCGGGTGTCGTAAGAAGTCGCCCTCTGTGGCCATTTCACCCTCATTGGTCGGTGTTGTGGGAAAGTCGCCCTCTGTGGCCATCTCAACCCTCATTGGCCGGGGTGTCGTGGGAAAGTCGCCCTCTGTGCGTGATTGGACAAGGGTGGAGTCGGAGCTGAGGCGATGAAATCTCCGCCCATGTACGTGGTCGAACGTACGTGGGTAATGGCGTCGGTGTGCGAAGTGAAGTGAAGGAGATTTGTTGTAAAAAAAAAACTAACTATAAAGAAACTTCGCAGCGCACACATGTAATTCCGTTAGACACAGGTAGGGGACCCAACATAAACACATACTTACCGAGATAACTAAACTTGGGGACTGCTGTCTGTCTGTGTGCACAAGGCTTCCAAATTCGTAACAACATTTCATCCAAAAACATTTGTGAAAGACCCAGCCTACACAAAACTACCTAGAAAGCCGCACTTGATGAATGGTTCTATAACCAGATGCTGCAACCGATTGCTCGTTAATGTGAGATGGTTCAAGATTCAGAAGCAAGCAGAAATTTCTCTGAACTCGCATAATCTTTCCACACAGCTTAAAGTCAAACTGCATAATAATAATAATAATAATAATAACAATCCCATTATTAATATGGAGTAGCTCACCGCCATCAGAGCATTTCAATTGCATCAGATGTAGCAATAAATGCGAATTGTTGCTCCCAGCTTGCCGGCTCGATGACAGAAGACGCCATTTGCATTTTTGCCAAATCCATCCCAACCACATTTAGAATCCCGTGCGGGCACGAACAACTTGCTCGTAACAATACAAATGCTCGTCACCTTTTTCTACTAAACCCGAAGAACACACATCTCACCACAATAAAAATAACAGCCGTATGTTTTAAAAAAAATAAAGAAATAAATAAAATTGTTCCAAATGGAATCACAAGAAAACAAGCGTTCACCATGCACACAACACAATACGTACTAATAATCACTCGTGAATGATTTATAATAGGGTGAGGTAATCTTGTTTTCCACACCTGGTAATGACGTACACGTGATGCTTTGTACTTTCAATGTAGTCGACTTATTCACTTCATGGACAACAAGAACTTCAAATTGCATCGCAGTGTACTGAATGTTGTGCTCACTGGCATCTTCATTACGAACAGCCTTCTTCAAATACCAAAGCGCAGCATTGAGCTCTCCTAACAGTACTCCTGATATTTAGCTCCGAAAATGCATCTCCTTTCTTACCTCCACCACCGAACATCTGAAAAGAAGGATATCTCAAAAAAAGTTGTGGACGGATTATGGCAACACTTGGTGGATGAGTTGGGTCGATGACAAGAACAAGCCGATTAGATTTCGGTTCAGGTCAGCGGATCCGGCCTATCAATGAGATACAAAACATAAACCGTTCAGTCTGGCGGAGGTATGCGCTCTACAAAGTGCCGTTCTCCTTCTTTGTATATCAGTCAAGGCTCATGGATGAGCTAGAACACTGAACGGTTCAGGATGCAACAGAACAAAAGGAACAATAGAGATGGAGCAAATACCAACAGGAGGGTTGCAGGACAAAGAGAGAGAGAGAGAGAGAGAGAGAGAGAGAAGAGAGAGAGAGAGAGAGAGAGAGAGAGAGAGAGAGAGAGAGAAGAGTACAAATAATGGGTGTGCGGAGGAATGAGAGGCAGGGATGGTGGGGAACAGCTGCCTTGAAGACCTGTGATGATGAATGAGATTGAAGGGAATGTGGAAGGTGGTTCCACAGGTGTGGAAAAAGAGAAATGAATGGATGGAGGTGAGAAGTGATTCCTAATGCGAGTGGAGGTCAGTCTCAGTAATTGGAGGTGAGCAATGATGAGCGAAGGTGAGCAGCGATTCCTCACCCCAACCATACACCTTCCTTTTGCTCAAACATGCAGTTTTCTTGCTGAATTTTCCATTTGGAAAAGCTATTTCATGCAGATTATGATCCAAAAAAGGAACAAATTATAGTAGAACATGGGGTTCAAAAGGATTAACTGAAACGAGGAATATACTCACAAATATAAACCTAAAACTACAAATTCACTCTTCGCCATAAAAAGCAGAACACGTGATTGTTGTTGATGCAATTTACTCATGTGACCTGGCACACCAATGATGTGCAAACCTCGAACAGCGATAACTGATGAATAATTTCAGGTCCATTTCGTTGTGAACGAATCACGTAATACCGAGTTGTGGTGAATGTTTTTGCACCGGGATCCAACGTGGAAGTGACAATCTCAATACCGGGTATGCTCACCTTTGGTAGCAATTGCTGCATTGCACCGTCGTCACATTGACGGTATGAACACTCAAATCTGAGCCTGGGGAATGGCACTCCACACCCGATCCAGCCCATCGAGGATCTGTGGCTGTCTTGGCAAGTTTTGAACACCGCAATCAATGATATCACAAAGGTGTTCACTTGGGCAGGGTGTCAAGTGAACTTCAAATCTGGCAAAATGGCAAGACCAGGGTGTCATGACATTAACATTGGCATCGACAAGAAAGTGCCTTGGTCTAATGGCCCTGTGAGCAGGAGCATCAGCATGCATAATGATGATCCCTGGACCATGTTGTTGAAAGGTAGGCAAAACACGTTGCTGTAAAATCTCATTAATGTATCGATCTGCTGTCAGATTGCCATGGATACGGATCAAGATGGTGTGAAACGTTTCAGCAATAGCACCCCACATCGTCATGACACTTCCACGTCCACAATTTGCGGCTTCCGAGACACAGATTGGATTCCTAGACACAGACTGGAGCAACCTGGATTAGTCACTAAACACAACACTTGCCCATTGCCTCTGTATCCATCAGACATGCTGATTTGGCCACTGCAAGCGTGCTTGGATACGTCGCGGTGCAAGTCTTGAACATTGAACAAGATGACAAGCACGGATCCTTGCATAATTAAGACCCCTCAAGGCGATGTTGAACCTTATCAAGGCAAGATCCCGAGAGTGTTTCTGGGCAGATGGGACGTGCTAATGAATTGGTCCTGAGTGAGAGTCATTATCCTGGGACATTTATTTATACACGTATCTCTTGTTCATCCAGTGGCTTGACGTCTTGAGGTCATAAATACTTCCTGCGTATCTCTTGTTCATCCAGTGGCTTGACGTCTTGAGGTCATAAATACTTCCTCTTCTCATGTTAGAGCCTTGCAACACAGCTAATTGAAAACACTGCTTGAAGGTGTCCAATTATTTGATTCCTCTCCTTTTCTGACAGATGTTTCATTGTAATGGGCACTCACTTTATCTCCTTATGATCGCTGTGCCGACCTATTCTTCAGTTAAAAACCTATGACCACTTGGATTCTGTTGAAACATTTATCACATCACCAGCACCTTGAACAAATTCCAAATTCTTGCTCTCACCTATATGTGGCAGTCCATCAACGACACGGCCGCGCTTCCAGCAATGATGCAGATGGAAACCGGGCGGCACATGCTGCACACAAAGGAAGAAATGAATTTTGCCCTCCATCTATCCCATGTGTATGTCATAAATATATACCCCTTTAAAGCCTTGCACCTTTCGGCCTGAGATATATAAAGTTAACTGCAGAGAATGTAATGTAGGTGACAGCGAAAACTGCCTTTATACAAGTCAGAAAAAATAAAAATGAAAACATGTTGGGCATGCAGAATCCCCAAAAACAACCAAACAAGAAAGGACAAGAAGGTAGGAATGACACCACAATACAACACGCATCCTTTTCCGGATTGCCATGACATCAAATACAGCAGGCTTCCTCAATTGGCCTGAGGAAACCTAGTGTGAAACGGGTGAAACATCGCCTGAGACGAGTCTGCTCAAGATTGCGTATTGTTCAAATCAGCGGAGTAGATCTAATTTACTTTTTGATTGGAAGCACCTTCCTTCTTCTTTAAAAATGTACAATCCAAACCACTCCAATGTTATGCCATATATGTTGATAGATATGTAGATATATCCACACATGTAGATATTCAATCTTATGCCATATTTTTAGATATATGTATGTAAAACATATATATATATATATATATATATATATATATATTAATATATATATATATATATTGTTACGAATTCGCGCCCACCGGCGTGCGAACGACCGCTTCTCACTAATAGTAGCCGCTCGCCCACCGACGGACAATTCAGTCGTGACCTTCCGGAACAACGTCGGAACCCTGTCACGGGTGGTCTTTCAACTCCACCACGGCCTAGCCAATTTTATACCTGCGCAAATAGGGTCAATCGCCGAATATCGATATACCTAAGTACCTGCGCGGTAGCCTACCGGGAGACGTACTCGGCGCAGGTCGGCTTGGACACGAACCGCTCAAGCGGTCCGTTCCGTTCTGCAGTGATAATCGAGCGGGTATATCGCCCAACCTCGCCAGATCCGATTCTATTTAACGGGTATTTAAAACCCAACTAATATTCCGAGATGCAATATGGCGTTCCAATGGGGGAAAAAGACACGACGAACGGGTAACATTCACACAAGCACATTTATTATTCACACACGTATAGTCATGCACGTATGCAATCAATAAAGCGAAAGCACTACAACCGACTATAAGCAATTTATGTACAGCCACTTAAACAGGTTTACTTATGGACACGGCACCACCAACATTCATTCGAAAGCAAAACCCAAGGAAAATAAAAGACAACCCCCACAGAGAGGGGAGTCAGACAGGGTCCGTAGACCTTAATGGCATGGGACTTGGCAGACCGAACGAATCCCACGAGACCGTTGCAGGTTACCTGCACCCTCATGGTGCGATGGTGGGCGAGTCGCGACGTCTGTCCCCCACGGCAGCTAGGACAGCCGCGGCTGAGCTCGGCCTTCCACGGAGCCGGCGAGCTCTCTCCGGCGCTCTCCACACGGATGTGCAGGCTTGCGCGACAGAGCTGGCAAAGCGGCGCCTCCCGTCCGTGTCCCTGGTGCCACACCCGGACTCCCCACCGACTGCGAGCTCCGACGACTCGCCCGAACCACCGAACCCAAGACTCTTCGAAGACAAAGACAACGAAGAAGAAGAAGCCCCTCGCACCCACGAAAACCACCACACACCGAAGAACGACAAAAAGCCAAAAAGCCCCAAACTGGTGTCCTGCGTCCCTTATATCCCCCAGTTCCAACGCCTCGCTCCTCCCCGTTTATCGCTCCGCCCACCTTCCAGCTCCTGCAGGAAGCTTCCAGAAAAGGGGCGTGCCCTCTCGCCCCTCCCGCGCGCCTCGCGGGGCCCGAGAGAATAATTCTTGGCACAGGTCCAGGGAGATTCATTCCCCCAAAATCAGGCCCCACCTTTTTCACCTTTGACCTCTGGCTCAAATCGCACCTCCCCCATACCAAAGCGTGGGAAAAGCAGGCGGGAAAATCCGTGCGCCATCGATGTTCCTTTGTTTCCTTCGCTTCTTAGAGACGGTTTACATGAGCGGAGAGGGTTGTGATGTGGTTGAAATGTGGTTGTTGTGGTTTGAGGCGATCGTGGTTGGTGTTGATCATGGTTGTTGTGGATTGAGGCGATCGTGGTTGTTGTGGTTGGAGGTTGAAATGTGGTTGGTGATGGTGGTGTGGTTGGCGTTGTGGTTATTTGGGAGCGATGTTGGTTGTTGTAAAATAACGATAGAAAAAGAAATACACTACTCAAAGGATCACAGCCCTGTGACATGAATAATTCCAATTAAACAACGGTGGGAAATCCAACTGAACACAGACTTATCGATCTAACTGAACTACGGACTTTTATGGTGTTCTGCGAATTTCCACAGCCGTAACAATATATATAATATATATATATATATATATAATATAATAATAAAGAAACATCCACCCACATCTCTCACCCGTGAATGGAGGGAATAGCCAATCAGCTCTCACCAAATATGCTGGTGTTGGCTTAATGGTTAGGGCTTTGGATCCTAGGGTCCTGAGTTAAAATCCCGCTGAGTTGTTGAATTAATTACCAGGTGGGTTAACTCGGCCTGTCATCCTTCGAGGTCGGCAAAATGAGTGACAGCATGCTGGTATACTGTGTCGGAGGGGCGACCCATCCAGGATTGTGCCCAAAGCCAAGGAGACTCTTAAGCAGCACCAACGCTCTGCACAGAGTATGGTCTCAATCTCCTCTCCTCTCACCAAATCAACTAAACCCAGATGGCTAGAATTATATAAATAATTGACCCCTCCCACACTCCTCTGGCCATGAGGCTCCCAAGCATGAACCACATGCAAATGTGGTACATGCTTGAGAGCCTCAATGGTATGCACTGCTGTCTGCGTTGTCGCTGATTATTCGCCAATTAGTGATGAATCCGGTCCGGCAGCTGAGGGGTGTATAGCATTGGGATTCTCATGTGTGTACTATTTGTGAACGTCTTTATAGCTGCGGAAAACTCTGGGAAGGGTTTGAGACAGTAAAGCGCTTACCTTGTGTAGGCCTTCTTGGGTTGCTTTATGCAGCTTCTTTGGCTAGAGGAGTGTGGGAAGTGTTTTTACATGTATATATATATTTGTTGTTGATTTCCGCCACTCCGGCGTGCGGACGACCGCCTTTAGCTCAATTGCGGCCGCGCACGCCCACTGAACGTGGCAATCTAGTCCCAGCTTCCGGATCAACGCCGAAACCCAGCTACGGGTGTTTTTAACACACCATAAACCAGCCAACTCTTCTGTCCACGTGCTACAGGGTCGATCGCCGAATTGTCGATGTACCTAATTATTCGCGCGGACAGAAATGCCGGGAATTTATACCTCGACGGAGCCTGCACGAAAACGAGCCGCTTAAGCAGCTCGTTCCGAATGCGATTGCCGAGCGGTTTTATATCGCCAAGCCCCGTCGGACCAGATGTACGTTTTATCGGCTTATAATCAGCCAGCTAACATTCCGAACGCATCATGGCAGTCAATGGCAGAAAGTGACACAACGAGCAGGTTAACATTCAAACAATGGGGGTATTTGTTTCACATGCACATATGCAATGAATGGGGGGATGGGAACAAGACACGAGCAAAAACCTACAGCCGATGTCTATTTATTATGTACATGCACTTAATCAGTTCTACTTAGGGACAAGGCGCCACAGACTTTCATGCAAAACCCAAGAAAGAAAGAAAGAAAGAACCGGGCCCGTGAGCTTTATAATTGCTCAGAGCCGGGATGACCGAAGGGGCTCCAAGAGACCAAGCGGGCTACCTGGCCACCCTCTTGGTGACTCGCTGGGTCCTGGTTCAGCGACCCTCGGCGTCTTTGCCCGGACCCCCGAGCTCCAACTGGCTCCCTTAGTCGCCCGCCCTCACAGCGGCCTGGTCTAGCCGACGACGCGCTGGAGGAGTGAATGGGTCTTGCCTCAGGCCTCCTGGTTGCGCCGGCGTACCCCCAGCGAACCAACTGCCCGAACTCCGAACTCTCCAGCTCCCAACGGGGCGTCTCTCCACTCTCACCGCCAACCGCAAGCCACGAACTCCAGACTCCAGACTCTCTTCCAACGGCCCAGCCCAACTCAAGCCCAACTTCCAACTCAACTGGACTCCCCGGACTCCAACACTCCAACAACAACTGGCTTTCGGCGTTTCTGCATGGCTCTTTATCGGGTTCGGGGGGTGCTCGCTCTTTCACCTTCGACCCTTCACCCACGGCTGGCTCCGCCCCTCTCACCATTTTGATCCGATCTTGCCGTCAAACGCGGCCGTGTTAGAGATCACCGTAAAAACGCGGCCGTGTTGGAGATCACCGTAAAACGCGGCCGTGGGTTGTCGTTGTTGTTGTTATTGTTGTTACAATGTTGTTGTTGTTATTGTTGTTTTAAAATAAAAAATAGAGACAGAATAACGGCTAAATGAAGATGCACAGCCCGGCACACGAATAATTCCCGTTATACATTGGTGGGGAAATCTAACCTGGAACACACACTTATCAACATAACTGATCTTCGGGGAACCTGAATGGTGATCTGTGAATTTTCACAACCGTAACAATATATATATATATATATGCCATTTGTTCATCGCTTAAATGAGCCCTTCGTATTGCTCATCACCAAATTGATCATTGTGTAGTACATGTATAACAGCATGTAGACTTATGGGGTGGTCGCTAGAGTACCCTTATTTTACTTTTTCCGTCTGTCTGTATGTTTGTTTGTATGTTTGTATGTATGTAATGGATAGCTCTGGATGCCAGAGGAGTCAACCGATTTTGATGAAACTTGACAGGTAGGTTCATACCAGGATCTACTTATATGCTTTTGAGCACCGTTGCTATGGACAGCAACTTGCCTAGCAACGGGACTTTGAAATTTTTGAAAAATCCTAAAAAATTAATTTTTTCGAAAATCAAAAATCGGCTTCCAGGCTTTTATGCGCACTATAATCAACCTCTTTTTTCAAAAATTTTCACCCCGCCGTCAAAAACTGTATGACTAGTATGCAATTATGTAGCGACCACCCATGTCGCCTACCGGCTTGTTGGGTGGTCGCTAGAGTACCCTTATTTTCACTTTTTCCGTCTGTCTGTATGTTTGTTTGTATGTAATGGACAGCTCTGGAGGCCAGAGGAGTCAACCGATTTTGATGAAACTTGACAGGTAGGTTAGTACCAGGATATAGTTCTATTTTTTGAGCACCGTTGCTATGGACACCACCGTTGTCTTGCAACGGGACTTTGAAATTTTTGAAAAATCCTAAAAAATATATTTTTTCGAAAATCAAAAATCGGCTTCCACGTTTTATGCGCACTGTAATCATCCACTTTGTCAAAAATTTTCAGCCCGATCCGTCAAAAACTGTATGACTAGTATGCAATTATGTAGCGACCACCCATGTCGCCTACCGGCTTGTAGATCTACAATTATGTACAGTTTAAGCAGGCCCTTACTAGAGTCACAGTTTGTGTCACTATCAGTAGCTGCAGGCTGTGCAAAGTCGGATTTTTTTCACCTGGGAATTGGATTGGATTGGAACTCTGAGTTTAACATTGAAGAAATTTTCTGATATCCATCGCCAACATTAGATTTGTTTATCACTTATAACCAGCACCATGAACACGGGCCTCTTCCCGGCAATCATGAAGCATGTCAAAGGCCGATTCTTACAAAAATGCAAAGTGTCCTCAGGGCACAAGACAAACTAAGCCACAATTCCCCCTCCTCCTCATGAGCAATAATGGACCCGAGGACACTTCAACAAAATAATTATATTTCATTTTTCTGTAGTTGCCGATTTTGTCTATGGACCCATCCAGGTCCGTCATTCATTATAACAATTAAAAAAAGTTCTTGTCCACGATATGGAAGTTGATCAATGATCCCTTGGAAAACTGGAGGGGTACTCGGTAGAACACATACCTTCACCACATAATACCTGATCCACGAGAACATATTGGGCCCAATACATTTTTGAAATATCATGCTACACAGTACTGTATCGTTTTTGGCCCCAATCTCTCAATGGTGAAGAATCATTTTCCAAATTAAATAATTATCGTATCTCGATCCGGAATCAGATCTTCACCAAAATCGAAGCAATTCATCCTTGCGAAACACCCAACCTGTCCACCAGGCTTTGTCTGAATCCGTCCACAACTTTTTGAGATATCATGCTGTATAATATGATATCCTTTTTGGCCCTTTCCCTCAATGGTGAAGAATCACTTAAAAAAATTATAGTCAGATGCGGTCCGGATATTCACCAATATCTCATCAGTTTGTCCTTGTCACACACCGAACCAGTCAGCAAAATTTCATCTGGATCCGTCCACAACTTTTTGAGATATCCTGCACCTAAACAGACAGACAGGCAAACAGACAGAAAGGGGTGAAAACATAACCTCCTTCACCTTCGGCGGCGGAGGTAAATAAGTGAGTAAACATTGAGGTGCTGAAAAATATGTGGGTAAACACCGTTTACGTGTGTTTATGCAGGACTACAACACAGGAAAAGACGGAAGACGAAGAATAAAAGCGACAAATCACATTATTTGTTCAATCCACCATTGTTCAACACAGGGTTCCTTCGGAAAACAATAACGGCTGCAGGTATGACTCTCCGATTGGTGATTACAATCTGGAACAAAACACTATGCCATCTTCACGGCTATATTCTGCGGTAGTGTAAAACCAGGCTGTGCATCGTCATGTCAACGTGAGATCACTTCAGTGCGTTTTGTGTGTATTAATTAATTTTTTTTGTAGACATGGTCTAGGCTCATAGAAGAGCTATGACACAAAACAGAGCAGTACACAACGTAACAAAGTGAACAGCAGGAAAAAGGGGAAACACCAAGAGCAGGGCAGAGGGAGAAGGTAGATGGAGATGGATAAACAAGGGTCACAGGTAACAATGAGGGCTAGGGGAGAACATAAGGGGTGGACAACATAGATACATTAATATAACATCTGGAGGATTGGGGGGGGGGTTCACGGGTATAAAAAGATCATGGTTTTGGATGAGGGAATTCTGACGAAACTTGGGATAGAATTCAATGGGCCATCGACCAACCTGGTGGTTTGTGAGCAGCTGCCGTGAAGACCTGGAGGGAAGAATGAGATTGAAGAGTGTGAAGGTGGCTCCACAGGTGGGAAAAGAGAAATAAAAGTGGTGGTGAGCAGTGGTTCTGGATTTAGGCAGTTTCACGAGGAGGGGTGGACCACGTATGTCCTGTAGATACTTGGGGAGGGGGTGGGGGGGAAGAGCACGGAGAGGGCAGAGGGTGCAAGACCAGAAATTACGTGGAAGAAGACCGAGAGACCGACGACCTTTCGGCAATGACAAAGTAAAAGGCCTATAGATTCAGCTTCATCTCAAGAGATTCCAATGATCTTGAAAGCCTTGGTTTCCACAGCATCAAGCTGAGCAAGATGCGAGGCAGGGGAGCCAGTCCAGAGGGGAGAGCTGTACTCCATCAAGCTGCGGATGAAAGGCTCGTCGGTTCAGGTGTGCCACGGAAGGACTTTGCCTGACAGAGTCGGCATCTGACTTTGGAGGCCAACTTTGAAATGTGGCTTACCCGGGAGAGATCATGGCTGAAAGTGAAACCCAAGAGCTTGAGCGACTGAACCTCTTCGAGAGGGTTGTTGTGAAAGTATGTGGGAGGATTTGCTGTACGGAGAGTGAGACCGTGAGAGAGCGAAGGAGTGAGAGATTTCTCATGATTGAAAGACACATTCCAAGTGTTTGACCAGTTTGTGATTTTGTCAAGGTCTGAGGAGAGGGAAGAGGCTGCTGCCCATTTGTCAGAAGGATGAGAGATATATCATGGCAGAGTGTTGAGTCACCAACAAATAGATTAAAGAGGTTTTTTTTTCCAGAGAGTCATTGATGAAGATTCAGAATAAGATTGGCCCTTGAACACTGCCTTGGGGTACTCTACAGCCTTGACAGGGAGAGGAGATTGAAGGATTCCGTAGAGAGAGAGAGAGCCACACGTTGTCCACGAGAGTAGAGGAGGCCTAGGAGATTTAACAAGCCATTCTGAGGAGGAGATTCAATCCTAGAGTGGAGTTGGCCTTGGATTCCATGGGATTCCACAGCACCATCTCTTGAATTGTAGTTTGGAGAATGCAATACCCGAGAGAGAGAGAGAGAATGTCGCTTCCTTCAGTTGGAATCGTTGGAATTGCTTCAGCCGTCATTGTGCTCGGCACGACGGTGACGTTCATCAACATTGTGAGGACGAACAAAAAACGACCATCTTGCGACCTCTTTCTCTGGTACTTCAGCGATGCATTTTTGGTGTATTTTTAATTCTTCTTAATGACGAAAAACGTTAGAGAACATGAGGTACGCCTTTTATTTAAATGCTTGTATGCCTTCACTCTGTGGTAGCTTCAAAGCATATCAATTTGTACACATTTCAATAGACAGCCATTTTTTTTTTATCGTACCATCCCGACATTGGGATAGGTCTCTCAATCATGCGGTAACTGGTCTTAAAAGTGGAGAATATGGCGATTTGGTTTTAGTGTTAAACGCCGACTACCATTCCACAACGCGCCATTTCATTTACACATCATGTAGCACCGCATGTGGCTGTTCAGACGAATGAGGGGCTGTTGAAGTTGAAGAAGAAGAGGAAGAGGAAGAAGAAGGATAAGAGGAAGAAGAAGTTTTCCTCCTCCTCTTCTTCTTCTTCTTCTTCTCTAAAGCTGCATCCCTCTCGATTCATTCCCGATCCAAGTTTCCCCACACTCACCCCCTCCGCGGTCCAACACGATCGCTGCAAGAAGGGTCCATTCGCGACCAGTCCGCGGCTTCCCTTGGCGAGGAAGTTGCGAATAGCGCGAATAACAAAGCTGGGCCACTCGGTCCGCCGACATGTCTGATTAAACGGCCGTGACACGGAAGTTGTGCTGTCGTCAAAGCTTTGTAACGAGGTACGAGTCCAGAAATGCTGCTGTTAAATGTGTTGGCCTGTTGGTCTTCAAATGTCACGAACAACCCGTCAATGAAAAGAAAACTTTTTTTTGTTTTTTTTTAGTGTTGTGCAGTTTATGAAGACAGGTGTTATGTTGAAACATATATATATATATATATATATAAATAAATAAATAAATAAATCGTCTGTACATGAATATTATAAGCGCCTGCACAGTTAGTGGGTTTAAAAATCCAGAGATAGTCATGAAGCAGAATTCACTCAGACAAACCCATAAACCATTTTCCTGATTACATGATTTTAAAAATACCCTTTGTAATGGAATTTTGATGTACCATCGATATAAAGTGTAAACCTGCTACTGCTACGGATTACACCGTCAAGGATTACAACAGCTGGACTTAAAATTTTAAAGCAGCTCTTGCAATTATTTGTAATAAAGAGTAGTATTTTAAAATTCTTGTAATGAGGAAAATACTTCGTCGGTTTGTGTGATTTCCCTTCGTAGCTCGATGAATACCCTTTGTAATGGAATTTTGATGTACCGTCGATATAAAGTGTAAACCTGCTACTGCTACGGATTACACCGTCATGGATTACAACAGCTGGACTTAAAATTGTAAACCATTTCCCTGCATTGTTTAGACAGCAGTTTGTACACGAGTGTATTTTAAAGCGGCTTTTGCAATTATTTGTAATAAAGAGTAGTATTTAAAAATTCTTGTAATCAGGAAAATACTTCGTCGGTTTGCCTGATTTCCCTTTGTAGCTCGATGAAAACCCACCCCGCCCCCAATGCACAGAGGAGGCCATTCGGCCCATCATGCCTGCACTGCACCAACTCGAGGTTCTGTCTACACATGACACACAACTCACACCTACACCTACAAGAAGTCCTGCCAATACCCCTCATGATCTCATACTGTGCCCCTCAATATCCAATGCATGCAGGTACATATCGAATTCCCATTTTAACCTTTCCATCCCACGACTACCACTACCTTTCCGGGGAGATCATTCCATACATTATGCCTGGTGTTGGCTTAATGGTTAGGGTGGTGGTCTTGGGATCTGAGAATCCTGAGTTCAAATCCCCCCTGGCTGTTGAATTAATACCAGGTGGGGTTGACTCTGCCTGTCATCCTTCTGAAGTCGGCAAAATGAGTGCCAGCATGTTGGTATCCTGTGTCGGAGTGGCGACTCGTCCAGGATTGTGTCCAATAGCCAAGGAGACTGTTGAGGCAGCACCAACGCTCTGCATTGAGTGTGGTCCCAATGGATGGATGGATTCCATACATTAACCACTCTCTGACTGAAAGACCCCTGCAATAAAACTGTCCTCTCATCTTCTTTACCCTCAAGCTATGGCCTCTGGTCCACTCTGCTGAAAAACTCCACTTCACATATTTTGTCCATAATCTTCATGATCTTAAAACATCTCCATCGGACACCGTCGTAATCGCCTCCTTCGTAATGTACAGTCATTTCTCCTTCAGCCACCTCTCACAGCTGGGTCAGGCGAAAGCTGGAATTGGTCTCATACCCCCCCCCCCCCCATGGTGAACCCTCTCTGTGGCAGCTTTGTCAATCCTCAGATGTAAGTGATCAAGACTTTGCACAATATTCCAGATGAGGCTTCACTAAATTCCTATACAGTGTCAACACGACTGATATTGATTTATAACTTACTAGCAGGGGTACCCGGCGTTGCCTGGTGCTGTTCTAATCCTATTGGCATTGTGGAGAAATCAAATTTTGGGTTTTTTTTCTTCTATTTTCTTGTGAGGGCCTAAAACACTTCCCTACACCCACTAAGGAATGGGGTCGTTGATCATTTACTATTACCTTTCACATATAGCCACAAAGACTTCGGCACTGGAGACTAGAGCAAATATAAATAAAACTCCAATGTTTTTTTTGTCTAAAACACTCCCCGGCACAAAGATCCGTTCAGCCATCTCGAAGAAAAATGGCGAGACACAGACAGACAAAAAATCTCTCTCGTCTTGGTAATACAGGGTGTTTCAAAAAGATAGACACAACTTTGACTTGCTGCCATTTCTTGGTTTTTTGACCGATACCGTTTTCCTTTTCAGGGTTTGGTGGTGTTATCGTGGTATTTGTTCCCTGGGATTTCTAGCTCTGTAGCTGAACTATGACATTGACAGTGAAGCAGAAGACAAAAGTGGTGGTTCGGTGGTATGAAAGGAAATCACATGTAGACACCTGTCGGAGGTTCTGCCGGGAATACGACCTCAGAACATGTGATGGACCCACAAATTGTGCCATTCAACATATTGTGAAGCATTTTGAGCACAAGGGTACAGTGCACAACCAGAGCAAGGGCAACAGTAGCAGGCCAGCATCAGTAACCAAGATCCAAGCAAACATCGACGCCGTGCGGGATTCTGCAGTGGACAGTCCCAAGAAGTCTCACCACTGGCTCTCCCGGGAGCTAGGCATCAAACCAACATCAGCCTGGTGTCTCCTCACTAAGGAACTGAAGCTTTTCCCATACATCATCTCTATTAGGCATAAACTGAGTCAAGATAACATGAGAAGGAGACTTGATAAGTGCAACTGGCTCAGTGACAGGATAGAGCGGTACCTAAACTGGATCAACCTGATTTGGTTCAGTGATGAAGCCCATTTCCACTTGAACTGTGTCATCAACAACCACAACATTTTCTGGGGGGCAGAACGACCTAAGATCACTAAGAGGTACCTGAAAGGGCCTAATGTCACATGCTTCTGTGCCTTCAATGCCAGATGGGGAACGTTAGGGCTTTACTGGTTTGAGAACGACAACAGCAGGATGATGAAACGATCAACGGTGAATGCTACCGGGCCGTGCTCCAGAAGTTCCATAATGATCTAGTCAAAAAGGTCACCCCAAACCAACTCAGCATGACCTGGTTTATGCAGGATGGTGCACCCCCACATACAGCTGGTGACACCATTACATTCCTGTGGCAGCTCTTCAGAAACCGCTTCGTTGCCCTGGGTACCGCTCATGACTGGGCACCCATAGCCCAGACTTGAACCTTCTGGACTACTGGTTCTGGGGGGGGGGGGCTTCCAAGGGCTCTGTCTACGCCAACCACCCTGTCACACTGGATGATCTGAAGCAGGAGATGTCAGACTATCTCCAGGCAATGCCACATGAATGAGACCTACAGGAAAGTTGGACAGAACTTTGGAGTCAGGATCAATGCCTGTCTGAACTGTGGATGGGCACACATCGAGAACGTCAATTACAAGGATTTTGCGTAAATGCCAATTTCAGACCTTTCTTAGTCACAGGAACTCAGTCTGATTGTACTTGCCAGAAGGGTTTTCACTGCGAAATGTTGATCTTAAAAAGCACTCATCACAGCAAATGCTCATTACACACAAAAAGAAGGAGCAGTCTTTGTTTAAACACATCAAATAGCAGACTTTAAAATGCTGAAAACAGGGAACTCAGGCGAAGTCGTTGGCGTGTCATCACAAATCCCCATGCTTCCCACCTAAAGCAATGTTGAAAGATAGCAAAAGGCTCCACCAGGAATAACCAAATATCAAAATTGAGTTTTTTTTTTTAATCTTCTGTTTTAACCCCATTGACCCAGTTCCAAAATCCCACCCCTGGGGTATTGGTCAAATTCAAAAAAAAATCGTTAAATTTTTTTTTCATGTGTCTTCCAATGCGATTGGGCACTCTTAACAAAGTTTCATTTCAAAAATGTTTTTAAATGTGGCCATAATTGCATTTTTTGGTCTTTGACGTTTTGACCTCACCTCAGGGCCCCAAGGGGCAGAGCCAAAAATAACTGCTCTTGCACCTTCTTGACATGTGGTGATCATATCTACCAAGTTTGGTGAATTTATGCACAACAGTTTAGACTTTAGAAGATAGCGTGACGGACAAACAGACGAAGCTGATTAAAATCACGTTTTTTGCCAAAAATGGTTGGGGATAAATAACCACAATCCAACATGCACCAGCACAGGTCGAGTAAATTTAGATAACACCTGAATGGAAGGATCCAACTTTGATTTATTCTTTCTTGCCAAGAATGGTCAGGATCATCACATTGAAGTCAAATCGGATGTAAACCAGGTGTGATGTCAGAAACTATACAGAGGAGCATGTCACGAAATGACCTGAAAGCCAAAGTGTTTTTTTTCATTCATAGGAGAAACCTGGACAAAATACAACAATCGCAGCGATCACACTTCTTAAATATTTCTTCTTTCTTCATCAAGAGTGGCATCAGCAAAATGTTAACTCATACCCACTGCTTCATTTAACCAACACCTGGCCAAATGTTAACTCATACCCCACTGCTTCATTTAACCAAAATGTAGCCAAATGTTAACTCATACCCCTCGTTATTTAACCAAAATGTAGCCAAATGTTTACTCATACCCCACTGCTTCATTTAACCAAAATGTGCCAAATGTTAACTCATACCCCACTGCTTCATTTACAAAATGTAGCCAATGTTAACTCATACACCCCCCCCTTCCCCCCCCCGCCACCACCCCCCCCATCCCCCCCTCCACCCCGCCCGGCCCCACCCCCGCCTCCGCCAACCCTCCCACCCCCCCCCCCCCGCCCCCCCCCGCCGGCACCACCTCCAAACCCTGCTCCCCCCCCCACCCCTCCTCCCACCACCTCCCCCCCCCCACCCACACCGCCAGCAGCCGCCCCCACTGCTTCATTTAACCAAATGTAGGCAAATGTTAACTCATACCCCATGCTTCATTCAACCAACACCTGGCCAATGTTAACTCTACCCCACGGCTTAATTGAACCAAAATGTAGCCTTATTTGAGATAAAGCAGCATTTGCATTCAAAAAGACTTTTCATAGAGCCTGGAAGGCACAAGAACCAAGCTGAAGAGTACAGCAATAGCCTTAAAGGGATCCGCAGCTTTGTGTCAGAACTTGCAAAGATAATTAAGGAAACGCGTACTTCTACATGATAAATAACAACCTCACGATAAATAACAACCTCACGAACAAAAACGAGTTGATCTCCCCTTTGCAGGAATAACATAAAGTTTCAAAAAAATGCACCTGACACCCAACACTAGTATAATGTGCAAGTGCAAACAAAACAAACAAACATGCAAACAGATGTTCAACTGCATATCAAGATAAAGCTTTGCTGAACCACAAAGTCACAGCTTTACAAGGTGCTGATGAAAGTTACAGTGTTGCACACACTACACATGTCAAAGTATGTTCAACTTCTACCATCTCTTCGGCAGCCAATGTTTTTGACACAGATGGCTTTAACAAGCCATGGAAGAAGTTCGTTTATTTCAAGACTTTCAACCAAAGAGAACTTGACAAATGACGAGGTAAAAATTTGCATCAACCACCGAAAAAAACAGAACATGAAGCTCGTAATACTTGATGGTTATCATTGATGCCGATTGAAACCATTCGGATCCAAATAAATCACGGTGACTGTGATATCATCTCTGTAAACCCGAGTGAGGTCTTCTGGTAAGCTAAGTGAGCGAGCAAGTCTCTGGGGATCGACCCCACCCCAGTCATCTCGGCCAACTGTATGTCTGACCAACATTGTGGCCGAGTTCCGGTCTCCACCTGTGGGGTTTTCACCTGCCTCACGTCGAGCCTGTTGGGAGTAGGGGGGGGGGGAGAGAGAGAGAGAAGAGGAGAGAGAGAGAGAGAGAGAGAGAGAGAGAGAGAGAGAGAGAGAGAGAGAGAGAGAGAGAGAGAGAGAGAGAGAGAGAGAGAGAGAGAGAGAGAGAGAGAGAGAGAGAGAGAGAGAGAGAGAGAGAGAGGGGAGAGAGAGAGAGAGAGAGAGAGAGAGAGAGAGAGAGAGAGAGAGAGAGAGAGAGAGAGAGATAGAGAGAGAAGAGAGAAGGGAGGGGAGAGAGAGAGAGAGAGGAGAGAGAAGAGAGAGAGAGAGAGAGAGAGAGAGAGAGAGAGAGAGAGAGAGAGAGAGAGAGAGAGAGAGACAACAGAGAGAAGGGAGAAGGGGTTGAGGTGGTGGAGGTTACAGAAAGTGAAGATCATACAGAAGGGTAGGAGTAATTGAGGAAAAAAGCATTTTGTGTGATGCAAAGAAACGACTATAAGAATTTAAGCTTAAAAAGCTTAAGAGAAATGTTGGACTAGAACTGCACTCGTTGGAGTGCATACCTCTGCCAGGCCTAACAGTTTATGTTTTGTATCCCACCGATAGTCAGATCTGCATCCAGACCTGAACCAAAATCTAAGCGCTGTTCTTGTCACCTACCCAACTCATCCACCAAGTTTTGTCATAATCCGTCCATAACTTTTTGAGATATTGTGCTATACTGTATATCGTTTTTGGCCCTATCTTTCAATTGCGTATAATCACTTAAAGAATTCCAGAATTCAGATCTGAATCTTCACCAAAATCTAATCAATTCGTTTTTGTCCACACCCAACCTGTCCATCAAGTTTTGTCCAAATCCATCCATAAATACAGGGTGCCCCACAGAAAACCAGGAATTTGGTACAGTTTATTTAAAACAAAACAAAAGCAAACTTAGATGTAGTGTAAAACAAAGATACACTTTATTTATATGTTAGTTATTGATATGTAAAATACGGCAAAATAAATCTCAAAATCTCAAATTTCCTGGTTTCTGTGGGGCACCCTGTATTTGAGATATTCTGCTCACAAACAAACAGGGATATATACTGTATATATATATATATATATATATAACCCCCGTCCACCTTTGCTGGATAGGGTAAAAATAAGGTAGGAGACGTGTGCTTTAAAAGTACAAATGTTAGGGTGCTTGTCCCTATCACCGCTAACTTGGAAGGGTGGGAAAGAGTGTTGGCACTCATACAAAGTTCACGAGTCATAATTTTATTTAGAGTTAAATTTTAGTCGAATGATAACCAATGATTGTTATTTGTTAAATATTGTTACGATTTTCGAATCCGGTCTGATGAATGCATCCACACATCCAGGTCCTCAGACAGTTATTTCCTTAAATGCATGTTCAGATTGCCCCATCCCCATGTCTAATGGGTTCTTAAATGTGATGCTTGAGAAGGGTAAAGGATAATCCCCTCTCTTATGGGAAGCTTTTTTCTTTATGACAGACAGTTCACACACATTTCTTTCACGAGTCTGAAGCCCGCCCTCATTTTTCCTCAGCAACATTTATTTCACGAGCTCTGAAGCCCGCCCTCATTTTTCCTCAGCAGCATTCTTTTCGAGCTCCACGCCCGCCTTTTTTGAGAGCGCACGGGTCGTCATGGTAACCGTGCCCCAGTGGGGTGGGGTGAGCTTGGGGCTGACGGCACCCCGTAGAGACACCCCGAAGATATAAAAAGAGTTTTGTGAGGAGAGACGATCTGTGAGGAGAGGAAAAGCGAAAGAGAGCAATGACGTTCTGAAGAGAAAGCGATACGTTCTGAAGAGAGAGAGATAGTTCTGAAGAAGAAAGATTTACGTTCTGAGATAATAAAAAAGCGTGAACGAAAGAGGTACAAGAGTGAAGCGAGCAAGAAGCGGGTGTCGGGCCAAAAGAGGAGAAGGAAGCACGCGTGTGGGTGTCTGGCCAGCGCCAACAGGAGACGTTCGTCCTGCCCAGAGCTTTGGCAAGCGAGCGTGTGGACTGGCTTCAAGGCTGCCCCCGAGAGCTGTACGACAAAGCTGGGTGCTGGCACAGACGTGACACGCACGCACGCATTTCAGAACGTTTTTGCTTCACGGACGATTTCTGGTGAGCGAGAGATTTTCTCCCCCCTCCCCTCCCCCTGAATGATCGCTTGGGTACCCTTGTCTGTGTTTAGCTGTAAGTTAGTCAACCCCCTTAAGCTTCTGCTCTTTGTCTCTTTCCTGGCATTTTGATTGATTTTGCTTTGAAATTCTTTATTTACCTCAGCAAATAAAGTTCTTTCATTTATTTATTTTATTATTAATAAATTATTTGTCGATTTCCAACCTGTCCTGTTTGTCCTTTCCTTCCATTGTCTAGCATTGTTCGAACCGAGATAGACTGGGAGGTAATTATCACAATTTTGACCCAAAAATCGTCGGCACGCACCAGCGGTTAAAACGCTCAGCCGCCAAAATTAAAATCGAATCAGATAATATTGGTGCTTTGCCGAGGGCACGCTCCCCACTCAGGTAACCACGTGACCTCTAGTTAAACGGAATAATTAGACGGCGGACACTGGAACTCGTGGTTGTCTGGGTGGCGTTCGTGGTTTTAAACAACCCACCGTACACAACGTTAATTGTGAGCGGTGGCCCCAGGTCCGGCTCTACGAGGACAACCGGGGATTAATCCCCCCCCCCCCCCCCCCCCCCCGAGTGAGAAGCTGGTGTCTTGGTAACCGTCACTATATTGGTTTAATATTGGTATGACTTTCAGGAGTCCCAAAGAGACACTCACATAGTTAAAGCTAGTTATTTCATAGTATACTGTCTCGTTTAACTGTTTAAAGCCTGTGTTGAAAGGTCTGCATTGCAATTGTGTGGTTAGAAATCTAATATGTGTTATTTTCCTTTTCCACAAGCCATATGCCGCATCACACAGCACCACGAGCATATTCTTCTCACAGCCACCCCCGAAACTGCTTCAAACAGATTTCATGAACGCCTGAGAATGTAAATCATGCCAAAACCAAAGGTCACGATGACTCCTCCCATGGATGGGGGAAAGAGGAGATGAGACTCGAGCGAGGGGGAGGGGAGGCTCGATAAAAATGTGGAGCGGCGAGCCAAGGAGTTTTGGTGGAAGGAGCTGTTTCTTTCGAGAAAGGAGGAGAAAGACTGAGAGACATGAACACTCGGAAATTTGGAGCTTGAGTGTTTCCAGACTGTTAGGCTGATCACTTCTTCTTTTTCTTCTTCTCCTTCTTTGCACGCCCGTGAGGGCCCTTTGCATCCTTTGCGTTCTCTGTCCTTTCGTTTTCTTTGCTCACTCGTTCTTGTTTCTTTCTTTCGGGATTTGGAGCGCTTTTCATTGTTAAGTTTGGAGCGACTCGATAGCCACGTTCTCTGGTGGCACAAATCCAACCCGAAGCGTTTCTTTTTGCCACTATCCTTCGCGCTTTATTTATTCTGTTCTCGCCACTTGCTCGGTTTGCTTCACTATTTGTTCTTCGTTCTTTCCGCCATCTTCTGTCTCTGTCATTTTGCTATCTTCCCTAATTCTTCGCCTTCTGGCCTTGTGCACCTTCGCCTTCAGGTGCCCATATCTGCCAGCTGCGTCGCTGGACCCTCTGCCGAATCTACAGTGGCTTGCAAAAGTATTCACACCCAACCAATAATACTACGTTTAGATGAAATGCAAATTATGTGGAAACAATTTTTCCAAATTAACTTTTTTATTCCTAACTGAAGAGATCATACTAAACATTGCTGGAGTTGAAAGAGGTTACATGTCAGTAATACCTGCAAAAAACGTATACAAGTCAAAATTCACTGGTTGCAAAAGTATTCAGCCACTTAGGTCAGTGCTTGGTGGAAGCATCTTTTGCAGCATTGACTGCGATGCATCTTTTTGGGTAGGTTTCTACCAGCTTTGCACAGTGAGATGGTGAAATCTTTGCCCATTCTTCACATGAAAATTTCTCTCCTTTTGCCAAGTTTGATTGGGATCGTCGATGGACTGCAATCTTCAAGTCTCGCCAGAAATGTTCATTTGGGTTCGTCAGAACTTTTACTGGGCCACTCAATAACATTTATTTTCTTCTTATTCCGCCACTCGAGTGTGGCTTTAGCTTTGTGCTTCGGATCATTGTCCTGCTGAAATGTGAATGTCCGACCCAGTTTTAGATTCATGGCTGACTCGAGCAGGTTTTCATCAAGGATTCTCCTGTACTTTGCATCTTCCATTGTCCCTTCCATCCTGACAAGCTTGCCAGCCCCTGCTGATGAAAAGCAGCCCCAGAACATGATGCTGCCACCACCACTATGCTTGACAGTAGGGATGGTGTTGACTGGATGATGTGCAATGCTAGGCTTGTGCCAGACGTAACATTTTAATTTAAACCAAAAAGTTCAATTTTTGTCTCGTCTGACTACAAAGGTTTTCTCCACATGACTGCAGTGTCATTAAGATGCTTTTTCGCAAGCTCAATATGAGCTTTTAAGTTTGTCTTTTTCAGTAATGGCTTATTTCTTGCCACCTGTCCATAGAGGCCAGCTTTGTGAAGGAAGCGGGATATTGATTGATGAACACTGACCACCAACTTGGAAATAGAGCCTTGCAGATCTTTCAAAGTCATTGTTGGATTTACAGTGACACCCCGAACCAGTTTCCTGCTTTCCCGGCTGCTGAGTTTGGATGATCGACCTGATCTGGGTAGAGTCTGGATGGTTATGATACATTTTCCACTCCTTAATGATGGATTTCACCGTACTCAAAGGGATAATGAGTGGCTTTAAATCTTCTGATAACCCCTCTCCTGAATGGTGCTTCTCCATCACTTTATGTCTGACTTCTTTGGAAAGCTCCTTGGTCTTCCTGTTTGCCTTGTTGGTTGATCAAGTGAGTTGCACCTTAAAACTCCTTCGATAAGTGGGGGAGATAAATTTTTAAGTTAAACTACTGATTACATAGAGGTGAACCCTATTACACTTATTTTGTAACCTTTCAAATGAATAATTTGCTCCTGAAGTGATTTAGGGTTAATTAGGCATAGGGGTTGAATACTTGAAAATGATAATATGTAACTGAGAATCATTTGATTTTCTTTGTTAATCTAACTTATTCACATTTCATCTACATTTGTTTTATCTTTCTCACTTTGGAATAGTTTGTGGACTGTATATTAAGTTTTATTTGAAAGCATCATGAAATAAGCTCAGTTGGCATTAAAACGTGAAAACTTTGGAGGGGAGGTGAATACTTTTGCAGGCCACTGTATGTCACCCGGGTGTCCCACCAAGAGACACGTTAGACACACCACGAGTGAGGTCACTGACCCGCGGGAAAACGCTGGAGCTACAGCTGTACGAGAAGTGGGAGAGGAGCGGAGCATGGAGGATTCCGGTTTCAGTCATGACGTGGGAGCCAGAATCAGCCAGCAACACTGGCCCCACTAGACTGGTGTGAGATGTGCAGGGGTGCATATTGTCCCCATCTATCTCTTTCTGTTCTCATCTCATCTTACTTGCCAATCACGTATCTCTCCCTTCCATATCAGATGCATGATGTCACTGTTGAGGTTCCGAAGGTGGGTATGCCATGGAGAGGATAATTTGGGTATGTATACGTGCTGTGATTAATTGTTGTACATATATGTCACTTGATCGTTTTCTCTCCTTGTAAATACTTGCATTTTTATTACTGTGACTAAAAGCCATTTCCTCAAGAAACTGTGCCCTGACTTATTCTGCCTGTTCTGATGGCAGCACAAGACCGCTGAGGTGTTTGCCAGCGCTAATTGGTTACCCAAGTTAGATCTTAGATGCAGTTACGCAACGTTGGTTCCGCTTGGCCGATGACCAAGGTCTATTGCGTGACCGCCGGCACAGTACCCACTCACACTTGAGTTTTTGTGTATGGTAACACGACTCTGGGCGTGGGATCCTGTGCGAAGTTCTGGGACGATTGGCGATCGTGGTCTATTAAAAAAAACACGTTTTCCTCTCGGAGTTATCCAGAGGTGACGTCCGTCAAAATATCATTGTCTTTTCACAGTCATGATTATATAATGAGAACTGAATCACTTCTAATTACTTTGAGGATATACATATGAGGGTATAAAACAAGTTGCTGCAACATGTCCAAAATAACGTCAATCATCAAACATCAGTATTGCAACAGTTTTGCAATAAATAAACTGCAAAGGAGTTTGTGAATGATGAACACACATGAAATACGATACCAATGCTTTTGTTGAAATTATGTCAATTGGTTACAAGAATGAGCAACTCATTATCCTTCATTTAGAGTTGGTTGTGATCAAATGACGATCTGTGAAATGTAATTGTAGATCATCGGTTCGAATGCAAAAGTGATGTTTTACCCAACCATTCAAAAATATTTTAAGGTGAAACAAAATCACAGATCTGCTAGTCATTGATCAAAGAAAGCCATGAATGTGAAGTTGCTGATGGCTTACTTTAAGCTTCTGTAGCATATCCCCAAGGGTAAGGGAGCACACCAAAGGGTTTGGTGGTGGAGCAGGAATAGCTGGTGCCTGGTCAAGGTGCTCTCCCACAAGTCGTACAACATCCTGACGATGCAAGACTTCCCAGAGGCCATCAGTTGCTATCACGACAAAACGGTCTTCAGGACCCAATCTAGGAAGCCAAAGAAGCACAGAAGTGGAAAGCATACAGAAGGTGGTCTCATTAAAATAAATTCTGAGAAATACAGGAAATTTAGGTAGAGAAAATTGGCAATTCTATTCCTGCAGTCTCACTGCAGTGCCATGATGGTTGACTTAATTGGATTGCCATGCTCAATATTTCCAATCATAATTTTCTTTATCTTCTTATTCTTCAACTAGCAGATTTGCCTGGTGTTGCGTGGGAAGAGAAATGTGAATAAGTAACACTTTGTAACCAATCACAAAAACTGATTCATTGATTGGCTGATTAGAGCTCTGTTTCAATTTCCACGTGCATCCGTCCCTGAATAATGTCTCAAGAAGAAGATGTCTGAATACAAACGACTTTGCATTTTGAATGCGAATGGGCTTTCCATGTTGGATTTTTTTTTATCTTCCTCTTAGTGCGTTGCATATCATTCACATTTCAGCATCTAAAAACGCTGTGATGAAAATCCCATTAACAATGTCCCCTCCTTGTTCCTTACACGCCTAATTTTATTTTAACCCAAAGCAGATGCGGACGTCTTGCAGGGACGGGACGGGATGGGCCGAGGGCGGGGGGGGGGGGTAGCCTTCTCGCTTTATATAAACCCAAATCGGCATCACCTCAACTCACCGTTTCAAATCATTCCAACCCCCCCCCCCCCAACCCCCACTCCATCATTGGGTTACGGTATGGGAGTATGTGCTGGAGCAGTGTAATAGTGGGGATATGTAATAGTGGGAATGAATTTACTGATGCAATGGTGTTTGAACAGTAATAGCAAATATTGACTGAGGGCTTGCCATTGGATTGAGAGGGGGGCGGGGTTGGGCGGGAGAAGGTGAGGACAAATTTACTCATGCAAAGAGCGTGTTGTGGATTTCAGATTCAGATCCGAGTAATGCACACAACATACAGGTCCTCAGACAGTTATTTCCATAAATGCATGTTCAGAGTAGACCCATCCCCTTGTCTGGTGGGATTCTAACTCTTTGATGCGTTGGAGAAGGGTAGGGAACAGGTTCCTCTTCTTTATTATGAGATAACCTTTTCCTCTTTACGACACGTTGATGACGTATGATTTTACGTCAGTTTTCGTTTCTGCATGAGCGATATTCACCGTTCGTGCACACGATAAGATAGCCGTGAGCCCAACGGATACTCGTTCTATTCCATATCCATCAAGACACATTTGCTTGGAAATACACGATTTATTTACACATTTTATTTTGGTTATCATTTTCACATTGGACTTACAGGACAATTGAGTCATTAAATCACACCGCAAGCTTTTCCTGAACAGTTCATTCTGACGTTCAAACATGGCTGTGGTCTCGGATCATTTACCTCAGGACCCACCTTTTTCCATTGATGTTCGACACCCGCCTTCTTTTTTAATCGACGTTTGGCACCCACCTTCTTCCATCGGGATCGACACCCCATTCAGCAGCTCTATGGACGTTAATTGGCTCTTATTCGTACAGGCTGAACGAAGAGGTGATAATTGCCTGTTGACGTTTTGTGAACGCTTCATGTTTTCGCTCGGTTGTTCCGGCAAATAGCTGCTTTCTGGCGTTCATCCAGCACCCCGAACATGGCGTCACAAGCCAGGTCTGTATTAATTGGGAGTTGCATGATTGCATCTCATTTGATGGTCAGGAGAGAATGACCGTGAGAATAGACGGTTGGAGGTCACGTGCAGTGATGCGCCAATAGGCAAACTGGATTTGAATGAAGTCTGCTTGAGGCTCCGCCCACAATGGTCACCTATAAAAGGACAGCAGGACTGCCTTGTTGAGGGTTGGTCGGAGATCCTGATAACAGTTGGTCAGAGATCCTGATCAGAGTTGGTGAGAGATCCTGCTGACGGTTGGGGACAGCAGCAACGGCAATTGGTGACAGTTGGACCATTCCTGCTGGTTCTGCTCGGTACCTGGCTCTTGGCATACCTGGTTCTTGGCATACCTGGCTCTTGGCGTTCCTGGTTCCTGGGGGTGACGATGTGACGTCAATTGGTGTTCGAGCCTGTTTGCGGGTGGGTGCACGACGAGGCAGGGTGCTGGCAGCGAAAACGAGCCAAGCTGTGGAGAGCTCATTTGCGGAGGTAGACCAAGGCACGCTCACACATTTTGGATTATTTTAGCAGATGCACAACTTCTGCCTTGGTAAGCCAAGACCAGATTTCTTTCCCCCCTGAATGGTCTGCTGGGTACCCATGTGTCATCTTTAATTGTTAAGTAAGGCATAGTGATAAGCATCTGCTCTTTGTCCATTTTTCTAAAATGCTTGTTGAATTGTTTATTTGTGTGATATTATTTTGTTGATTGAACATTTGATTGATATGAATTCATCCATTAAATCGACAAGAAAAGAAAAAGTTCTTCAATTTATTTATTTTTCTTAACAATAAATTCCTTGTTGATGTTTCAACCTGTCCGTGCTCGTCATTTCCTTCCATTGATCCAGCATAGTCCGAACCTAGATAGACTGGGAGATTATAATTC
>CM068955.1:91785388-91812458 GCA_035128595.1 Eptatretus atami | reverse complement strand
GTTAACTGATTGGCGTTCGTGGTTGTTAAGCAACCCACCACATCACAAAGTTAATTGCGAATGGTAGCCCCAGATCCGGTTCTTCTGAGGAGAAACGAGGATTAACCCACTCCTAATACACTCGGTACCCATGGCTGTAACAAGTGTTTAACCTCAGCATTGCCCAGGTAAAAAAGGAAATTGTATACCCTCTGCCACCACACCACCGGGTGATGCTACACAGTACACATTTACATGGATAATTTACGCCCCTGCCCCTCCTGCACCCCCGCATGAGGCCATGGCACAATAGCCTATGTTAACCCCCCCCGCCACACACACACACACAGTTGTATTTGTACCTCGAGTTTGGAGTTTGTAACTTAAAAGATATGGCCGTGCATACAGAGAGAGTGAGAAGAGAGAGCGAGAGAGAGCGAGAGAGAGACACACACAGAGTCAGTTTTATAGGTATAGATGGCCCCAATTATTCCCCCTTATGGGGTCTGCCTGGAGCAATGATTCTGGCCCAAGTCTTTCTGGAACTGGCTTGTCAAGCCTTACATTCGACTGTGGTGGGAATTTGGCCAGGGTGCCAGCGATAGCTAACTTACTCTTCCGTAAAGACACCACGGTATCATTAACATCTAACAATACTCAATCTCCCACTGTAGGCAGATGGGTCTTCCAGCTTAACATCCTTCTGATAGATGGCACACAAACTGATGCCTCGCCCTGCATGTGAAATACCATGGTGATATAGTTTATAGCTGGGTTTAGATTCACACCAAGGCTAGACAGCTCAAATGTGAGTGCAAATAACTCTAAGCTATCCTGCAGCTCCTCAAAAATAACATTTAAATGTAGAAACTAAAGCATTACCATTGCAACAAGAAAAACAAGTCATAGCTGATAAAATATACGAAATCTGTGATGGAACATGACACTTGAATTTTATCTGGGAGAGGAATAATTTTGTACAGTTGTTCATCAGGTACTTACTGGTGATAAGTGATTTCAGGTTCAGCAGTAAGGTAAGGGGGTGTGTGGTAGTCAGGAAGAAAAAGGTACGGCTGTGTAGCCACACCCGAGTGCAGACCAGACTCTTCAATGACTCGCTTTTGTAGTTCCAAACTCCACTTGAAGCGGACATCTCCAAAGGCACGGAAAGGCATCAGCAGGCCAAGTAGCCTACCTTGCTTTACCACAGTGTCACACTCTTTCACTGGGTGCTCTGCTTGCAGCCTTGTACAACAATATGTTAAAAAAAACAAAAAAACATCCATTATGGATACCAATAGATTACAAAATCCAAGACAAGAACTTCCTAAACGATTCACACCATGGCATTCACAAAATAAATACACAACAGAAATGTTTGACAGAAAGGGTCCTTGGCACAAAGTGGGTACCACAAGCCACAGGACGTTTGCCATCGACCAAACTTTCATACAGTGATGGCATCACAGGTGCTGAATTGACAAGATGAATGGTTTCTATATCACAAATTCTTCGCTTGTGTTTGTGTGGTATGACGTGATGTTAACGCTTGCAAGTATACGAGTCAATATGGTATGAAATGTTTGTTATACGTAACTGCATTGTTTGCTGAGGTGAGATGTTCATTCATAAAGTTGATTTGTGTAAAAAGGCGACAAATTATAATGTTGTAGCCAGACTTTAATCTGGGTAGAAATAACGCCAGGGTTCGAGAGATTTCCGGTTACTTCTGGAGATTGAATCATCTAGCACGTTTGAGCAGTTTGTGGAGGATAGACTTGGGGTTGGAGGGATACTGGCATACTGCCATTGTGAATGTTCTCTCTCCGAAGATACATAAATAGGAAAGTAGAGTAGACGGGGGAGATTAAGAACAGCCAGTAAAAAGTTACGTGGTCATGTACCATGCTGCGTGGACCACTTGCATTTTACTTCGAAATGAACTCAAGTTTTGAGTTCACCCGCCTGGTGGTGTGGATCGATCAAGTAAAGAACCTTAGGGGTCGTGACTCTCACATCAGGGTTCCTCGGGTCAGACCTGTACAAGTAGGAAAGGTAAAGCAAAAGGATTCTGTTTTTATCTTGGAGGAAAGCTCAGATGAAGATTATTTCAAAACCTTGATGTATCATATCACATTATCAAACATGATGTACAGACAAAGGTGAATACTGTTGGAGGTGAAAGCAGTCCCCTCCAAGATTCCAGATAAAAGAAAGGTGGCATTATTGGTGACGTCAGCACTCAGAGTATGTAGAGAGGCCTGAATGGCTTAAATGGCCTCATCCACATCCTTGCACTGATATTCTTGATCTTCAGATTCATGAAGTAATTGCTTGGTGACAAGTGATGAGAAAAAAGAATGTGAAAGAAACTCCCAACCACAATACTGCAGTAAAGACTGGCGATGAGGCATTGCATCGTTTCGGTGGAATAAAAGCAATCCTGCAACAGCTTAGATTGCTTCCAATGCATCACCACTAAGCCATTTTCCTGCAATACTTTTGCATAACATTGTACTTCTTGTATCACATGGCAAATTGCCATTTTTTTTTCCGCACAAGCAATCACTGCATCAATTGCTCTTCCGTGACCTTCCATGGTGCATTTTCACAACTGCTCTTCGCATAAATAAGTCCTGCTCAAAGTATGATCTTGAGGTATAAGATGGTCAAGCACAAAGCAAAGGTGGGAGAAGAGCATGATGTGCATCAGTTTCAGTGATTCCAAGATGCGATGAGCAATTTTCTTGGTGGCTCAGGTGACCAACGTTCAGCACTTATACCTCTTCAATTGTGGATCAAATGAACGCAACCATGTTTTGTCTTGTCGTCAGGATGCTCTCCAGGAACATGTTACCCTCACTTTGCCAAGACTGCAGGTGAATCATGCATATCAATGCATGTGTGGCCAGCTGATCATCAATGAGAAAGTAGGGACCCACTTTGCACAAATATTCCTTTTTCTCAGTTTTTGGACTATGCTTGCAGGGTAAATGTCTGCTTGCTGTGCAACCCCAGTGGAGGTAATGCTTTGGTTCTCCAGCAGAATAGCATAAGCTTCTGAACAAGTTCCTCGTCAGTTACAAGGTTTAGTTGGCCTTAGCATACAGTGTTTTCAACTTCCTCATGACCAGTCAGGATGTCCATTGATCCCTCCGCATGGTTTCACACAAAAGGAAATGTTCCCCCAAAGCCTCTATCATAAGCTGATGAATCTTTCGTGATGTTCCCTGAATATGAAATATTAAAATCACATGTAATTGTTTGTGTGTGAGAAACATGTAAGTGAAAAATATGTGATCCAATACATCTTGGTCCATTGCTGAAGCAGCAGCACCTGTATACTATTCCCATTCAGCAAGGAAGGTTGGGATTACTTTTGCATGCAATAACATTTGAAAAGCTGCAAGCAGGCAAGGCCAAAATGCAAGAAGGAAAAAATGGCAAGGAAATAAAATATAAAACTTCAGAAATGGCCCTGACATATATATATATATATATCTCAGATGCAGGACAAGGACTTTAGTAGATAATGGTCAAATCAAAAGAGTGATAGGGAGATGATCTTGGGATTCCCCATCATGAGCAATGTGTTGAGATGCAAGTGTCAAACATGTAAACTCTATTCATAATAAAAAGAAAATAAGGAAATAAAAGCCAACATATGAACAGATTATTTGGCGTGTTATATGCACATCACAACCACATTTCAACATTCCCTTATAGCTAGTGGCTTACCTGACCAGTTCACGCTCATTCTGAGCA
Organism: Eptatretus atami; assembly: GCA_035128595.1. Classification (NCBI taxonomy): domain Eukaryota; kingdom Metazoa; phylum Chordata; class Myxini; order Myxiniformes; family Myxinidae; genus Eptatretus; species Eptatretus atami. The sequence continues at coordinate 91,808,714 of CM068955.1, read as the reverse complement.
GAGTGGTCATTAGTCAGAGACTGCGCCAACCAGGTCCCATTTGCAGTCCGCATACCCAGAACCGCACGACTGTCCCCTGCATTAGCAATGTAGAGATGAGTACCGTCCACATATGCCATGCACGCAGTGCACCCAGAAAATGCCACTCGACGTGCCAGCCGATTCTGCCCAGCAGTTTCCGAATGTACTTGTGCTTCGAGGGAAATGTCCAAATCCAGTCTCTGTAGGTGATTCAATAGAAATGGTTAAGTCCATCAGTTAATGCCTTTTCCCACAAATGCTACTTTTTCCCCCTCTTGTCCATTATACACAGTCTGACAGAAGCTATATACTCTCTGAAATTTACTTACACAATCTTATTTTACCTTACCTTATAAACACATCTCAGCATCTTCGACACCATGTCGGTGGCTTTTTCCCTCTCCCCAAAGTGAAGAGTTAACCATCTGCTGTGTCTATTCCTCGGTGTTCCTGTTTCCATACCTTGAATGCTGTGACAAGTGCTTCATGTGGGGGCAGTCCCTCCCCCGTTTCCAGGTCAAGCAGCTCCTGCCAAAAGGTCCGCAGAGACCAAGCACGTCTTTCAGCCCACTGCCGCCCTGGAACCTCTCCAGCTGGGCCGAGCCAGCTAACTAGATCAGGAACTGTATCACCAGCCTCTGCTGCCATCTCTAGCTTCTCAAGCGTACGTTGTGGAAGCAAGGCAGCTGACACATATGGAAAGAGACGCTGGCTGACGGCTTGTGCACATGCTGGACCACCATGGCCATCAAAGACCCCAATCTGGGAGCAGGTATTTAGGGGAAAAAGAAAAATCAGTAATAACAACATTTGCTGTTATATCACTATGCACGCTGGAATAGCTGCACTATTCCTGAGAGAAATAATCATAACATTTGAAGAACAACCTAAACCTGGCCAAGGTCAGATTTGGATAAAGAGCTAGGTCTACGATCTCCCCTGTATCAAGGCAGATAGCAGTCTTAAATGACTTGTTGCATAAATGTAGGTGTGTCAGCTATGTCTGTTTTTATTTTTATAACACGGTGTAAGGTTAATGGAAGAGCTGTCACCCAAATTAGAACGGAGATAGAGAGATAGAGAGATAGAGAGATAGAGAGATAGAGAGATAGAGAGATAGAGAGATAGAGATAGAGAGAACATTACAAAATACTGGGATTGGCTTGACTGCTTTTAAAACACCAGAACAAACAACTGATGACCTTGAGGGAAGTGAGGTAATGTCCCAGGAAACTCTGATGCCAGGGTCACCATCTTGTGATGGTCCATGTTATGTTCCTCGCCCCACGGGATAAACCCCCTGCTGCCCCCTCACCCACGGGGTTTATTCCTGCCCTGTCTGCGAAATGCAGAAGCAGTACGGAGCATTTAAAAAGTGTTTTATATGACTCAGTCAGGTTCAGAATTGAACCGTCAGCCTATCAGACTCAGAGCAGACGCTCCAACCTTAAATCCGCAATCGTCAGGTTTTGTTTTTGTTTCGAAAGATTGAGTTTTAGGTTTTGTATTCACTTGGGATAATTTGTGCGAAAATGTGTCAGACAAATCAGTCCTGAATGGCATTGCAAAAAAGAAGGAATGGAACATTAAAACCATCCAGTGAGAGAAAAAATTAAAAAGTGCTAATTCAAAGCAATCATCTTGTTCAAACAACATAATTCACATTAAAAGATGACGAACAAACACTAAATCAGATCAATATAAAAATAAAGATGTGTTAAACAAATCTGGGCAGATGTACAGAGGGAAAAGGAAAATAAAGAAGAAGAGGGTTCAAGGAAAAGGTATTCATAATGAAAGGGACTACTCAAAATGCTTCACAGACATAAGAAAGAGAAATGGATTGCACGCAATTTGTGATGGTCATCTTTTTTCTGAGTATTTACCATGTGTATATAAAATGTCGTTTGTTTTTCTGTGAACTGTCACACTTATGTGATCATCCTTTGTGAAAAGCCAAGTTAAATGCCCACATGCCTGCACAAACTCCAAGTGCTTCTAGGAGCCTGAGCCAGTGGTGTGTGTGTGTGTGTGTGTGTGTGTGTGTGTGTGTGGTTAATTGGTTGTTATCTCCATATGCGGGTTTGAGAAGATGGAACGCAGTCCTCACAGGGCTTGAAGTATCCACCTCCGTTTCAGTAAGGGATCACGATTCATGGACTAAGTTGTGAAATTTTGTTGGTCTTAAAGTTTTGTTTCAAGGGCTCTTTTCAGGAACTTTACTGAGCCTGGACAGCTTCCCACTGTTGTCAGTTTGTCGTAATGTTCCCAGGGATGGTTCTTAATATCACCATGAAGTTCTTCTTTATCATTCCCGTCGCTCCAATTATCACTGGAACAATTTCAGCGTTCTTCAGCTTCCAGGATTTTTTGACTTCATTCTTGAGATGCTGGTATTTGGTCATTTTCTTGACGTCTGCGTTGTTAGCGCCAAAATCTCTGGTATTAACACCTCAATTAGCAATGTCGTACGGTACAGGGGTACTGAGATTACTGGGTAGGGAAACTGGGGAAATACAGGGCATCATGCTCCTTAGTCATGTCGTGAAGATGCTGGAGAGGATAAGAAAGAGTGTGGAGATGGAGATCGGAGAAGAGCAGCAGGGGTTTAGAAAGAGTAGGGGGATGAAGGATGGGATGTTTACGCTGAGACAGCTGGTGGAGAAGAGGTTGGAGATGCAAGATGAAATGGCATTGGAATTGGTGAACGTGGAGCAGGTTTACGACACTGTCCCAAGGTAGATGGTGATGGCGATACTGAGATGGATGGGAGTGCCGGAAGCAGAAGTCAGGTTGGTAGAAGCGATGGACAAGGGAATGAAGGGAAGAGTTTTGGTTGATCCAGGGATGCCTGAGGAGTTCAGCATAAACTTTGGCTTGAGGCAGGGAAGCACTCTCAGCCCACTCATGTTTATCAGGTTGATGGAGCTGGTAAGTAGGAAGGTGAGCATGAGGGATAGTATAGGGAGGATGCTGTATGTGAACTATCTGGCTGTTGTGGTGGAAAGTGGGCAGGAGATGCAGGAAGTACTGGGGGGAGTGGAAGGAGGCATTTGGGAAGTATGGGCTGAAGATAAGTATGGAGAAGACTGAGGTGATGTGGGTTGGGCAGCAGAGAAAATAAATGAATGTCAGGTTAGAAGTGAAGGAGATCAGGCAGGGAAATAAGTTTGAGTATCTGGGAGGAACAGTGACCGGGGATGGTAAGTCAGAGTCAGAGGTGCGAATGAGGATTCAGGTGTGTGCGAATGCATGGAGGAGGAATGAAGGAATTAATGACAGACAAAAAGATATCAAGAAAATTGAAAGAGAAAGTTCTGATGTCATGTGTAATGCCAGCCTACATTCATGGTCTGAAGACGGTGGCACTGACAGAGAGACAACTGAGGCTGCAGGTTTGCGAGAACAACTGGGTCAAGAGGATTGCGGGAATGAAGAGGGTGGATAGAAGGAGGATGGATGAACTGAGGGAGGAGATTGTGGTGTTAAGATGAGTTTGACAGGGAGATTGGTGAAGTGCCGGCTGAGATGGGCTGGACATTTGGTGCAGATGGGGGAAGAGAGAATGGCAAAGAGAGAGGATGGGTTGAGAGAGCAAGGAAGGAGGAAAAGAGATAGACTATGGTTAAGATGAGAGGATTGTGTGAGGAGGGATATCAGTAAGGTGAGTGTGGTTGGAGAGTGGAGAGAGTTGGCTAAGGAGAGAGGGAGGGGGAGGAGTATCGCGGTCAAGACAGGGCAGAAGCTTGGTGCCATCGGACCTCACCCCTTATAAAGGTAAGAGTAGGAGAAGAAGAAGTCTTTCATTTTTTGTATCGAAGTACTATATCCGGTCGCAGTGCTTTGTTCATGCTCAATGGGATTATCAGGTCGTATGTGAGCGTCACTTCCTTGTTTTCAATAATCACTTTTCGTTCATGTTTCCACAAGTTTTCTGGAACTAGATTATTGAGATTTTTGCAGACCTTTTAATGGATTACTCCACATACTTTGTTGTGCCTTTGTGTGTACAGCTGTTCTGACATGAGTTGTTTTTTTTTTTGTAATGTCCCTAAGGGAAGTGAATCATACTTTCTGTTTCTACCTTGAAAAACCTACACCTGTCTGATTCACTCAGTCCCACCATTTTCTTCAAGCCATTGGTGTAGTTTCCTTGTTCTTGGGCATTTTATGATTCGTTCTCCATCCCAGTTGAGCTGACCTCTTCGTAGCCATTCCGATGAGCCTTCTTTGTCAATGCCAAATCTGTCCAACTCTTTTTTATTTATTTATTTAATATTTCCCTGCTCTTTTGTCATCCCCCCAGTTTTCAGTGTATATCTTAATATTTCGCTTTAATTTTTTCTTTTGTCCTTTTTTTGCAATCATTTTGGGCTGTATTCACTACTGTTTCGGCTTCATGTTTGACATATTCCATTTGCACATATCTTTGAAAAAATTTTTGCAAGGTGGGTTAGGGATACCTTTTCTCACTTGCTGTCTTCGTATTTGCATACAACTTGGATTCGGTAATCTGTTGAACTTTTCACGTACTCAGCCAACCCTCCACTTGCCATTCTGTGCACTTGGTTGAGCTACATCAGGTCACTACCTCCTCCTTGTCTCGGCAGGTGCATTCTTGGGATGCTTTAGTTTTTGTAAAACATTTTGTGGATGGTGAGGAGTTTCCTTGTTTGGAAATGTAGTTTTTTGATTTCCGTTTGTGGCCAGTTTATTATTCTGCAGTTGTATTGCAATACTGGTATTGCTAGATGGTTGATGGTTTTGATTTTGTTTCTCTGGATGAGGTATGTTTTCTGGATCAGCCTCGTTCTACATAAGTATTCTTTGGTAATTGTTTTGCACATTTGTTTATCACATATTTGGTGGCTCTCTTCTACTCCAAGGTATTTGTAAGATGCTTCATTTTCTAGCTTCCTGTATTGTTGTATCTGGGTTGATTTTTACATTGTCCGTTTTTGTTGGTTTACCTTGTACAAATATGCACTTGGCATACTTATCTTGGTCAAATTCCATTTGAATGCTGTCGGAGAACCGTTTCACTAATTTCAGTTCTGCCAATTTTTCATCGTTTGGTGCGAAGAGCTTTAAATCATCAGTGTGTGTGTGTGTGTGTGTGTGTGTGTGTGTGTGTGTGTGTGTGCACGTGTATGTATACTTTGGCTTTAAAAAAAATTTCTTCTCTGCAACCATTTATCCGATCGATGCAAAACTTTAAACATTGCAGATTCCCCATGGAGAATATTTTATTCATAACTCTGATGTCATAGGTCACATGGTATGGCAGTGATATTGGATTAAAGGAAAAAATTGGACAACTTCTCCAAAACAACTCAACAAAAAAATTGAAACTTGGCATATGTCATCAACTCCCCGTGGGGAAAAAAAAGTTGATAACGATGAAGACGTCAATGAAGTGGTATTCCAGCCATAATTAGTTGAAGTAAGGCCTTTTTCCAAAAAAATTGAAACTTCATATACTTGATATACAACCTGATGTGTGAAGAATTCAATTTATGACATCATCTGTCACGTGGATTGAATATTTGATTGAAAATAAAAATGTTTAAAAAAAAACAAACAAACAAAAAAAACTTCTTTTCCAGAACTGCTTAACAGATCGATGTGAAATGTCATACATAAGATCGACTCGCCCTGGGGAGTATAGTTTGAATTATTTTTCATATTCACCTTTATTAACGCAATTTAGCCTCAATGTGCACAAAAGTGGTTATTAAACATGCAAATAATCAATTAATAACCAATAAAGCTCCCGATAATGGCAATGTATGTGACATAATAGGGTGCATGGATGACATGGGTATGTGGGCCGTAATAGTAGCGTGTGCAGTTAACGATGGTATTTTTGTCCAGAATGAGCGCGTGAGGAGAGGCTATGTGCTCTATTGAGTGCTGTTCTAGTTTGAAAAAGTTTTGTTTTGTCATTAAATTTAGAAAGGCATATCAATATTCCAATCAAGGTTTCAAGCCAAAAGCGGACAATCAATATCAGCTTTCAATCTGTGTACAACAATCTTTTCTACCCCCATTAACTTTCCTTAACGCAACCCTCTTTCTTTCAGGTGACCTGTGTTTCCTCCCCTCCTCTCCATCTCTCCTCTTTTCCACTTTGTTCATTCTCTTGCTTGCATCCAAATATAGCCCCACCTCTGTCACCTTGCTCTTCCATGATGCATCCTCAATCCTGTATATGCAGTACTAAATGCAATCTATAATGAAAGGAAAATAAGTACAAACACGTACTCGCATTGCATGAAAGCATCTTACCAAAGCTCCTGGACCAGACAGACAAATTGCTGCAGCCCTTCTGTCCTCGCTTGGTGTGTTGGATGGGAGCTGATTACTGTGCAGCCCAACCAGAGATCCCAGTCCCTCGTGATCCAATCCACTCAGACTCAGAGTGAATTCATGCTCTCCAAGGATATTGTTCACCTGCAGTGGGCTCAGCAGTTCAGGCTGTTGTCGTGCTGGTGCTCGAGAAGGTGATGCAGAAGCGACACTGGAGAGGAGGCTGGGTCTCTGACAAATAGGGAGTCGACTTAGACACGTGTTTGAACCACGGAGATATGAGGCTGAGACCACAGAAGCTTTATGAAGTGAAGCCAGACGAGGAAGAATCAATGTTTTTGATATCCGTGCCATGCGGTTACTCTGGATCTTGGTTTGCCGGCACTTGTGGGTGAAATATTTTTTCTGCACAAAATACACAATAGTCAAAAAAAAAACTCACAAACAGCATGATGTACAGTACATGCAAATGCAGTGCAATATGACACGCAGTATTATTAGACCAATGTGTCATTGAGCTGATAAAACAACCTAGAGGTATCCACCCTCACCTATGAGCTGTTGAGTCTGGGTTTGAATCTTGACCGAGCTATTAATGTAATCCTGGTGTTTCACATGCAGGGTGAGGCATAAATGTGTCTGCTGCCTTTTTGACGGAATGGTTAAGCCGGATGTACCGTCTGCTAGCATTCAAATGACTGCCTCCTTCAGTAGAACGTCAGGCATGGCCAACCGGTTCGTGAAAGACTTGATTAATTACCCCCCCTCGAGGGGGGGTTGTTGGTTGTTAATATACAATGTTAAGCAATACAACCTACGGTTGTTAAAAGTGGCTGCAAAGCTGTTTCTCGCTGTTCTTCCCAAATCTCTCTGAAGGACTTCGGAGGCTCCACACGTCGTCGTGAAGGCTTCGGGAACTGGAAATGAATTGATCCCAGACACGTCGAACCCCAACACAGTCAGTGTTGTCCAACACAACCACCGGCTTTGACGTCCACCCGCGGGATCTTTAACGTCCTCTTGTAAGCGAATGCAGGTACCCTGGACTGCAGCAGGCCTGACGACCCCATGCCATGACGTGAAACACCCATGATGACGTACCAGGCTGACGATATAATTATATAAATCGTGTCACGATTCGATCCGAGACCAGTCAGCAGCACACATGGTCAGGACGTGCTACCTCATCATATCAAAGCCATTCACTAACTCAATGTATTGCACACGATACATGGTGATGAGGTAAATTGTATGTAATATATAAACGACGCCCGACGTCTCAATCACGTGTTCGTTCCGCGGCTCGAGGTCAAGCACGCCGAGATATTATATAACCAGTCTGACCTTTCCCAACACGTGACCTCACGCAGGCTGTGATAAGCGATCGCCGGTTGTTGGAGGCCGGTGCACTTGACAACGGCAGGCTCCGAGTTCCGGTTGTGAGAAACCGCGTCGTCGATTCAGGAGGCCTTCGATGTCTGAGTGAACTGGCGTTGCCCCCTTGTGGTCCTTAGAAAAGGAGAACAGTAGGTGTTTCGAAATGTTGCAAGCGCATCGTGAGTCCATTTACAGAGAAAGTTGCGACACGACGAGGCTTCAATTTCAAGGTCACGTGACTCGTGGGTGCCATCTTGTTTCGAACTTCGACGTCGAGGTTCTTCCAGTCGACTGGGCTGGAATCGTAAGTACAGCGGATTAGCACAATGATTTGTGCTTTTCTGAGAAAAGCATTAATTTTCTGACATGGTTAGTGGATACCATAAGGTTTATTTTCAGATGTGGAGGGAAGTCAGATTTGACCTCTGAGGACCGTGAGAGGTCAAATCCAAGATGGCCGCCAGTCCACCGGGTCTAATGTTCAAACGCGTTTAATTTTGGAACTAAACGGTGTAAAAAATACACCTAAGGTGTCATTTCCAACTAAGTTTGGAATGGCCATTCGTTTGGTGATACTTTTGAGATCGCCAGGAGCCAAGGAAATGCATTTCGTCAAGGTCAAGGTCAAATTACGTTAAAAACTTTTGGACATTTTTTGGTAAAGACAATGGATTGGACCTATGCATATAGCGAAACTTCGCTTCCATTTTGACACTATAGGGATAATAATACAAAAAAAATAACAGAATAGTCCCATGCTGCTAGTCTATTTAATACTTTATTAATAGCAATGATGATGATGGTAATGGTAGTGATCAAAATCTAACAGCCTCCAGAACAGAAGCACAGTGCAGTGCACTTGAGCGCAGCTTTGGCACCTCACCGTCCAATGCATCCTTTCTCACAGCGACAGCGGATCAATTCATGGCACGAATTTGATGTTTCGGGGAGAGGGGTCCAAAGCGGCTGCCACCCAGTTGTTTCCTTTGTCCAGTCCCAGTCAGATGGCTCTGGCATCTCTGGATCCAGGACCAATGCCTGGTTCCAACAGTTGGCCTGGTAGAAGTGCGCTTGATGTGCTGTTTGAGTGCTGCCTGGTTGGAGGAATGTTCTCGAGTTCTAGACTTCTGTGTGAAGAGCTGTTTCCTGGCATGATTCACTTCCGTGCTTTCACTGGTTCGGTCGTACATTAGCACCACAAATCACTCTAGAGTAACATTGATCCTTCACTGACCTCACTTGACATGCATAGGAGTTCATTGAAAGCATCATTCACCTCTGGGAAAGACTTCCAAGTTTCCAGGCAGTCTTCTTTCCTCTGCCAGCGAATGCAGATATAATGTCACACCGGTGAAAGCGTGAAGGACTGGGAGAGTCAGACACTGTGTTGGATTCATTGTGGCAACCATTTCGTGAACAGCTATGTAACGAAAGCTTGATCGACACCAAAGCAACCCACAGCTCATTAGGAGCTGTCTTGCTGAATGAAGCTACAGCCATACTACCACATCAGTATCAACGGTACGTATGGTCACCTTCTTACACCCCTTTTGCACAGCATCTCCACATGCAGAGAAGTGACAGTGTCGGCCTCCTCCTGCGAACATGGGCAAGGCAGGCCAAGTATGACTCAGCCGGAGAGCAAAGGACTCCACTTCCATCTGTTGCATACAGTTCCTTGCCCTCTGCTAGAGGAAGATGAACAACTACGCTGACAGGCAAGCAAACAATTCGGTTTTGTTATCGCATCGAAGGAAGTCCTTCCAGTTCTTTGGCATCACAGTAGAAGGACCCTCTTTTCCTGGTGCCCTTTCCCTCTTCTGTCTTGTTGAGGCTTTGAGGCTGGCGGGTAGGTATACATCCTAGACAAGGTCGATGCGGCTGCTTTTCTCAAGTTGAGCAGAGATGTATGGTATGGTGCTAGGGCCATCTTGGATTTGACCTCTCACTGTCCCTCAGAGGTCAAATCTGACTTCCCTCCACATTCGAAAATAAACATGGTATGACCTAACTATGCTAGAAATTTCATGCTTTTCTCATAAAATGCACAATTTGTTAAAATATGAGAGCTTATCCCCTGTACTAGAAAGCGATGGCACCTTTGTTTCTCTGCGAAATAAGATATTGGCCCCATGTGTGTGTGTGTGCATGTTTATATGTGCTGCTATGAAGTTTCGCAGTTTAAAGTTTGATGAGTTGCTTTCAATACTTCATCTAAATAAATCTCTCAATTTAACAATGGATGAAAAGAATAATAATTTCTCAATAAACAACCTGGATATCAGGATTCCAACTGAAATGAAATTGCGGCTGGACCTGGGAGTGAGAGATGAAAATAAAAAGAACTTTCTGATCCCTACTGATGTCAAGACAGACTCAGGACCACCTGGACGTCCTGGAGAATCTATTTGTTTGTGCCCTTAAGAATCCTGTACCGTAGCTTGAAGATTATCAACAGCACACAGTCCCTTAATATTGTTACGAATCTGGAACCCATCGCACACAACAGCCAGGGTCCCTATAGAACAGTTATATCGATAAGTCTGTTTTCTAGTCAGGGTTCCTTCCCCTTGTTTAATGGTGAATAATTGTACTTGCGCTGTGAATTATTTATAGTTAGACCTTTTGTTACATAATTACTACAACAACAATATCCTCCTTCGTTTCTCGTCCCACCATCATCCATCGGCACCATTAAACCCGTGCATGTCAGCACGTACATGGACGGAGTTTCCTCGGCCACCAGAGCGCCAACTCCGCCCCAGAGAGATGGAATGTTCCCCACGACCAATGAGAGGCGAGACGTCTCAGACACCGACTTTCCCACGAACCCCGGACCAATGGGAGGCAGACGTCTCAGACGGCAACTCCCAGGCTCTCGACCAATGAGAGCGAGACGTCTCAGACACGACTTTCCACGAACCCCGACCAATGGGAGGCGAGACGTCTCAGATGGCGAACTTTCCCAGGCCTCTCGACCAATGAGAGGTGAGACGTCTCAGACCCGACTTTCCAAACCCAACCATGGAGGCGAGACGTCTCAGAGGCGATCCTTCCACGACACCCCAGCTCGCAGGAGAAATGCAATACGTATAAGAACGCCAGGGCCTTGGAAAGAGCGTTTGGGTTGGGGATCGGTTTGAGTGCCGGAGGTCGACTCGTCTGGTCTGGTCGGCTTGGCAGCAATCGGGTTTGAGGTGCGGAGATCGACTCGTCTGGTCTGGTCGGCTTGCAGTGCTCGGGTCGTCTCTCGTCTTGTCCACCAGGCGTCCGCCGCTTTCCTCCGTTCCTGGTGCTTAGTGGCATCGTTGCTGGGGTTCGAGTCCCGCCGAGCCAGATCGTCGAAGACCACACGAGTGGACAGGTCCAAGCGCAGGCTCTGGTCTCTAGCTCACCTGTCCTCGAGCTGGAGGCCTTTAATAAAGGCCATTGGGGTCCATTTCTGTGTGTGTGCGTCTGTCTGTGGGCCCGTCTTTAAGTAGGAACTGTTAAGTGCTTGTGCTGTACATTATTTCATTTCTTTATAGTCGCTTTAACTCTGCTCTTGTGTGTTCCTTCCCCACCTATTGTAAATAAATAGCCATTTGTTGAATGTATCAGCTTGTTTCTGTGTTTCTTCATTGTTTAACACGGTGCGTGTTGGGTGATTAAAAGGCCTTGTTGCTGTAGAAGTACATTTGGACCGACGGAACCTCGGTAACCATCTGCTCGGGTTACGCGAGGTCGAGCACGGAAATGACTCGTCCCGTTCGAGCCCCGTCGAGGGGTGATACTCGGTAGATCGCCACGTGGGCCTCTAGGTATTTTGAAGTTTGGCAAATAACCCTGTGCCCACGCGTTGATTTATTGACGATTCACGGTCCTGTAAGGGACCCGTACCTTAAAGGATTATCCCGAGGGTAACGATCTGAATTCCGGGTGTTCGGTGGAGCCGACTCTACTGCTCCACCTCGCGGTCGTGATCGTCGCCGATACCCGGCCCACAACAATATATTTTGCTCTGGTAGCTATAATCAACAAGATGATGGAGAATGATTGGCCAACTTCTTGCATCAGGCGGTCAAACTATGCTGTCAGAACCACAAGTACCAGGAAAGAAGTCGTTTGTCTAATGTGCAGAACACACTGTCGGAGCTTGTGCAAGTATGGCCGGACTCAACAGCTAATTGTATCTGCAGTATCCAGAATCCAGGTAGTCATTGAGCAAGTCGAACAAGGAAATCACCAAACAGTTGCATTGACCAAACTAAATCGGTATAGGTGTTTTATATGGACGTGGTACTACCAAAGAAGGTGTTTAATATTGTAATAGCTTTTGTGGGTCTATCCTGATCCCGATGTGACAGACGTTGCCTTTGGATAACTCCATGAGAATGGTGTGCCTTTTAGAGACCACGATCGCCAGTCATCCCCGAACTTCACACTGGGTCCCACGCCCAAAGTCGAGTTACCATATGACAAAGTCTGAGTACAAGCGGGTACTGTGCCGACAATTACGCAACTAATCTTAACTTGTAGGCCCAGCAGGACCACTAGTTACATAAATGTTTCCAGCGCTTCCCAAGCCCAATTTACCCTTGTTTATCCATTACCGCAATCAAAACTGACAGAATAAACCAGGATAGTTTCTTAAGGAAATGGCTTTTCGTGGCAGTAATAAGAAAATGGCATGTCTTTACAAGAAGATGCAATGGCAGGCATACAAGTATATTACAGGTATGTTCAGCTTGTATACATTCACCTTATCCCTCACGTGAAAAAAACCCGCCCTTGGAACAATAACTGAGCAACTCTATATAGTAGCTGGTGCCACATGCATCCGGCAAAGGAGAGATGGGAACTGGGGTCGTGTGCCTTTAGTAAGAGGCTTGTTATCCCTTTCCAAGCAGCTTGTTATTGCTTTCCAAGCCAGTCATGTTACATCAATCACTTTGCAAGCCACTCGCCTAGCCGCTCAGGGAGTGAAACGGGGGTAGAAAAGATCATGGCTTTTGGATGGGGGACGATCATGATCTGAAATGGTGGTGAACAGCTGTCTTGAAGACGTGGAGACAAGAATGAGATTGAAAAGAATGTGGAAGTTGGTTCCACAGGTGGGAAAAAAGAGGAACAAATGAGTAGAGGTGAGCAGTGATTCTGCATTCAGGTAGTTTTACTAGAAAAGGGTTGTTGGTGGACCATGTGAGTCCTGTTAAAACCTTGGTGGGGGAGGGACAAAGCACGGAAAGAGCAGAGGGTGCAAGACAAAAAAGGAGGTGGTAGAAGACAAAGAGACCATCTACTTGTTTGCGATAGCGAAGTGGTAGGACAATCGACTCAGCTTCATCGCAGGAGATTCCAATAATCCTAAAGTATGTTCACAAAGTATGGATATGTTCACAAACAGTAATCTTTATAAACAGCTACGTGTGATGGGTGGAAAAAAAATTTGGCAAACACGTTAATTTGGCAAACGGCTCAGAAATCGGATGTTATTTCACAGGATGGTGGGTCAGGATGGCAGAGGATGGGCCACTCACTCGGGACGACGGAGCACTAATCTCTCGCTCGGGACGACAGAGGACGGGCCATTCTCTCGGGCCAGCGCAGGACGGGCCACTCACTTGGGATGGCGCAGAATAGGCTACTCGCTTGTGTCGGTGGAGGATGGGCCACTCGCTCAGGACGACCGAGCACAAGTCTCTCGCTCAGGATGACCGAGCACGAACCTCTCGCTCGGGACGACCGAGCAGGAACCTCTCGCTCGGGACGACCGAGCACAAGCCTCTCGCTCGGGACGACCGAGCACGAACCTCTCGCTCGGGATGACCGAGCACGAACCTCTCGCTCGGGACGACATAGCGCGGTTCCGTTATTGACTGTACAGTGCTCAGCAAGTGGCTTAAGCACTCAAGCAAGCACTCCAATTAAATGGTTGATAAGAAAGGGCTGGCGAGGTTGTGGCTGCATTCCATATAGAATCCCTTTAACTTTAAATCTGTTCTTCATGGCGCCCGCAGCAGTTAAATACATGACATGAAACATCACTCAAAGTGACACTTGGCGAAACGGGACGGCACTCGGTTGGGATCTTAAGAGGTCTAATATTCTCGAGGGTTTACAGAGTCTTTGCGGTGTAAAGGGGTTTATGGGTTTTTACAGAGCCATAACGGGTTTAATGGATCTATAGTCTATGGGGTCTTACCCAAACTGACGATTCATCCTTGTCACACACCCAACCTGTCCAAGTTTTGTCCAAATCCATCCATAACCTTTTGATATAATATTGTGCTACATATCGTTTTTGGCTCCATCTCTCATTGGTGAAGAATCACTTGAGAAATGATCGGATCTGAATCCGGATCCGGATCTTCACCAAAATTAAGTGATGCTGTCATGCTGTCCTTGGCCGGTCACGAACATACAAAAAAAAATTCAGAACGATTGCTTGAAAACTGTGGCCAAAAATCGTGTGACAGAGAAACAAACAGAAAAAAAAAATCACTCAGAGTGACACTTGACGAAACGGAATGGCACTCGGAACGGCACACCTCCATCAGGCTGAACAGTTTACATTTTATATCCCACTGATAGGTCGGATCTGAATCCTGACCTTAACCAAAATATAATTGGCTTGTTCTCATCACCTAAACAACTCTTATACCTCTTTTTGTCACAAGTGGTCCACAACTTTTAGAGATGTCATGCTCTACAAAGTTTTTGAATCTCAATGGTGAAGAATCACTTGAAAAATTCTCAAATCCAAGATCTTCACCAAAATTAAGCGTTGCTGTCTTTGACCGGCCATCTACACACACAAAAAAATTCAGAACGATTGCTTGAAAGCTGTTGCCAAAATCGTGTGACAAACAGACAGACAAACATACTTGGCAAAAAAATTTTTTCGCCAAGTAATGATGTCGTTCAAATAATGACTTTATGGTTTATCCACAAAAGAGTTGCTCTTCAACAGCGAACAACCGTGGAGACATCGCAAAGTTTAATCACCCATGAAACAAACATTGCAAATAATCCGCCACGTTGTCTGCTCGGCTGTGCACCGGTCACGTGGTACATCGTCTGTGATCCGCGCAAACGTTATAACTTTAATTTGAAATGTCCGTTTTTCACCAGATTTGCTTCGATTCCCTGTAGAGCACCTTGTGAAATCTCTGAAAATATAGATACAGATCTGGCAGATGCTATGGATAAGCAGTCCCTCTGGGGATCGGGGAGCGAGGTCAAGCAGTGAATGCGTTCACTCATATAGCTCAATGAAGCTGGTTAATTTTGGCGCATTCTTAAATCTTTTGTTCACTCAATATAATTCTCCAAACAGGAGAAAAAGATAAGTTTAATGCTTTGGAATTCTCACATTTTCTTGTGTATTGTATATATGGAGGAGGAGGGAGCATAGCCTTGCTTGTTTAAAGTAAATCAGTATATCGGCTTGGTTATTAGATTTGTTATTTCTTTAAATTATCTGATTTCACAACAGATTTGGACACTCATTTAGTCCAGACATGCCTGGTGTTGGCTCAATGGTTAGGGTGGTGGGCTTGGGATCCGATGATCCTGAGTTCAAATCCCCCTCAGCTATTTAATTAATACCAGGTGTGGTTGACTCAGCCTGTCATCCTTCCGAGGTCTGCAAAATGAGTGTCAGCTTGCTGGTATACTGTGTTGGAGTGGCGACTCATCCAGGATTGTGTCCAATAGCCAAGGAGACTGCTAAGACAGCACCAACGCTCTGCACAGAGCATGGTCCCGATTGATGGATATATATATATATATATTATATTAAAAATAATCATACATGGATATGCAGGTGACCCAAAGATCAGTTATTTCATTCACCTTTGTATAAATAGTCCTTGGTCCCTTGTCAAAGGGCTGTTTGGGGAGCATTGCGTCGGCTCGATTGCATTTGTCCCGTGTCATGTCTCCCCCAGGGCCGGCGCCAGACTATTTTGCACCCCAGGCAAGCAGAGCTACTTGCATCCCCCCCCAAAAAATTGCCAACTTCGATTTTTCGTTTGCGATGTTCTGCCTTATTTGCGTACTGGGCTCCAGAAAGTCGTTTTTTATCAGCCATAGCTCACTGGAAAAAAGAAATAAAAAAATACACCCGTGCGGGAGTGACGGTCATCTCTGCGAGAAAATATATAGCCTCCTGAAGGTAGGCAGTTTTTGCAAACTTTGAAGTCACGTGACGCGAAAACGAAAGCGAAATTCGAAAATCCGTCCTGAACAAATTTAGATATTGTCCCATAATTCATATGCCACAATCAAATTCAAGATTGCTTGAGAAATGTAGGAGGAGATAGATTTTGAAAATCGTCATTTTCGCATTTTTTGCCAACTTTGAAGTCACGTGACACGAAAACGAAAGCGAATATCGAAAATCCGGCCCAACAAAATTTAGATATTGTCCCATAGATTCATATGCCACAATCAAATTCAAGATCGCTTGAGAAATGTAGGAGGAGATAGATTTTGAAAATCGTCATTTTCGCATGAAAATCGTCATTTTCGCATTTTTTGCCAACTTTGAAGTCGCGTGACACGAAAACGAAAGCGAATATCGAAAATCCGGCCCAACCAAAATTTAGATATTGTCCCATAGATTCATATGCCTCAATCAAATTCAAGATCGCTTGAGAAATGGCGGAGGAGATATAATTTGAAAATCGTCATTTTCGCAACTTCAAAGGCCTCGTGACCTTGACCTTGACCTTCGGTGACCTTGAAAGTCATACCATCGTGTACGTCTCATCGACCTCTATCAGGATCACTAATGACCAGATCTCCCGCTTCAACTTCATTGTGAACGGACGGACGGACGGATCGTCACCTCTCCTCTCAACACCAATATTATTAGGTCATGCTCGAAGAGATGACCTAAAAAGTAAACAGTATTACGTAAAGAAAAAAACCGTATTGAAAGAATAGAAGAGATAAAGAAAGAAAGTGTATTGTTAGTGTTGAAAACAATAAACTTGTTATGAACTAACAATGAACTATAAACTATGATGAACAATGAAATATTATATTTTCCTTTTATTATGTGTTTTCTTAAAATAATAATTTGCATAAAACTGTGACCCTTAAAGGTCAGTAATGCGCCCCTCTGAGGTCTGCACCCTCGGCGGCTGCCCTGGTCTCCCCCCTACTCCTCTGCTATTTTAAGTCTTTCTTCCTTCACACCATCGTTCTGTTCAATCCCTTTGTTACTTTCAATCAAGGGGGTTGGAGGAGGAAGAATCTAAGGCAGAGGAGGGTGAGTCGCACATCTACCTCACATATCTGGGATGCCAGAGAGAACTCGCCTCCTGGGTCTGGGCACCTCAGGGACACGGCTGCGTGTCCCCATCGCTTCACATCGTCACTGCCCATCTTCCCCATCCATTTTCCTCCGCATTCTCCTGTACATTTGTGTGAGGTGAGGAAGAGAAGGAAAGACTGCTGTCCTTTTCTCCATTCATGACTTTTATTTTATTTTCAAGTCCATCTTGTTTATTCTTTGCCCCTGAGTGAATGATGGCCAAGTCTTTTGTTTAAATAAGATTGAAGAAGAATACGTGTTATAGTTAAATCTGCTCTTATATGTCTTTTTGCTTTCTTGCTTATAAATACCTGCTTTTAAATTATTGCTTGCTTGTGTGTTTGTAGTAAATAATTGTTTATTGATATTTCCAACCTGTCTTGGTTTTCTTTTCCGTAATTGGTCCAATGCAGTGCACAAGTAAGGATAGACGGGACGTTCTACCCTCATAATTTCCTTTGTCAGCCAGCCCACGCTCACTGTAACGCTCGACAGTAATTTGAGTGTGCGCTGAGGGCACTGACCCCAATTGTCCGGCCATCCATAGGAAAGGTATCACGCAAAGTAGTGTAACCCTGCCCAGAATAACCATGCCAATCAGCGTTCGTGGTTGCTTAGCAACCTGCCGGTGTGTGGAGTTATCTGTGCCCGGCGGCTTCAGGAC
The DNA here is from genome assembly GCA_035128595.1 of Eptatretus atami. Classification (NCBI taxonomy): domain Eukaryota; kingdom Metazoa; phylum Chordata; class Myxini; order Myxiniformes; family Myxinidae; genus Eptatretus; species Eptatretus atami. The sequence goes on along the minus strand of CM068955.1, from coordinate 91,791,039 downwards.
CGGGCGTTCGGGAGGGACCCAAATGCTTCCCCTCATCACAATCCTCGAACCCCGGATCCGTGACAATATACATATATTTAGATATCAAGTGAATCACTCGAAAATTGATGATTTATGTAACCTTGACCTTTTGATCCATTAACACCAAAAACAATAGGCTTCCATCTTGTCACTACCTCTACCAGGTGCTGAAGTTTCATGAATATCGGAGTAAAAATGTGATCTGGAGGCGATTGAAATACAAACAGACAGACAAACGTACAAACAGAACACGAAAGATGCCATGCATAGCACGATACTTGTGAAACCCATTAAATATTCTGACCTTCAAAATAATTGGTGGTTGAATTCAATGAGCAAACATGCAAATCATCTTCAAATTTCAAGTAAATCGGATGAAAATTGAGGATTTTAGAAATTCGACAAAGTTGTTGACCTTTGGCCTATGTTGACCCTTTGACCTCAAAATCAATAGACATGCTTATGACCAACTCTATTTGGTGAAGTTTCATGAAGATCGGTTTAAAATGTGACCTGTAGGCGATTGACATACAGACAGACAAACAAACAGAACCACAGACCATTCCAACCAACCAGAGAGTGCGTGATTACTCTATGTAGGGATTGTGCGGAAAAAATAAGTTGGTCCCACCCACTACATACAAAACTAAAGTTACAATACCTTGCCATATCCTAACTACCCTATTCCTGACTAGTGTCCCACTTCATTTCCCCTCCCTCTACTCCCTCCTACCTCCATTCCTTCACAACCTTCTTGAAACACCTTCCCTTCAAAACCTCTCTTCCCCACACCCCCCCTCCCTTCCAAGCTTCTTCCTTTCCAAACCACCTTTCTCTTGCCAATTCACCCCACCTCCTCAAATCTACCTCCTCCGAACTCCCCTCTATTATATAACCGCCTGTTCACCACCATCTCATATCTTCCCCCATCCACAACCATGATCTTTTCTCACCCCGTTGACTCACCCCCAAAATTCCCTTTCTTTACCTATATCATTCCAGCTGAAAGTGTGTGTATCTGTGTGGGGAGGGGAGGAGTTGGGTGGGGGTGGGGACACTGCTCATGTTTAATGCAACACAAATCCTAAAAGATAAAAAAATAATAAAATTCCTTGCTTTCACAATGAAACTCTTCAGCATCCACACATATTTCTAAAAAGAGTAAAGAAACAAGTAATAAAAACACAAAAAAAAAATTCAAAACGATGTCCGGATGTTCCTCCAAAAAGTATGTAAACAAGGTAGGAATGGTCACAAGAAATCAAGGGAGGCACAAGGCATCCCTCCCAATATATGGGACAGTTTCTCTAAATGCAACTTCAACACAGGGACTGAAAATTCGTTTCTCGGCTTCTACTGGACGAAATTGGCTGCAAATATCGGAAGTAAAATCCTGTTGGACATCGAGGTAATAATGTTCCAAATTTCAGCAACGTCCATTTCCACATTGTTGAGTTTTTAACAAAAACCCTCAAAATTCACGATGTGTTTTGTAGTCTGTCCGTCCGTCTGTCCGAAATGTTTGGCGCTCATATCTCAAAGCTATACATTGAAACTAACTGAAACTTGGAATGTACATCAGCCAATATGTCTAATTAATGGCTTTTGAAACAAATTCCACCTCGGTGCCACAGTGTTTGCTTTTTTGATCGTTTTTTTCCTCATCGTGGGGGGGGGGGGCAAAAACTTGGACATAGAAAAATTTTGACTCTGTAGTAAAATAGTGAAACGTGAGGGCTCATAACTTATGAACTGTTGGATGAAAGTTCGTGAAATTTTAAATACAGTATGAATAGAGGGACACTTGTTGAGACTTCGAAGTTACCCGCAGCCACCATAATTCGGGACACAGCAAAAATTAGGTACACAGTAAAAGTGGACCTTTGGAAAAAATATCACTTTTTCAGGTGCTCTAATTCTAGAAGAAAACTGGCTGAAACATGGAATACCGTATGTACTACAGAGAAACCGTTCCATTCTTTGGAAAAATGCCAGGGGCATAGAAAAACCCATTTATATGGTACAGTATGTGCCATGTGGCAAACTATAGAAAAGAAGGGACATTCAAAAAATCTCGTGTGCATGCTGTACGACCCTGATGTTCTTAGGAGGAGAAACCAAGTAATGATCGAGAAAAGTTCATTGTAAGAGGGGGGGGGGGACCACCAATTTTTAAACAAATTATTCACACACATGCACATTATGTTTGTGTTTTCGTTTCAAGGTAAAACATTTTTTATCGTACTGACGGGCTTTAACCGATAGATGTTTGGCTCCCCTTCACATGATCTTTTCTTGATCATCACTTAGTTCCTCCTGAGAACACAAGGGTAGTCAGCCTGCACACGAGATTTTTGAATGCCCCTTCTTTTCTATAGTTTGCCACATGGCACACACCAAAGAAAGGGGCCTTTCTATGCCCCTGGCATTTTTCACAACAATGATCATGTGAAACCAAACCTACATCTTTCTTTGAATATATGTGTCCCGAGAAAAGGCACTGTGTGTGTTGTGTGTGTGTGTGTGTGGTGGTGGTGTGGTGTGTGTGTGTGTGTGTGTGTGTGTGTGTGTGTTGTGTGATCTGATTGCTAACTGTACACTTGCGCATGTTTGATTTCGCAAGTAACAAACAGGGATGAAAACAAAACCTCTGCTCACCCCTTGGTGGCGCAGGTCATAAAAATTTCTTTTTTACTTTTGCTATTTGAAGTCAATGACAATTCTATGAATTTATGAATGAATACGTGGCCCACTCAGCCAAGGTTGCCCATCACTGGCGGAGAGCAACAAGATTGATCACTGGCCAGTAGCTCGTAGCTAGAGCGAGACTAAGCAATGAAGAGCAGCTGAAAGAGATCGGACTTGTTACGTTCTTAGTCCGATCTGATACAGATGTTTAAGATATTTGAGGGTGTCGACATAATAAATGCAGATCTTTTCAGCAAATGGACAGTGACAGGACAAAGGGGCACAGTTTAAGTGAAAAGAAGAGGATTATAGTTCAGATGGTCATAAGGCAGGGATCTTTCACTCACAGGTTGGTGAATGCATGGAATGGTCTTTTTGCGAGGGTCGAGCAATCACGTCAGTCGATACAGTTACCTCCGCCACCAAAGGCGCCCAGAGGTTATGTTTTCACCCCTGTTTGTCTGTCTCTCTGTCTGTTTGTCGTTCTGTGTGTCTGTGAACAGGATATCTCAAAAAGTTGTGGATGGATTCGTCTGAAACTTGGTGGACAGGTTGGGTGTGTGACAAGGACGAATTGATTCAATTTTGGTGAAGATCCTAATCTGGATCTGTATATACGAGAATTTTTTGTAAGCGATTCTTTACCATTGATTGGGCCAAAAACAACATGTTGGACGAAATTTCAAAAAGTTATATTATGGACGGATTCAGACGGAACTTGGTTGGTTCGGTGACAAGAACAAGCCGATTCGATTTTGGTTCAGGTCCAGATGCAGATCTGGTCTGTCAGTAGGATACAAAACGTAAACTGTTCAGCCTGGTGGAGGTATGCGCTCTACAGAGTGCTGTTCCAGTTTTAAAATTAAATTGGATCGGTATCTGGAAGTAGTACGGTTGGGGGAGTACGTCAATGTTGACATGATTGCACAGGCTTGAATGGTTTCACCCTCACGTGTTGATGTTCCTTGTATTTCCTTGTAAAATGGAATTGGAATGAAGAGGCGAAGCCAGTGATGGAATTGGGCGTGAAGAGGCGGAGCCAGAGATGGAAGTGGGCGTGAAGAGGCGGAGCCAGAGATGGAAGTGGGCGTGAAGTGGCGGAGCCAGAGATGAAATTGGGCATGAAGTGGTGGAGGCGGAGATGGAAGTGGGCATGAAGTGGTGGAGGCGGAGACAGAGCCAGAGACAATGTGAGGAGAGAGAGAGAGAGTGTGGCAAAACAGCATTGGATGGAGACGAGAGAGGCAGAAAAAGGTTGAGCTGGATCAAAAGAGAGGAACCGATCGAAACAAAGATAAGTAGTTGTGGTATAATAATACAGTGCAGTATTATTATTGGAACTATTGTTATTGTCAGAGCGGACGATAAAGAGGAAGACCAGTTGCATTGAGAGCGTAACGAAGCGAACGAAAATCTCCGACATGCTCGCGCTCTCAATGAAGTCTGGTTTGCTCGCACGACGCATCCTTTCACTCTTCCTTCTGTCTTCTTCGAGCTTGGTAGTCTTCACCATGAGACACAACTGGACGGTCAATGAGACGGACAGAAAGGAGTTTTTGGAGCAACTCGAGTTTGAACAGGTGAGGTTGGCGCGCCAAGAGTTATGACGTCACTCCAACGTCCACGTGCTGGGTTTTTTGATTTTACGTCATTTCTGGAAAGATTTAACAATTCTTATCTTCGGCTTGTCGGCCCGTTCTTTCCAACACAACAATACGGTACAAACAGTACAGGGTTTTCCCAAAGTTTCATAATGAGTTTGGTGCATGCACTTTGAATCCTGGTTCCTGGAGCAAGATTTATCCACTGTCACGTGTTTCCGTCCTGATAAAGGAGTACTTTTGGAACACAGTCATGATTCAAAAGTACAAAATACACGATTTATATCTATTGTGTGCCCTGCTCTTGATTCTTCTCATCATTCTCATTCACAGGTTCTCACTTGATCGTATTTGTATTGAATGGTTATTTTATTTGGCAGTGCTCGGTGTCGTTTTCTACAGCTTGTTTCAGGGCACTCTGACTCGTGCAGATCAGGTGTCTCGTCTGAGTTTGATTTCCGACTCTGCTATTAACTGTCGGATTGGTGCTTCGCCGGCAGGGTGTTGCATGAGAAAGTTAGCCATCCCTCGGATGGGCATTAAAGCTGGATGTCCCATCTGACCGCTGGTTGTTGGTCAACATTGAAAAGATCTCACCGTGTCGTTCACCAAGTGTAGACCAGTTATTGCAGCCACGGGCCACCCGAACCAAATTACAATTTCCTGACCTGATTAGTGTTGGGAAGGCAATGGCAAACCATCCAGCGTCATCCTCTCCGTGAAACCGCTTTAGCAGCATTGGCGCTCCGTCTGCAGATTATGGACATAACTCGTAAGAAGTGCAGTGTAGTTTGAGGGATGTTCACCATCAGACTGGAGTCTCAGGTTTTGGATAGCTACTGTATGTTTGCTAAACACAAAGCAGCATTTAAATGAACAACAGGGAAGCTGTGGACACGAGACTCATGCAGCAGCAGGTTCGAGAAGAAGTCAATAAAACTTAGTTTTTAAAACTTAATATGCTTGGTGGTGGCTTAACGATTAAGGGGGTTGGCTTGGGATCTTCAGGTCCTGAGCTCAAGTCTCAGCAGTGATAAAATAACACCATGTGCTTTGACTCAACCCGTCATCCTTGTGAGGTTGACACAATGGGGACCAGATTTCTGGCAGTGGGCCTAGTGCCGTGTCCGAGTGGTGACCCATCCCTCAAACGGGAAGGTTCGGGCTCTGTTTGAATCCTGACTATCATCGTTCGACTCTTCTGGGGCAAATAAACCTGGCGTGTACCTCATCACTTCAGTGATACATACACTGTATAAAGTACGTTTTACAATATTGTTGCGAATTCGCGCCCGCCGGCGTGCGAACGGCCACGTGACTCGAACCGCGGCACGTCGCCCA
>CM068955.1:91767261-91785135 GCA_035128595.1 Eptatretus atami | reverse complement strand
GGTTCCGATTAATTGCCGGGCGTATTAAGCCCACTACGAACCCCTTACGTGAAGCAGGATGGAGAGTCAAAAGCGACGAAGCGAAACGGGAAAACAGTTCACACAATGCACATTTATTTCACACACACAGAAAGCACGTATTATACAGCCATACAGTCAAAATGCACATAAAGCAACCAAAACAATAAAAGCAACAACGACGCAGAGTTAATTCCGACTACACGCACACACGGCAACACTTACACAGTTCTACTTCACAGACGGCGCCAACACACGTTTCACAAAAGCAAAAGAAGAAGCCACCCTCACAGACAAGGAGGCAGAACAGGCCATAGGCCAAATGTGCGCGGGACCTAGAGAGCAGCCAGGTCCGGGACCGGTGGTCTTACCCGCATCCTCGTGACGTTGGCGGGCTAGCCGCAAATGTGCGCCGTGGCTGTGCCCCGACTCCGCGCTCCTTGGCGGGTTCGTTGCACCATGTGTGGGGTGGTGGGAACGGGCCCCTTTTGCACTATCTCACGCGGGGAAAGGGAGATTGTTGATGCCTGGGCGAGGGAGTGGCTGGCTGGCTTGGGTCCCGCGCACGAGACGAGCGATCCCACACCGCAACTCGTCGCCGACCGCCTCGGACAGTTCCGTTCTTCAGTTCCGCACTCTCCTCAGCCGACTCCAGAACCCAAGTGACTTCATTCGCCTAGCACTCGCCTTTATAGGCTGGCAGAGCAGCTAATATGCAAATTCGGATCAGAATGACCTCGGGGGCGGAGCCACGCTCGCCATTTCAGAGGAAACGGGGCGTGAATCTCCCCTGATCTAGAATTTGCATATATCGACTTCACACACAGCGCCTGAGGCGGGCCAAGCCCCCCACGCTCGCTAATTGGACGGAGGAGAAGTGGGCGTGAAGCGTTTTTGATCCGAGTTTCCCCTCGGAAAGCCGCCATTTGCGCTCGCGGCTTGGTGCGTTCGGCACCAAACGCCAAACGGGCCCGAGACAGCCCGACGTTCAGTGTTCACAGTGGTGCGGAATGGCCGTAGAATGAAGGTGGTGGAGGGTTTTCGTGGTGGTTATTGTTATGGTGCGTTTGGAATGCGGTGATGCGATGTTTGCGATTGAGGTGTGAATTAAAGGTCGTGCTGTTGGGTTTGTTGTTGTCTGTTGAGGTTGGAGCGTGGTTGTAGTTGTGACGATGCTGGCGTTGGTTAAGGTGTGACCCTACCAAGATATCTCACCTAAGGGCCCTTTATGGTGTAATGCGAATTTCCACAGCCGTAACAATATGTTAATTTACAATCATCACGACAACTGGCGCATAAACTCGCAATGCAATAATTGATATGGTATCAGGATTCACCGTTGTAGAGTTTGTTCAGCTGTTTGTGTATGCATAGTACATATCAAGATAAGTCGTTCGACTTATTATGTCGGGATGGCACGGACACTCCATTTGTCTCAATACAACATGAAGTCTCAAAAACAAAAAAATCGACTAAGATAGAACTTATAAACCTAATTAAGTACCGACCGGTTAACTGCGGAGAATTCCCCCATCCAATTACACTCATTCGACTTTGGGACATCATCGTTGAACAAAGACAAAATGAGAGACCCAAAAAGTGCCCGTTTGTCATTCTTATGATTCTTTTCTGACAGCTGAACTCAAAAGTGGTTTTAAGCGACGAACTAGGTTGAAACACCAATGTACTGCATTCTATACTGGGAAGGCACAAACTGATCAAAATTTTAACAGCTTGAAAAGATTCCACAAAAAGTATGCAAAACTGCATTCCTATGGGAATGGATCAGAGGGGATTAGAGGGGTGGGCGGAACTACGACTGTCAATCAGCCTGATGGGGGAGGGGCCGCTAGACACATTTTCCCAAGGGTCAATCAGACCTTCACGTTTGTGGTTAACGGTGGACTATTATAAGCCTTGTTCATGCAGGGCAGTTACGGCGCCAATCAACAGCAACAACACACCCATATTTTGACAAAGTACGTACTATTTGGAATGTTCGATCGTCTATAAAGTATGTAGAGTACCAATACAATTTGGGCACGTCGATAAAGTTTGTACTACAACATTTGTAAATCGGTCGTAGAACATCTTTATATGGCTAAAACTCAGTTCATGTCTGTGTTCCAAGATGTCTATTAGTTGTATACTATTTGAACGTCAGTTGCACGCTCACCACCTGTACATCTATTAATTACGTACTATTGGAATGTACTGAGACCTCTTATATCTTATATGAAACTGCTGAGACCTCTTATATCTTTGAAGACCCTTTAAGATGCCCAATACCTCTAATAGTCTGGTGGCTTATCGGCATATTTTGAGTCAATCGTTACAAAGCGGATACAAGCACCAAAACCTTGGTATGGATGTTTGATATATCAAACCATTCAAAATTAGGCTAGGAGCCCAGATGAAATATTCACAGGTATTGCGTAATACATCACAATTTACCGTTCTATCAAAATCTACCCCAAGTTTAACAGTCAACCATTTCTTGTGAAAAGCTGCGAAGTTTTTCTTCATTCAATATGTCAGAATATGTACCTGATCTATATATAATATAATATATATATAATATATCTAGGGCTTGGTACAAGAAGGGCCTATGTGCATTTTTTTCCATTTTTGGGTTTATTCCCTAAAAGTATTTAGTTTTAGTTATATTTCTGGTGCTGGAATGACTAAGGTGTATTGCGCAGCATAAGCTATTCATAAGGCCAATGTGTGTTTTATTCTGCCATAAAAAAAAAAAAAATATATATATATAATATATATATATTAAACTCAAACTAAGTACTTTTAGGGAATAAACCCCAAAATGGAAAAAATGCACATAGGCCCTTCTTGTACCAAGCCCCAGATATATAAGCCTGAGAGCTGAGAGCAGAGAAGCGGTTAGGCACAAAAGATACTTACACAATATCAGTGTGAGATAGTCACAGAATTCACATACCAAAATGGGCAAATCATTTGTTGATTTCTGACAATTGCATTTGCACAAAGGAGAGCAGTCAAGGTCAGCCTGTCCACATTTACAGCGAGTATAGTCTGTTTTACAAGAACATCGAATTAATTCCCGACAGGCAACTGACACTTCAGGAACTGTTAGCCATCGAGGAGCCCAACGCTCGTGATTCTTTAATCCATCCAAAGTCACTTGGAGAATGTAGTGGTTGGTTTGTGAGGGTGCATGTTGTCCAGATGCCAGTTTGGTAATGTCACGTTTTACGTGTTGTAGCAGTGCATTCTGAGTTGGTGGTAGCCTTTCAATTGAAATTTTCTCTTCCAGAAATGGTCTTTTCTTATTTCGTTGTTACTACTGGACACACTTGTTCGATCATAGAGAATAACAACAAACTGTTCTATACTACGAAAGTCATCGGATTCTTCATCTATCAGCTGAAGGGATTGTCAGCTAACCGGATAAGACATCAGTGACATCACTGTAGGCTTGCCATGCAGACAACTTCGCTTTTCCTTTCAGGGCAGACGTAGTATCACAGCCTGTTAACGCATGGAAAACAGGCAAAGCACGAGATTTATCCATACCAAGGTTGTCAGATAGGTTGTTTATATCGAACTCTCTGTAGTTCTTGCCCATTCCAAACTCTACCCGTATTTTGGCTGAAGGTTGAGCAGCTAGGAAATGGTGCAGTGTGCCAAGAAGAATGACTACAACATCTGTATCCACCGTACGAACCGCCACTGTTACACAGCCATGATTCGTGCATGCAGTACATGACCATTATCCTGGTATCGGCTTCTTCTTGATTACAATCTCCCATCACAACTTCTGTTGTGATGGACACAACTGAGGATCCACTGGTGATGTACATGACTTTACCAGGAGGGCAAGCAACTTGAGAGATTTCCAGTCAAGACCGAAAGAGCTCCTCCTTGTTGTTCTCATCTCGCAGAAAATCTTTCCAGTTCCGGGTAACTTGACATGTCAGACACCTTTCGACGCAGTCCTTTCCCCGCTTCTCTCGTGTGAATTCTTTAGACTATCAGGAATGTAGCTGTCCCAAAAAGTCAAGCCGTCTACACACTTGGAGATGTCTTTCAATGTGTGGAAGAAGACTTTGTCTGCAAATTCATCGAATGTTACCATTCCGCTGGTTGACAGACTGTGGACAATAGCAGCACCGTCCAAGACTTGCAGTCATAGATCTGGGGCCTGTCAGCTGTATCTGTAATCTCCAAACACTTTAGTAGATCTGATTGTTACTAGGTAAGTGAAGCTTTCCAAAGTCTGACAAGATGGTGGGTAATGATTGTACTTCATGGAGAAGATTCATCTAAGTCACTACTGCGACTTTGCATCGTATTATATATAATTGGCCAAACAGCTCAACATTGTTTTGAAGAACCTTAATCTTCTTTCCTTGTGTCGTTGTAACCTTGTGTTGTGGTCTCTTGAAAAGAGGAAGGCTGTTCTTCTTTATCGGGTTCATGACGTTGGAACTTCTGTGTACTATGACATCCTGGACATACTGCTCATACTGTCTATTTCCTGTTTCCTCTAGTCTTTTCAGCCATCGACTACTGATTTTCTGCACAGTTCCTACTGTCAAGTGTCACAACTCCTCAAAGTCATCTAGGAAGGGATTCCCATTTTCTGTATTGTTTCTGTGAGCGCTGTAACTTGTTCTTAAACGTTCTCTGTGTGGGCAGGTCCCTGTTCGTGATTAAGGAAATTTTGGGGTCTTCCTCATCATCGTCCTCAGATATTCATCTTCAAATAGCCTCTGAAGCCTTGACAATTCAGGTCTGACACATCCATCTTCAGAAACCACTTAGATTTTCTGTTAGTCCATGCAACCACCTGACTCTTAACATATCGATTTTCTGCTCATGCACTGATCGAAGGGTATTGAGGAGACTTGTTGGATGTCTTGAAAATGACCCAGTTTCCTTCCTTTCGAATTCATCTCGAATGGTAGTTGGCAGTGACTTCATGTCTTTGATATGTATTGGCAGCCATCTGGCATAATTGGTGTGATCTAGAGCAAAGAACAATGGTGCTAACTGTTCCAAGACCCAACATATAACGGAAAGTTTCTTTCTCTGTGAGCACGGACAAATCAAGAATGAGGGTTTCGTACAGAATTATAAGATCCCAAAACATGAAAGTTGGGCTCTTCTCAACCATGATGTTTTAACCAGGCAGTGTAGGTGCATTGTCACGAGATTGTCTGGATAGGAGAAAGCCTCTTGCTGTAGGATATGAAGATAGCGAGCGTGAACTTGGTGGGCGTGTCGTGTTCGAGTAAGGTGGGCAGCTTTCAGCATTGAGTCTGCTGTACCAGCTGATCTATTTCGGATTCAGCAAGACATGATGTCCATCCAGAGCCTTCTAATAGATACCCATGGTTTTCCACAACACATCTCTGTATGTAATCCGCCAAGCATAACAACATATGTCTTCTCTCCATGGGTTAACGGCCATTTCCACTGAACAAACTTTGCCAAAGCATACAGCGGCTGATTGAACATTGTAACTGGTATTTGTCCTGATTCAAATAGTCGATTGCCTTCCTCTGTATATCCATACCATGTTTTATCATTGCTGGAGTTGACGACTTTTCATAGAAGAGAGGTAACAGTGCAGATAAGGCAGGTAAGCAATCATCACTCGCTTCTGGAAGCATGGTAGGCAGCCCATGCAACACAATCGCTTCTTTCATCACAATTGTCCTTGATAACGTTCAATACATGGTTCTTCAGAAAAGCTTCCTGACCAATTCATCATTCAAACGACTTGGATAAGGTGTAACATCACTTGGGGGCACCAGACATTGGATGTCGACATTGATACGGCTGGTACTATAGCATAGTCGTCTGGAAGATAATGCTTCTTTGACACATCAACAAAGCCAGGGATGACCTTGTAATACCAAGTTCTCATTGGAAGGGAACTGGAACAGACTGATTCCTGTACCGTGAAAAGAACTTGATGCTGTAGTGGACGAGAGATTATGATCTATATTGTCGAGAGCTCCAACAGTAAACAATCCCTTCCGAAGACAAGATGGACAACTACACTTTCCGCTTTATACTGTTGGCTCACTGAAGAAGCTATACAGTCTTCCAGTTCTATAACTCTATCATATGATATACTGATACAAACTGATACAGTTGTTGTATAAGTTCTTACATCTTGTAAGAGTATGGATATTTAGAACAATGTAAATTGAAGTGGAGGTCTCCGTTTGAGGCTATGTATTGTCATAACATCTGACTGTGTTGACCTTTTCTTAGTGTTGTACACAATAACTTGTCTACGGTGAGACAGGCTTGTGAGTCTTGCTTATCTTGATTCTTCAGTTAGTACCATTGAACACCTGAGAAATGAATGATTTCAGGCTCGAAGGTATTGTACGGCTGTGGAAATTCGCAAACATCATAAAGTCCGCGTAGGTGAGATATTATTTCGAAGTACATGTGTAGTTAGCCCAACCCATTGTATAGAGGGAATTAATGTGATTCATTCGGGCTGCGATACTTTGAGTTAGGCGTTTTCTTTCTCTTTCTTTAATTTGAGCGACACTACCACGTCTCCGCTTCTCAGCGGCCCCCACCCGCACTCCTTCGCGCCCTCGCCGTTAGCCGCCCGTGCAACTCGAGCTTCACCTCGCGGGACGATCGCCGCCGCTGGAACGGGAAGAGGTGCAAGCATTCCGCCTGTGACTGTCCCGCGGTCCTTCTCTGGCAAGGCCGTCAGGCCTGATATTCCTCGCCCCACAAGACGGAGGTGGGAAGGAACGAGAGAACGCCCCGCTTCGAGTGCTTTCCAGAAGCGCCTCGAAGGGTGGAGCCAAAGGCGGGGCGGAGAAAGAGGGCGTGGTGCGGCGGGATAAAAGGGACGGAGTTTAGGAGGATGGGGCTTCTTCGTGTGCTCGCTCCTGTGAGCTTCTGGATCCTCCCCTCTTCGAGCTTCGTGTCTGGTGCTTCGTCCCGTCCTGCTTCTCGCTCGTCTCGCTCCTGCTGCTCTTGGTTCGGTGCTCGTGGTCGGTGGACTCGGTCGGTGCTCGGTCCGTGGCGTCGGGAGCAGCACGAGCAGCGCGAGGCACGCCGGAGAGCCTCGCCGACCCCGCTCGATCGGAGTCACGCGCAGACGGGACCACGTGTGACGGGCGCCCAAGGACTCGACTTCAGGGGAAGTCGACTTCCATTTTCTTTGGTTTTTGTGAACGTGTGTGTGTGCGCGAGTCTCGTGAAGTAGAATTGTGTAAGTGTCCTGTGTCGCGTATTCGGTGGTAGCTCTGCATTGTGGGTTTTGTCTTTATTTGATATATGTGCATTATTGAAGCTGTAATAATGCTGTGTCTATATGTGTGCTCTATGTGTGTGCTGTGAATTAAACGTGCTTGTTTGTTGAATTCTTCCCCCGTTTCGCTGCGTCCTCCTTCGTTGGGTCTCCATCTGTTTCACGTAAAGGGTTCGTCGTGGGCGCGGGACGCCCGATAATTAATCTGAACCGTCAAGGCCCGACGATAACACCGCTCGGTTATCCTGTAGCCCGGAACGAGCCCGTTAAGCGATCGTGTCCGAAGTCGGCCTGTGGCGAGGTACAACCCCTCGGTAGGTACCGTCGCGGGTACTTAGGTAATCGACTTCGGCGATTCACCCTATTCCGCGCGGGTAGATGCGGACTGGGTTGTGGTGAGGCCGAAAGGTCCACCCGTGACTGGATCCTGGCGTTAGCCGGAGGGTCACGACTGAATTGTCCGTCCGTGGGCGAGGCGGTCGCGGTTCGAGTCACTGGCCGATCGCACGCCGACGGAGCGAATTCGCAACACTGGTGTCAGGAGTGGGATTCGAATCCCTCCCTCTCCAAGCTAAATTCACAGGGAATCGTTCAGGGTGAGAGGAGCGACCCCCGATTCCCTCTAAATATACGAGCGATTAAATTACCCCTTACGTGGAATAAGATGGGCTCTCAAGCGAGCGGCGGTGCCGGGGGTAGAAATGTATAGTGTGATATAATGTAGAATCCATGGCTCAGGATGTAGACCCCGAGCAGGACATGGTGAGCAGGAACATTACTCCCCACCAAACGCAGAGCCCGAATAGGTGTGGGCTGCCGCGGTGTATAACACCTCCCCTCCCCCTCTCCACCAAAACCCCCGATCCTGCCGAATCGGCTCAGCCGAGTGCACTTAATATGGCCCAGCTGTTCGCCATGCTGGCAGAAAATGAACGGAAAAATGGATGGAATGAAAAACGAAATAAAAGGAGTGAACAAGCAGATGGAAACAAACACAAACAAATGAACGCAAAATGGATGGAATGAACGAAAAAATGGATGGAAACGCACTCAGAATGGAAACAAACACAGACGAAATGAAAACGAATATGGAAACAAATGCGCAGGAATGAAGGAAGAAATAAAAGAAATGCGGGGTGAACGCAGCAAATGGGCCAGAGCCTGCAGCGGGCATGAAGGCACAACAGCGAAGTGCGTAATGGCGACGCCACGTGTGGAGCGAACGAGCTGGGAGGGGGTGCAACGGTTGTCAGGCCCGCGGTGAAGGCGGTGAGGAAAAATAATTTCATTCGAGAGACGTGTTGGGCGAGAAGTTGTGGAGGTGACGGAAAAAGTGCGGTAACCGAGAGGGAAAATAATTGGGTGACAGAGACGTGCACGAAGAAATAAAATGGTGGAGTGTGAGAAAAGACTTCAAGACATGACGAAGAGAGTTGATAAGCTGGAGACTGGAGGTAAAAACGGAGACAGAGAACTGGAAGACGGATAGACAAACACAAGGCAGCCGGAAGAACAGTTAGAAGCCAAAGCAAGGTCGGAGGTGCGAGATGAGAAAAGATTAGAGAAGAAAACTGAGTTACAGAAACACAAAACAAAGAGACGGAACTACAAAACAACCTGAGAAGTGTTAAAAGAGGAACAGAAAGAGTACTGAAAGAACAAGAATGAGACAGAGAAAGAGATCTGTCAGTTGAGAGAAATGACGAAATTACAGAACGAGGAACAAGAAAGACAGTGGAATAAAAAATGAAAGAGTATGAAATTTGAAACTGAACGACAAAAGGAAAAAAATAGGTTGGAGTACGAAGGAGAAGTTTAAGGAGCAACGAATGAAGCAGAAGGAGAAATGAGGAGATTGAAGGACCACAACGAGATTGGAGAGGAATGAACGAGAGGAACAATGGTAGAAAACAAAAGGAACATGAAAGCTGAGGTTGACCAATTGAAAAAAAGGCAAGGCGGAGTGCGAAGAGATAGACAAAGACACGAATGAAACACAAAGGGAAATTAACCACATGAAGAAAACCACGAAATTGGAAGAAGGAAAGAGGAGAAGAAACAAGGAGAGTAATGAGACAGCAGCAATGAAACACAAGAAGGAGATCAACCAAATGAAGCAGACAACGAAACTGGAGAAGGAAGAACAGGGAGAGGAAGCAAGAAGGGTAATGAGAGAACAGCGAAGAAACACAGGAAGGAATGAGCCAATTGAAAGAAACGATGAGATTGGAAAATGAAAGAGCAGGAGAAACTGTGGGAAAGGAACAAAAACTATACGAGTTTGAAATTAATGAACTGAAGGAGAGAGTAAAATTGAAATCCAGAGAGATGGAAAAACTCCAGAAAGAAACAGAAACTAATAAATGTTAGAGACGCGGAGGTAGAGAAATAAGAGAGACTGCATGATAAAGAGCGGTTAAAGAAAAGAACACACACACAACAGAGGTAGTGGAGGATAATGGTGAGCTCGCGAGCGTGTGGAGACCCGTGCGAGCAGCTGGATGGCCGCTCCAGGAACGAGGAGGGAGTATGCCCCTTGAGGCGAATCACGACCAGGTGGGTCCGGTCGTGCTTCCGCGGAGTTGAAGGACGAGTGCTGTGACGGGTGCACGTGCAGCTTGGGGGTATAGAGGCCCGGAACCCTTGTCGGACACGAATCCCCAGTGTGGTTGTGCAGGGGTGTGTGTTTGCGAGTGTGCGGAGATGCGTCTTTCCGGCACGCATGGTGTGAGTAGACCCCCTGTGCAGGAAAGGTTGGGTATGAGTGAGAGGTCCGTGTGAGGGAGACCGTGTGTGTGAGGTCTCTGTATGTGAGGAGATGTCGTCGGCATCGGGAGCACGCACCCGCGTTCTCCTGGGGTAAGTGTGTTGGAGTGGAGACTGTGCGTCGTGACACGCAGCTGTGCGTGGATTGAGTTGGCGACGACGACGGCGACAGAGGACAAGAGCCGGGTAGCGGCCGTAGCTGTTGTGGGACCGCGCCGGTTCACCCAGCAGCGAGCGCGCGTCCGTGCTGTGCAACGCACGAGACCCCACGTGCTCGCTTGCGGGAGTGAAGCCCGGTCCGGAAACGCCAGCGTGGATTTGCCGATCCCGCGGACGACAAAGTTTAGGACAGGATACGGATTTGGACCGGACGGGTTCTCCACGCGAGCGTGTGTTAGCTCCAACGGGTAGAGCACATGTGTTCGCGGGGAGCCCCTCGGAGTGCGAGTTGCTTTTGGGGTGCGCAGGGTGACGTCATGGCTGCACGTGGGTTGGAATCCGGCAGGAGGGTATCCCTGCCGGTGTACCGTCCAAAAGGGACGAGTATGCGTGCAGCTGATGACGTCACGGGCAAGGTGCAAAGAGGCAGGCTGCGAGTTGCCGCGCTGTGTGCTGCGCAGAATTTGAAACAACAAAAAATTAACAGTGGCGGCCTCGCTTTCGGGTGGACAGGATTCCGGGTAGGTGGAAACCCCTTGCTGGGCACAGGATGACACTATTAGGGTGGGAAGGGTTAGTGTTAGTTAGACCGCTTCGAGGGGCAGGGGTAAGGTCCTCATGAGTCCGTTGGAATGGATTGGTGAGGGATGTAGTCAGATTTAGGATGGGAGATGGGATAATAAGATTGAGGACAGAGCCAACTTTGGATGTGTAGTGGGGACGTAGCTTAGCTACGTAGTGTTAAAAGGATGTGGCTAGTGAGTGTAGGGACGACGTGCGGAGCACCGAGGTAGTTAGGGGAGGTAGTTCAAGGATGGCAGAGTTCAGCGGTGGTGGTGTTGAAGAGTTGTGAGTGGTGTGAAACGTGGTGAGTGAGTGAGGCCAGCGGGTCTGGTGTGGGAGCAATTGATTGGCATGGTGCCGATGAGTTGATTTGGGGGAGGAGTGGGCTCCCGCCCAAGGACCCCGGGGTTCAGTTGTAAGTGAGTTAGCTGGGTTAGTCATTGAAAAATGGAAGGTCGTTTTGCTGTTGGTGGAGTGTAGGCTCGAACGCCATTTGGAGATAGGTGCAGGAGCCCTGTTGACGGGCTGGGACTGGCTGCGAAAGGTGGTATCGCTGAGTGGGGACCCGGGCACCGCTAGTCGCCTGTAGGCCAGGGCCCATGGGGGCCGGTGTTAAGCGTAGTGGCACGGGTGCGCCCGCTTGGTGGCGGGGGCCCGGGCGCCATTAGCGCGTGGCAGTGGTCAGTGGGCACGGGTGACCCTCGGAAAGGGCCCGGGCGCAGCTGCCACGTGTTGCGTTTCAGGGAGTTGGCCAATGGGCACTCCCGGTGTTTAGGAGCGGCTAGGTTGGAGCAGTGTCAGTGCCCGGGGGTGCCATTGTAGGGGATTCGCAGGGGTCGTGCTGCCAAAGGAGCCACGCGTCCCAGCCTACGAAACCGTAGTGTGAGGGCACGAGGAAAATTAGAGGGCGAGGCACCGAATTTGAGTGGACACCAACAACAGGCACCGGGAAATCTGGGTTGTTAGAACCAATAGATTAAGCGAGAGGCGCTTGTTTAAAGCCCGGGTAGTTTAACAGTTAAACTGGTTGGGTAGATAGGAAAGGTACCCCTCCGCACCCATCCACCTTCGCTTCTTTGTGGCCGCGGACCCACTTTGGTTTAAAGATCGCTGAGATCTGGTGGAGGGCCAAATCTTGAGGCGTCGTAGTTTGGGGGCCCGACACATGACGCTAGCTCTCCCTCATACCCCCTCCGGGAAAGGAACGTAGGGTGTGGAGTAGGCTAGGGGACATAGGTTAGGCCGAACAAAGGACGATAAGGGGTTAGCGACGAATTAATAGGTGGGGAAGTACGGGAAGTGAAAATAAAAAACAAAAAAAAAAATAAGTTGGCTAAATTGGTTTTCAAATTAAGGGATGTGGTAGGTACTAGTGACAGCGCAAAGCGATGAGGGAGACAGTAGGTAGTCCGAGCCCACCTTCTGCGAGTGCCAGCACCACCGTACTCCCTCCACCAAACCTGCCACTGCACGCAAGAGGCCGGCCAACTTCATCGGCTGGCTGTTTTGCTGCAAGCCTGTGCCGGCCGGATCTCTTGCAGCTGTGCTTCAAGGCCTGGCCGGCCGTTCGTACCGCCGGCTGTGTTTGCCCTGCCAGCGGCCTTTTTTTCTGCAGGCTATGTTTGCCTTTACCTTTGCCAGCCCATGCCCTGCCCATGTCAACAGCCCCGTTTTGTTCAATTTTGCTTTGCCCCCCCTTGTTCATTGCCATGTCGCCGAGCGATCGTCGTTACAACCAGTTTGCAAGCTGCAGGAACTGTCCCTGGTTGGCAGCTGCAACACGGGCCTGCAAGTGGCGGCCCGTTGCAGCCGGTTTTCTTGACTCTTACTTTTTCCTGCAGAGTCCATTGATCCTGAGGCCAGGTTAGTGTAAATTTATTAAAGGTTAAGGTGTTTAAGTTGTATGGAAGAGTATGAGTGTCAGCCCCGGCATGTCTGTCTTAGCGCCGGAATTTATTTAAGTCGTCCGTGTGAGTGGTTGTTTAGTTAGTTACTCAGCCTCAGGTTATTTATTTGGGACACGAATACATGAATGTCGGCACTCAGGGATCCGTAGTAAAACGTACTAGGGGAGAACTACACATGATGGCACACGATAATTGACGACTCGGACGAGTCTGCAAAAAGGGAGGGGGTATGTTACGGCTGTGGAAATTCGCAAACATCATAAAGTCCCGTTAGTGAGATATATTTCTGAAGTAACATGTGTAGTTAGCCCAAACCATTGATGAGGGAATAATGTATTCTTCGGCTTGCGATACTTTGAGTTAGGCGTTTTTCTTCTCTTTCTTTAATGTTGAGCACCACACCACGTCTACGCTTCTTCAGCGGCCCCCACCCCGCATTCTCCGCCCTCCGCCGTTGATCACAGGCTCCCTGCGGGAACGATCGCCGCCGTGAACGGAGAGTGCAAGCATTCCCGGCTGTGAACTTCCGCGGCCTTCTCTGCAACGCGTCAGGCCTGATTATTCCCGCCGCCCCACAAGACGGAGTGTGGGAGGAACGAGAGGAAACGCCGCCGCTCCGATCGTTTCCAGAGCGCCTCGAAGGGGTGAGCAAAGGCGGGAGCGGAGAAAGACGGGCGTGTGCTGGGAATAAGAGGACGGCACGTTTAGGAGGAATCGAGCTTCTTCGTGTGCTTCGCTCCTGGTTGAAGCTTCGTGATCCTCCCCTCTTCGAGCTCGTGTCTGGTGCTTCGTCCCGTCCTGCTTCTCCTCGTCCTCCTCACTGCTCTCTTTTCGGTGCTTCGTGGTTCGTGGACTCTGTGTCGTGCTCGGTCCGTGCGCGGAGGCCACGAGCAGCGCGAGCACGCCGAGAGGCCTCCCGACCCCGCTCGATCGGAGTCCGCCAGACGGGACCAACGTGTGACGCGCCAAGGACTCACATTCAGAGGACTTCCATTTTCTTTTTTGGGTTTTTGTGACGGTGTGGTGTTGGCGCCGAGTCTCGTGAATGTAAATTGTGTAAGTGGTCACGTGTGGTCGCGTATTCGGTGGTAGCTCTGCATGTGGTTTTGTCTTTTATTTGATATATTGCATTATTGAAGCTGTAAATACATGCTGTGCTATATGTTGGTGCTCTATGTGTTCGTCTGTGAATTAAACTGCTTTGTTTGTTGAATTCTTCCCCGTTCGCTGCGTCTTCCTTCGTGGGTCTCCATCTTGTTCACGTAAAGGGTCGTCGTGGGGCGCGGGACGCCCATAATTAATCTGAACCGTCAGGCCGACGATAACACCGCTCGGTTATCCTGTAGCCGGAACGAGCCGCTTAAGCGATCGTGTCCGAAGTCGCCTGTGGCGAGGTCAAACCCCTCGGTAGGTTACCCGTGCGGGTACTTGGTATATCAACCTTTTCGGCGATCCACCCTATTCCGCGGGTAGAATGCGGACTGGGTTGTGGTGAGGCCGAAAGGTCCACCCGTGACTGGATCCCGGCCGTTAGCCGGGAGGGTCACGACTGAATTGTCCGTCCGGTGGCGAGGCGGTCGCGATTCGAGTCACTGGCCGATTCGCACGCCGACGGAGCGAATCGCAACACTATCGAGTCTTTCTGACAACTTGGGATGGAAAACTTCCTTTCAAAGTGGAATGGCTGTTGTTGAAAAATGTCCATCTCGGTTATTTTTGCTGCGCCTTTGCTAGCACAAAAGCATCATCGGAAGAAAATCTCTCTCTTCAAGGGCTTCTCGAGCATATTTCGCCCAATTCCATTTTTGAAGATAAGTATGGTGTTTTCTTCCATCTGTTGACTCTGCTTCAAGTGGAAATGTTTCAGCAGCTGATCTTTTAGTCTTGGTTTTATCACAGTCTCTAACAATGCCGAAGTCATTCAATCTGTTAGTACAAAGTATTGAAGTTCGGATACTTGAAAGAGAAGGGTTCGCAGTGGTTAACTGCTTTTTCTCCATGTAACTGAGTCACTTCGCACAAATAGCACGGACCTTGCGTTGGCCTTCTCATTTAAATCCTCTGGCTCTCTATTTCTGTTTTCGCAGTTGAGACGCGGATATCTATTTCTCAAATTGACGGGGCAGTTTGAAGGTGATATTTTGCTTCAATGGCTATGGACACCACCCGTATTTCTTGAAGACAGTACACTATCTTTAATTCGTGCCATTCGTTGATATTGTTGTTTTGCTTCACAAAAGTTAATACCTGACTAAGTCACGGAGCTACAAGCCTTACTGCATAGAAGTAACAGACTAATTGAACATCGACTGCTTGCCGCTTCTCAAGACGTTGTTCATCAGGTTCTGGGTTAGCCTCCTCTTCTTCTGGCTTTGGATAATTTTGTATTATTGTACTTAAGGTTTGCAGGATTGTGCCAAGAAGCAGCAAATGAGTAGTCGAAACCATCAGCAGTTTCTTCCTGTTCCAAAGAAAAGTTCTGTTGTACGCATGCCAATTCTCTGAACTGCTTGACATTGATCGAGAATGTCGATAAAGGTCTCACTGCCAGTGTCCACGCTTGCACCAGGGCTTTTGTAATGGGCACCTAAGGAGGTCTTCGGTCATCTCTGGAAAATAATGCAGGCGGTTTCCAGTCCTACTCCCATTTTCTGATAGCCTTGCAAAAAAAAAAAAAAATTAGAAAAACAATTCACTTCATCATTTCTCACAACGGCACAGTGAACCCCTGTTCATTTAATTTACTTCTCAATTTATTCTAAATATTGACTTCTTATTACTGCATAAGACCTATGACAACATGGAATAACATCCTAGTTGTAATAAATACAAATTAACATAAAAAATACAAATTAACAATCAAGAGTAAGGCATCAAGAGATGGAAATAATGAAGTACGTACCAATATCAAAAATAATTGAATGTGTACTTAGCAATTGAAAGGGTTAATATTATGGATGGGCCTCCGCACTCAAAATTTTTGATAGCATTACCGCAAAGGGTATGCACAGAAAATGTGGTTACTTTGTATGCAGTCTGTAACAATTATGTCCACTAAGCCTTTGACTATAAGACTGTTTATGACCTCGAAGACAATTTGAACGCCCTAAGATCTTAAACCGACAACATAAGACCTCTTTAAGACTCCGAAGGCCCTTTAGAACCAAAACCCCAATCAGATGACCGCTTCAGACGCGCGTAAGATCCTTAACACACCGAAGACCATTGATAATCACGAAACCCTTCGAAGATGCCATTACCGAAAAGAACCCTTGACACTTACACCTGAAGACGCCCTGAATACCCCATACTTTAAGATAATCGACCTAAAACCATTAAGTACCCCTAAGCCCCTTAGACTCGCCTTGGAAAAAGAAAACCCCCAAATAAACGCATTCAAGACCCCTCAAGCCCAAAAGACCCGTGAGCCCTTAATATATCTCCAAGAATGTCTGCAAGATCCTAAAGGACCCCATTTTTACCTAATACCTTTTCAAGCACTTAAGACACCTTTAGATCCCTTCAGGCTGGGTGTTGGTCAATGGTTTGGGTGGTGGGCTTTGGGATCCTTGGGTCCTGACTTCAAATCCCACTCTGCTGTTGAATTGATATCAGCTGGGGTTACTCAGCCCAATCATCCTCCGAGGTTGACAAAATGACGTAGCAGCTTGCTGGGATGATTGAGCCATTTGAGTGTCCGTGCGTCGAAATGGGTCACCACGCAATCCAAGATTGTGCTCAATAACCCAGGGGACTGGGAAAGGTTACTATATAAAATGCAAAAATATAACGCTCTGGAACAGAGTAGTGGGCGCAATGGATGGATGGATGGATCCCTTCATCCCTTTAGTCCGCAATAAGTCCTTTAGACCTTTAACACCCGCTAAGCGTTAAACCATTTAGCCGCCTTAAACCTTCTGACAGATTTTAGACAAGCTTGGACCCTGTCACGGCAATTGGAGGTTTAGCGGGACTGACTTTTTTTAGACCCTTTTTACGATGCTTGAGAGATTAGACCTTTCTGACCCTTTCACACTAACTTAATATGGAATGTACCCTTTAGCCTTTTAGACCATCTCAACCCTTTTAAAGGCACATGGCCATACAAACAGTCTATGTCTTTGCTTAACAAAATACAGACTATACTTCTTTGCAGCAATAATTTAACAAAACTCAAACTCAGCAGAGGGCTGGTAGTCCTGCTAGTAGGTTAAAACAGGCGCTCTTGTATCTGGCAAAACTTTAAGAACCAGAAATCACATTCACATCAATTTAGTTACTAAATTAGCTTCAAGAAAAGATTGTGCTTCACTTCAAATTCCTCCTACCCATATCACTGCCACTTCAAAGGTGGGGTGGTGGGCTGCTGCATGTTCAATGCAGCACCAAATCCTAAGAATAAAAAAAAAAATTCATGCAATATATGATGAAATTCTCCAGCATGTAAACACATTCTAAAAAAGTGAACGAAAGCAAGCCAATAAAAACTTATTTTTTTTTAAGATGCCAAGAGTGATTGTATGGGTGTTCCTCCAAACAAGTATGTAAACAACTAGGGAATGGTCACAAGAAATGAATCATTGTAAACCACTCCTACATCTTTCATCTTACAATCCCTGAAATGGTTGTCCTATGCAGACTGGTTGGTGTGTCTGTGGGTGTCGAACCATTATTCAAAGAAAGATGTAGGGATGGTTTTTAGTCTTTACCTCGTGACATACTTTTTTGGAGTGAGACATCACCAATTAAATATCCTTGTCACATTTTTATGAAGCCGGCCGGAGGGCATTATATTTTCAGGTTGTCCTGTCTGGACTGTCTCGCTAGTCTGTGTGTCTATGATAGGTTTCGTTAACTGGGGATAACTTGAGAACGTTGAAGGGAATCTAGTCAAAGCTGGTAGCAGTAATGTAATGATTATGTAAAGATGAACTGATTAATATTTTGGGGTCAAGAAGGTTTTGGGGTCATGTTCGGGTTAAAAAAACTATGATGTTACCCGCGGCGCCGTGCTATGGGGGTGTTATTGTGAACGCAGTGATATGTTTTGACAAAACTGTAGGTATATAATACAGTAATGATGCAAAGAGTGAACTGATTAGATGTTGGCATCAATAGGTCAAATTTCAGAGTCCATATAGGTTTTTCATTTACTGTGATAACTTAAGAAACAGCTGAAGGATCTAA
>CM068955.1:91743513-91754324 GCA_035128595.1 Eptatretus atami | reverse complement strand
CTGGTACCAAAGGAATTAAGTTGCCATTTCAGATCCCTGGTCAGAGTCCAAGTCTCACATCCATAGATCAAGACTGGAAGCACAAAGGACCTGAAGACTCGGACTTTCGTCCTCCCGCACAGGTACCGACAGTGCCACACCCCATGATCCAGTGAATCCATGACTCCCCAGGCCCGACCCAGATGTCTGTTGCCCTCTGGCTCACAGCCAGCAGAGATATGAATATCACTGTCAAGGAAAGTAAATCTCTCTGTGACCTCAACATCCTCACCACAAGCAGGTACAGACAAGGTAGTAGCATCCAAGATGTCATTTAAAGCCTGGATCTTAGTTTTGACCCAGGAAACCGGTAATCCCAGTGGTGCTGACTCCTCATTCAGCACCTCGAGGGCCCCCAAAAGGATATCTACAGTCTCCGCAAAGCTGACTGCATCATCAGCGAAATCAAGGTCAGAGATCTTGACATTCCCAAACGATGCACCGTAGCTTGATCTCTCCGACATCCTCCCCAGAATCTAGTCCATACAAGCGCTGAAAAGTGTGGGGGCCAGTACACACCCCTGACGAACTCCAGTAACAACTGGAAATAAGTCAGAGATGGTATCACCACATCTCACAGCACTCTCATTACCAGAGTATAGTTCAGGCATCAGAATGATCAGTTTTGGTGGCACCCCACAAAGACCAAGTATCCTCCAGAGAGCATCCCGATTCACTGAATCAAACGCTTTACAGAGATCAACATAGGCTGCAAGTAGCCCCTGCCAAAACTCTCGTCTGCGTTCGGTGAGGACCCAAAGAGCAAGGATGCGGTCAATCGTTGACCTCTTTGGTGTCAAGCCTGACTGCTCTGGGTGCTGGTGCTCAAGCAGATGGTGGTGAATCCTATCAAGAATTATCTGAGCAAAGACCTTGCCCGGCACTGAGAGCAGCGTCACCCCTCGGTAGTTGTTTCCGCCTTGGCGATCACCCTTCCCTTTCCAGAGAGGGACAACAAGGCCCCTCTTCCAGTCAGTTGTGATGATGCCTGTGCTCCAGGCAGAGTACAGAACTGCATGCAACAACACGAGTACAGCATTTCCACCAGCCTTCAGAAGTTCATCATGGATGCCACAGATCCTAGGAGCTTTACCCCATTTCAACTAGGAGGGTCAACAATTGGGATAGTAACACCCCTGACAACCAACTCCATAGCTGGTGGATCAGCCTGGTACAGCCACTCAAAGTAACTGACCCAGCGTGCTTTCGCTTCGGACTCCACTGTCAAGAGCCCACCACCCTCTGCGCTTACTGCAGTACACCGAGGAACTGGTTTGGAGGAGCGCAATGCACAAATTCCCCTGTAAGTCGGACGAGAATCACTTGACCATAGGTGATGCTCTACCCCCTCACTGATTCCTCGCACATAGGCCTCCTTGTCCACCCTTGGAGCACGTACATTTGTACACCTTAGCTCCCTGAACAGTTCAGCTCTGCCATTTAGTCTGGTCCTGCGACTCCGGTCAATGGTATCCAGTGTCCCTTGAGAGACAACATTCTTCTTCGCCCTTGGCTGAGTTCTAAGACATTCACCGGAAACATCAAGGACTGGTCTTGAAGGCACTCTACAACTTGTAAGGGTTCTCCAAAGCACCCAGACACCCTCCCAAATCCTCACTCAGCTTGTTCGCAAACTCCTCAGCTACCCTGTCATCCTTGAGCTTGTCATCATCCAGTCTCGGCTGATTAGGTACCATTCTCCCGGATTTAAGCTGCAACTTCAGAGTTGCTGCAACAAGCCTGTGGTCAGTATTGAGGAACTGAGCACTCTGGTAGACCCTACAGTTCTGGATCATCCTCCCGTGACCATCAACGAGCACCTGGTGAATCTCCTTTGCCACACCACCAGCGTTGGAATACCAAGTCCAGCGATGAGCCTCTGGGCGCTGAAACCATGAACCAGCCATCCTAAGTCCATGACTTCTTGAAAGTCAAGGAACTTAGTGCTATTCTGGTTCACAGCTCCAGACCCATGTGGACCAA
Organism: Eptatretus atami; assembly: GCA_035128595.1. Classification (NCBI taxonomy): domain Eukaryota; kingdom Metazoa; phylum Chordata; class Myxini; order Myxiniformes; family Myxinidae; genus Eptatretus; species Eptatretus atami. The sequence continues at coordinate 91,752,302 of CM068955.1, read as the reverse complement.
TACACATCTCATAACCATCCCTATCAGTTCCAGTTGATGCATTGAAATCCCCAAGACTGGAAGAGTATCTCGCCTGGGGCACTGATCAACCACAGACTTGAGCATGGCATAGAATGCGTCCTTCATGGTGAGATCACTCGCCTCAGTCGGAGCATATACAGACACCAGGAAAATGACACTCAAGGAGTGACACCCAAATGTGGTGCAGATTGAAGACAAAGTTGGTAAATGTTTTTATACAAGCTTATACTCCAATTAAGACCTCTAATTATTTAGTGAAATAACATTCAAATTTCATCTCGATTACATACTGTGGTGTGAAATGGCATTACCTTCTTATACTAATAGGTGATTTCAATGCAAATCAGAATAGGAGTGATGAATGACAAAGGAAAACCTCTGTTAGAAACATGGCAAAGTGATAATCTTCTAAATACCAATACATAACTTAAACACAGACGGATCCCGAAGAGTACATGGACATCAATGTGTGGATTAACATGAAACTTAATCAATGCCTCTCTTGTTAGTAGAAGATGGAGGACATCGATACTAGGAAGGACGATGAGCACAAATTTATTATTTCCAAAATTAAGGTTAAGCTGAAAGCACCCAATACGAACACACTAAATGTAATCTGGAGAAACTAAAAGTTGGAAATTGTAGGAATTAATTACAAGTAAAATTGGGTGGGAAATTTGAACCACTTTTGAATATTGTACAGGAAGAAGGTGATGTCCAATGAAATAGGGGAAAATTAGAAAGTTGTAAATTAAAGAAAGCTATAAATGAAGTATCAAACGAGGTTAGGATACAGGGAAAAGGGTAACAAACCATGGATACATTAAACATCTCTTTCTAAGTGAGAAACCAAATGATCTAAGGTTTAAAGTTGTCGATTCTCTGGAATGAGCAGTGAGAGACATGCTGAAAAAAAGATAAGTAAATGCCTACATCAATTATGAAGAAGATGCAAATGAATTTCTGGATCAGTAAGCAACAGAAATTGAATAGGCAGGTAGAGAAAATAAAAGTAGAAATATGTATGAAGCTGTAAAATCCTTGACGAACTTCTCTCAAAAGTCTGTTGAAAACACTCATGGTCTGAAAGACAATAAATGAGGATTAACAAACATATTCCCTAAGCGAGTAAGCATGTGCAACATGTATGTGAAGTTTCCCCTTGATCTGACCAGCCGTTCTGGATAAGAAGATGTTTCAAGGTTTTAGTGCGGGAGTTCAAGGTGCGGGAGTGACGGTCATCTCTGCGAGAAAATATATAGCCTCCTGAAGGTAGGGCAGTTTTTGCAAACTTTGAAGTCACGTGACGCGAAAACGAAAGCGAAATTCGAAAATCCGTCCCGACCAAATTTAGATATTGTCCCATAGATTCATATGCCACAATCAAATTCAAGATCGCTTGAGAAATGTAGGAGGAGATAGATTTTGAAAATCGTCATTTTCGCATTTTTTGCCAACTTTGAAGTCACGTGACACGAAAACGAAAGCGAATATCGAAAATCCGGCCCGACAAAATTTAGATATTGTCCTATAGATTCATATGCTACAATCAAATTCAAGATCGCTTGAGAAATGTAGGAGATAGATTTTGAAAATCGTCATTTTCGCATTCTTTGCCAACTTTGAAGTCACGTGACACGAAAACGAAAGCGAATATCGAAAATCCGGCCCGACCAAAATTTAGATATTGTCCCATAGATTCATATGCTACAATCAAATTCAAGATCGCTTGAGAAATGGCGGAGATAGAATTTGAAAATCGTCATTTTCGCAACTTCAAAGGCCTCGTGACCTTGACCTTGACCTTCGGTGACCTTGTAAGTCATACCATCGTGTACGTCTCATCGACCTCTATCAGGATCACTAATGACCAGATCTCCCGCTTCAACTTCATTGTGAACGGACAGACGGATGGACGGATCGTCACCTCTCCTCTCAACACCAATATTATTAGGTTATGCTCGAAGAGATGACCTAAAAAGGCACATCTTGCACTTGATGTGCTGCGGTGGGGTTAATCAGGGCTATCTGTAGTCACTATGACTTTGCCCTTTCACATTTTGACCCAATTTTAATTACATTCTCATAATAAAGGTTTGTTGAAAATTTGATGACAAAAGCTCAAATGGTGGTCTCCCGCTGCCCTGGGAGATGGGCTAATAAACAATTTTGCAACGACTTAAACTGATACAACATAAACTGATAATAACGTCCCCCATTTGCCAACTACGTTAAAACAATAGGATATGAACTGATACGACTTGAACTGAGCATTACTTGTGTTGTTCTAATATGTAGGAATAATGGAAGTAAACAAGAATGCAAAAGTTATCGTGGAATAAGCTCTGGAGGAATTGGCCAAGAATCTGGTCCAAGCAAAATATTGTTACGGTCATGCATCTTCAACATCCGTCATGCGTCTCGGTGGGTATGGTAGCAAAGTGTCCGCATCCGCCAGTTTAATTTGGCGTGAATATGACTGCGGAGGAATCACCGACAAAATAGCCGAGCTTGTCAGCCATCCACCTGGAAGCAAATACACGTGGACCCAATCTGCCCATCTAGCGGGTTAATTAAGCCAATTTCCGAAGTGATATGGAGCCTGTTTGTGATGACTACACACATTTTCATCAAACAGGTTTATTCACAGAGAAAATGGGGGAAAGGGAAGAAAGCATAGAGGCTCGGCGATGATCATGATAAAATTATTCAATTACAACGCAGCCCGAAACCATGAGGGCCTGAGCAATTACACTTTATCTCATTCATTCAGGGAAAACACGAGACCCTGAAAGGAATGGCAAGACAAATAAACCTGGCCTGCGTGGCTCTGCTCATCCCTCCATTGTCCACCTGGGCTCGTTTCGGCAGGCATTGGTTCTGCGTGGGTCTTGAGCTTGTGGGCCTTCCTCCAGGACTTCCGAACTCCGAAGACCAACAGCAGCTGAAGACGAGCAGTGCACTTGACCACCACAAACGTTATCCGCCAGCACCAACAAAGACTGATAGCAGACACTGAAGACTGACCGTAGACCAGGAGGACTGGACACAATGCACACATAACAGCAGCCCAGCAGCAGCACAAGACACCAACCAAAGAAGAAGGGGGAAAACTGGCAGCAACACACACGTTGACTGCTCTTCTATAATCCTCACAGGACCTCTTGAAACATCCATGGGGGATGTTGGACAACCTCGCCAGACAGATGTCCATATAAGAGCACATCCTTAGCCCATCTAGTGGTTTTACGCTAACCCCACAATCATGCCGTGGGCTGTGCTCATTAGCTGTCAGCCTGCCATATCTCCTTATAAGGGCAAGTTTATAGCCCATCTGGTGGCCTTTTGCTGACCCTGCGATCATGCCTTGGGTCACGCTCATTGGTTATGGCATCGGGGAAATTCCATAGAAAGGACAGATATATGATGAGGAGATTGGGACCATACTCTGTGCAGAGCGTTGGTGCTGCTTAAGCAGTCTCTTTGGCTATTGGGCACAATCCCTGGACGTGTCGCCATTCCAACACAGGATACCAGCAAGCTGGCACTCATTTTGCCGACCTCGGAAGGATGACAGGCAGAGTCAACCCACCTGGTATTAATTCAACGGGATGCAGGATTTGAACTCAGGATCCTAGGATCCAAAGCCCACCACCCTAACCATTAAGCCAACACCAGGCATATACAGTATATGATGAGGGAGATTCATAATGCAGGGAGGGGGGGGGGAACCTGTGGCCTTAGGTACAAACACTTGGGCGGGGGGACAATAACTTTCTCAACACATGCTCAACACATTTTATCATTATGGCAACTAGCAGAGTATCCGCGCTTTGGGTGATCTTGTTACACGCATCAACATGTTCTTCTGATGCATACCTTTATTGGGTGGTTTATAAGCAACTGACAGCTCTGTGGAGGGAAAATAAATAAATAACCCATGAAGTTATGTCCATGAAGTAAAAACATACCTCCTGGTTACAATTCAAAACACCTCACTGCACTGGAAAACGAGGGGACAGGAATACTGTACTGTAAATGGTGAAGACTTGTAATACCCTCCCCCATCTGGAGGTGACGCAACATTATACACATTTACATGGAGAATTTGCATCCCTCCCCCTCCCACCAAGACCATGGGCAAAGATAACAACACCCCTCTACATTAATTGGGGTCATGCTGATCTTATGTAGCAAGTCTGGATGTAATCAGCCCACAACTGTAAGAGTAGTAGTGCGACAAACAAACAAACAAACTCACAAACAAACAAACACCGGTCCGTGAATTATAGTAAGGATAAGGGAAGAAAGGGGGAAGTGATCGTGAATTTAACATTCTATCTTTATTTACTTTTAACATTGTTCTTGACAAACAGGAACAAGAACAATGTAGACATGATAGGCCAAATGGCCTTCTCATGTGCCAAAGTTCCTTGTGTATCTTTGTGTAACATTGTTAAGAACAGGAAGAAATGGAGAGGGGAGGACAGAGTGGGAAGTGAGGGTGCATGGAGAGGGAGACTGAGACATTGGAAAAAGGGGGGGGGGATTGAGGACTTGGGGTTGGAAGGGGTTGAGTACTTAGAGTTTGGGGCAGTTAAGGACTTGAAGAAGAAAGGGGGAGGGGATGACAGAGTTGGCTTGGAGAGGGAGGGCAGAGAGGGAACAGTGTTGCGATTAAGGGGTATGAGGCTTTTGAGGTGTGTGGGGGGGGGAGTTGAGAACATTGGGTTGGGAGAAGTTTGAGGATTTGAAGAAAGGGGGAGGGGAATACAGAGTTTGGGTGTGGTGGTAAGGGGGGGGCAGAGAGAGGACAGAGTTGGGGGGGGGGGCGGTGAGGACTTGGGTGTGTGTTACAGACCTGAAGTCACATTTTATATTATTCAGAATTTCCAATGGGTCCCAGATAGTTCTGTTAGGTCTTTTGGGTTCTCTAGGTATTTTGGGTTTCCCTTGATATTTTCGGTCCTCTGGGTCTTTTGGATCCCTGGGTTTTTTGGGTCCTCGAGGTGTTTTGAGACCAAGTTGGGTGATCAAGTTTTGGGATCATGTATGAAGTATTCCAACAAACTCCGACCATGGGGGAGAGTTGGAACATGCTGTGGGGTAAGTTTGAACATTCATTATTCTTTGGTTTTAGAGGCTTAATATAAACTTCAGTCAAACGAAAAATAATCATGAATGTGCCTGAAGTTTATGTTCAGCCTTAAAATCATAGAATAATGAATTATTCTCCAATAAATATGTCTCAGACAAAATATCAGATCCTTTTCAGGATGAGGACTTCCTGGATGGCCCTCTCCATAACATCTGGAGGAGTTTTTCCATGGTCTATTGTTTGCTTGTAATTGTGCATTTTGATTCCTGAAAAAAGAAAAAAATGACAAACATATGAAGCACATAGGACAGACTATAGGATGTGGCATTAACGGCAATATTTCCCCTTCTCTTTTGGTCAGCCAGGGGAAGTATTTGGCCCAAGTCGTTCACAAACCGGCTGACTAAGCAGGTTAGAGCAGGAATCTGTAAGTTGTTCAAGGCCGGATGCTGGCGAGAGCTACCCTACTCTTTGTGAAGGGCACCGTGGGATCTTTAACATCCACCAACTAATGTTGGCACACGGCACACCCAGTTTAACGTCCATCTGAAGGACAGCACACACAATGATGCCTTACCTTGCATGTGAAACACCATGATGATAGCTTATAGCTGCGTCAAGATTCAAACTCACAGCTCAGAGGTGAGTGTGGCGAATGGAAAATGTGACACTGGGAATTGAAACAGCAGTGCATATCACTGAGCAACTGCAAATATGAATGAGAACGATGGAGAAGACGATTCACATTCCTAAGATCAAGGACACTACGCCAACGGATTTAAGAAAATGCCAGGATTGACCAATTGATTCATCAGCTGTTGGTGAATCGGCCAAATAAGGGTGAAACAGAAAACACCAGTCACCTTATCACAAGATGCAAAAAAACTGTACACCCAAAGGCATAATGGTGTATGCAGAGTAATCCACTGGAACATCTGCAAAAACTTCACAATTTCCCAGCTCCAGTAAACTCATGTAAATACAAACCAAAGGCAATCGTTGAAAACAGGGAGGTACTGCTCACGTATGACCTGCTCATCCCCTCAACATAAACATAGGAAATGGGCCACTGTGAGTGGGCATAGTACTCAATTATAAAACGGAAAGGATGGCATTGCTGATGTCAAGTGTCAGTACCTCGTGACCTTGACCTAAATAACTCTGAAATTAGAAAAATAACCAAATACCAGGATCTGAAAAATTTAGTCAGAAGAACCTGAAAACTGATGAGTGTTTCATGCTCTCACCCGTGCACATCTTCGATCTATTCTACACACACTGATTCTTTCCCATTCATTTCCTCTCGATACCATTGTTGTTGATTTTTTTGTGTTATTCCTACTTGCTTCCTTGTGTATGACCACTCCTCATACATATCCTTTGGTAATTTGTAAACCTGCCATCCTTTGCAGTTTAGCTCCTTCTTGAGCCGAGAACCTTGCATTAAAAATACTGTGCATTGAACCATGTGTTGTTCATGTACCTTTGATTTGTTCACATGTAAGCAGAAAATACCAACAGCTAAGTCACATTGCTAGCTGCATATGGGAGGAGGGGGGGGGAGGGGAGGGAGATGTAATCGTGTTTCTGCTTTGTATATGAGGATAAGAGGAGTGATGGAGAAGGGAAGGGGTGACATTAAATCACTGCTATTTCTCCATACCTAGTACCATATATAGATGGCCTCCAACTGAACATTAATTAAGCAAGTGGCTGTACCACTGCTCTGATCATATAATCTTTGCTTCGTTGTTTCTTCATTAAGCATTTTTTAAGATCAGGTCTCTTGTGTGTTTGGCAGTTGTGTTCGTGGATGTTCTCTTTTTATTGAAGTGTTCCATGTGCTCCAAATTGGCATGTCTGCCATGTTTTTGAGCCTGGCTCCTACAGAACCACACCAGTGGGAAGTAATTGTGCTCCAAAGGCATCTCAACAATTTTTGAATTGGGATGTGGGTGAGTGGGGTTGGGGTCAGAGTTTCTTCCTGCTTCATCAGGATGTCTTGCAAACTATGGACTCTGATAACAGCTGCATGAGGAAAGAGTTAAGATCTCCATTTTCCAGGTTTTACCTGCATATTTGGGAATGCCATGGTCCACATCGTATGTATACAAACTATGGTACACTTCAGTGTACCAGTCATTCAACTTTGACCACAAATCTCATCGACTTTATTAAGATGCTTTTGTCACCACCAGTCCATAATTAATAGGTGATGATGGCTTCGCAAGCTCATCTGTATTCTGCCTGCAAATCCGGTTGTTTAAAAGTTCTGTACCCCTCACCTTTTGCAATGTTACCCTCTGAAACTCAAGTTAATTATTCTCTTCCAGTGGATTTATTTTGCAAGGATAGCACAAGTTGTAACATGAAAATTGAAGGGTTAAGCTCAGTTGATATTGATACGTTAATCAACATTCGCTTGTTTTACTCTCAAAACAGTAAAAATGCAGCAAGTTCAACATTTCAGCTTCCAAACCATTTTGCCAAAATCCAACCTGTTGCTGGCACGAGCCAATTTGATTTGACTCACATTTATGGTGCATTGGCAAAAAAAAAAACTTGGACAGTTAATATAGCACACGGTGATTGCACACTTCCCTCTGGTTAGTGTCAGCAATTCTGAATTTGCCAAATGTATATCAGTAAGGAATTTGTAAGCACAAACATCGAAGCAAGCATTTTGTCAGTTATGTGTATCGCTTATTTTTCTGTGCCCTCATCTTCATCCACTGTTTTTCTTCCTCTGTTCTGCTTCTCTTCTTTCCAGTGTTCACACTGGTAGTGCAGCTGTAGATGCCGTGGTTGACTCACTGCCATTGTGTTGTATATCATACCGAATTGTAATTTCAGCAGTGGTATACTCCTTAAAGTCCATGGATTTAAAGATTTTAACGTTGTAGATAAAGGCTGTCAAAAACAATATATACAATATATATATATATATATATATATATATATATATATATATATATATATACGTATATATTTATCCATCCATGGGGGACCATACTCTGTGCAGAGCTTGGAGCTGCCTGTCTGCCATGTTTCAGTCTCCTTGGCTTTTGGACACAATCCTTGACGGGATTGCGGAGCTTTGAAGATATATATATATATATTGTATGTATCTATATATATGTATATATATATATATATATGTATGTATATATATTCCAGGAAGCAAACATTCTGGAGCTTTGAAGTTTTATCTGAATGTTCCATCAGAAAGGAATGTGTACTGATCCCACTGCCTCCTGCTATTCAAGCTGAAACTTGTCATAGATTTTCCTGAAGTTAAACATTGATTGGTCTGTTCCCATCCAAATTCTTAATGTATGATGTGTAGAACCCACGTACAAATTCCACCAAGCAGATTTGTTTGTATATTGTCAACCAATCTACACTACGGGTGTTCCAAAAGCACCCAGGCAACTTTGGTTGTTAATATATTTAGAATCACATATGATACAATGATACCCTTTGGTTTATATGCTGCAGAAACTCATAAAGTTTTGTGCACACCATCAATACACTTCAATGTTTAACCCCATTTGTCATTCGCATGGCATCAAGGCGGCACACAAGTTCTTGCCTTGTTTGGCTCAGCATGTTTGCATCGATCAGTGTACATGCAGCTGTGATCCAAGAATGAAGATCCTGCAGGTTTGCC
>CM068955.1:91715566-91743182 GCA_035128595.1 Eptatretus atami | reverse complement strand
GTTTTGAATGTATCTGGTCAGGCGTGATGAGAGGAGGAGGAGTTGAAGGAGGAGGTTCCCTGCAAGGGAATGAGTCATTTATTATTACTTAATAAAAGTACAGTGACTGAAAACTGAAGTTAGGGATATTTTTTCATGTTCCTAGGGTATATATATAAAGAGTTTATTTAATACGAGTTAACTCTTTTCCAACTATATAATTCAACAATACTTTGAAAAACTTAGTGCGTGATAGGTTGAATATGTAGATTAACGATGGAATCCAATATTTATTCTGTTCGGTTTTCGGTTTTAAGAAATTTTTAATTTGTGAAGTGAAGTGCATTCGATGCTTTGAAGTTTAAAAATACGACCACTGCACCTGTAGCTTATCTGGGCCTTGGCCTAAGATTGTAACCCAAATTTGGTGGCATTCTGACTCGTGGGTCTGGAGAAGAATATTTTTGAAGGCATTTATTAAGTTGATCATTTTCACCTTCTTGAAGTCATGTGACTGGAACAAGCTTTGTAATTCCTATTACTAGACAGGAGAGGAACGTTGCTGCCAAATTTCAGCCAGATTTGGCCCAGGGGTTTGGCTGGAGAAGTCAAAATGGGGGACGGATGAATGAATGGACAGTGTGCGATGACGACACCTTATCTGGAATTTTAATTCCAGAGAAGTTAAAATAAGACTGCTGGACTTGGAGCTTATCTGGGCCTTGTCCTAATGTTGTAACCCAAATTTGGTAGCATTCTGACTGGTGGGTCTGAAGTGGAAGGTTTTTGAAAGAATTTATGCGATTTTTTTTCCCCAAACATTCCCTGTCGGTCATTTTGACACACTTCCGGTCACCTGATAGGCATGATTTCCGGAATTTAACATCTCCACCCTCACCTAATGTTGTACCCCAAATTTTGTTACATTCTAACTGGTGGGTCTGGAAAATATGATTTTGGAAGTAATTTGCACGACCGCCATTTTGACACGTTTCCGGTCATGTGATTGGGATGCCCTCTGCAATTTCACATCAGGACCCTGTCCTTATGTTGTAACCCAAATTTGGTAGCATTCTGATTGGTGGGTCTGGAAAAGAAAATATTTGAAGGAATTAATGCGATTTTCCCAGATTGAAAATATTTGAAGGAATTAATGCGATTTTCCCAGATTGACCAAGTCGGCTATTTTGACACACTTCTGGTCAAATGATCAGCTTGACCTCTACAATTTAACAACCCTATCCTGGCCTAATGTTGTAACCCAAATTTGGTGGCATTCTGACTGGTGGGTATGGAAAAGATTTTTGAAGAAATTTCCTAAGTCAGCCATTTTGACCTACTTAAAGTCATGTGACCGGAACAAGCTTTGGAATTCCTGTTATCCGTCAGGAGAGGGACGTTACTGCTAAATTCCAGTCGGATCGGCCCAGGGGTTTGGCCGGAGAAGTCAAAATAGGGGATGGATGGATGGACAGACACTTCGCGATGACGATATGTTATCTCAAATTTGAATTCCATGTAAGCTAAAAATGAACGCAGAAGTATGCTAATCAAGGCAGGTTCTCCCCTCTCTCCATCCTCCCTCCTCTCACCAGTCAGTCAAGGCAGAAGCAAGTCACTCTCCACCCTCTCCCACCCCTCACTCCCTCCTTCCCTCCTCTCCCCTGTGCATGATCCTCTCCCCCTCCTCCCTCTCCCCTGTGCGGTGTGCACAATGAGAACCAAGAGGAGGTCGAGGCAGGTGGTCGAGACTGGGGAGGGGGGGGGGGGAGGGTCTTCACCTATTATGTGAAGCAAATATATTGTGTAGATTACAGAATATCTGGATCTGACAAATTGCCAGTACCAAATTTTTCAGCATCTAACTGAAGGTGTTCAAATGTTTGAACATGTCTATGCTGGTGGGTTTCCCACAGGTGCCCTGCTAATGACCTTGTAATTCATGTAAAAGTACCCTAATGTCGACTTGCATATCTTTGTGTTAAGGCAGTAACAGTGCTCACGTCAAAGCCTGGTGTTGATATAAACTTCTACAAACACATGTGACCATTGTACCCCATTACTTTCGGGTAGCGGTCCATGTTAATGCACTTTGGAGGTTTTGATCATCTAGCCATCTCAAGGCTCATAAATTTGCAGATTTGTGCACAACTCCATTCTCTGTCGTTTGCTCCTCCATGAGCCGACAATTTGTATATATATATATATATATATATTTTTTTTTTAAATCAATGTTTTGTCCATTCCTTAAGGTTCTTATCCGTGCAGCAATCATTATGTGTTACTCTCAACCCTCCCCCACCCCACCCCTTCTCCCTGTGCAACTACCTTATTTTGTCTGCCTGTTATGTACCCGAGATGTTCCAAGTTGTTGTACATGTTTTATTTTGCATCAGAGAAACAAGCCTATCTGTGGTCTTTTCTCTTTTTCCGAGGCTTATTCAGCGGGTGCTCCTTTCTGATTAATCTTGTTCTTTGACAGAAGTAAACAATCAATATATCTTGAAGATTTTAGTTTGTTGAAAGTATTTTTCACTTGAACATGTATTGTTAGTACAAACTGTTATTGTTACATCAGACTCTCTTTTTCCCACTGCCCAAAATTGCGATCTCACCCTACAACCATTTGTGTGCAGCCTGTGGGAACGGAGTCACACCCTGCACTTCCCTTCATCACCAAGATCTAGACCTGGGATGAGCAAGATTTACTTTAACGTTGTTGTCAACAAAGACGGCTCTGGTTATCCCATTGGCATTGAAGTAAACTTGGAACCTCAGGAGGACTTCATACTCAAGTGAGACCCAAAATGACAATATAAGTTAAATATTTCTGTGACTCGTAATACCCTCTCCCTCCATCAGGGGCGTTGGTTAAAGCATTTGCACGATTACACGTGTACAGGTGAAAATTTCTACATCGTCTCCCACCCTCATTCTCCCCATGACCTGGTTATCCTCAGCATGATTGCAAAATTTAGTGGAAATTGGCCAAGCTGTTTTCAATTGTATAAGGTTCAGACATGCATATGCACAGAGAAATGGCAATTTTTTGTTTTATAGTGTTACAATTATTTTTATAACAAAGTACGTTTAAAATGAGCCCTGCACCATCATTACCAAGGTAATATGAAAGCTTCATGGGTAGTATGCTCCTCTCTGAGTTGTCTTGATTAGATCCTTAATGGAAAATGATGTGACTTTCAAGTCTTGGCCTGGTACATTACAGCCATTGCATTATGAGTACCATTATTTCAGAGTTATTTTTAGGCTAGCTGTCCGTACGTGCAAAAAAAAGAAAAAAAAGAATTGTGACGTCATAGTGATGTATGTGCGTGCCCGTATGTGCGTGCCCATACGTGCGTGGCCGTACGTGCAAAAAAAAAACTCAAACCACGTGCCAGAAACAACAAGCACACAGGCCGTTCCTTCGCTCGTGCGTGCCCGTACGTGCGTGGCCGTACGTGCAAAAAAAAAGAAAAAAAAAAAAGAAGAATTGTGACGTCAATCGTGATGTCATAGCACCGTGTCCTGTCATTGGTTTGGTAAATAAATGGCCATAACTTGGTAACCACTTGTCCGATTAATATCAAACCTTGAAAAGGCACATCCACAGGGCCCCAGCAATATACCTGGCAAGTTTCAATGAGATTGGACCAGTGGTTGGCGAGAAACAGCGGTCACAGACAGACACACATGGTCGTTCATGAACTGGTCATCATTTGCGTTACAGGGTCAAAATATTCAATTTTTCAGTTTTCTCTGTGTTGATAGACATCAACAAGCTACATGCACTTGTGTGAAAAAAAATTAGCAAAAACCACCAATTAACGGCGAATATGGTATTTTTAATTATGAACTTTAATGGATAATGCAATTACAAGGAAAACACATTTTCGCGTTTATCTCGAGTTCACCCTTTCTGAGTAATTGGATGTGGATCAGTTATCCTTTGCCGTTTTGACAATTCAAGTGCCAAATTAATCCTGAGAATCTGCTAGATACATAACTATGTAAAGATATTTACTAGATCTCTTTTAGGAGTTTGTACATATTGGTCAGGGTTTGCTGAATAATAACGAGTTGAATAATCAATTTTGCATCATGCAACAGCAAGTCCCAAGTGTTACTCACCTAAAAAATAACAAAATAGATTAGATTAAAGCTTATTGATTGAAATAAATTCAGTTTATTCCAAATTTGACTCACCACATCCGCCGCCTCCGCCTGTTTACTCCACCCTGACTTGTATCACTTATTTGCCTGTTACACAAAAACTATTGCATATTTTTTATTTCTGTTTTTTCCACCTTAAACTAGACAAAATTACCTTTCTTCTTATACTAAGATATCTAGATATCTGTGGTTTTTCTGGTCTGTAGTCAAAGTGGAAAGTGGATGTTTTGAAAAACATGTAACAACTCCGCCTTTTTAGGGTGACCAGTTCATGAACTACGACCACATTCACACATACACGCAGACACACAGAGATTGCTGGAATTTAATATATATATATATATATATATATATATATTAATATATATAATATATATTACACACACAGCGCATCACCACATAATCATGTTGTTGTTGTGTTGTACTTTACATTTTATTTCCGCATTGCAGACTATTACTGGGGTGTGCCGTTGCTACTCCACTGTCAAATGGGAGCCCCCAAATTTGTTTGGTGCCAAACCAACAAAAGGTTCATCCGGTAGATGGTCTCACCACAATGCCATCGAGTCTGATAATGCTGGGTTGTCTTTGTTGGCGAATGCAACTGGGATTTAATTCTGAATTCTGCTCACTGGTTGAATTTTTGCTGAGGCACAGCTGGGATGCTGAAACACTGCCCCTGTACATTTGGGAGGGATTTTGTCATTTGTGCAGAGTGTTAGCAACAACTCACCTCTTCTTTGCGAAAGACTCTGGGATCATTAATGTCCACCAAGTAATACCAGCAGACGGGACACCCAGCTTATCATCCAGCCGAGGGACGGCACACACATTGGTGAATCTCCCTGCCTGTGAAGCACTGTGAAACACAAGGATGACTGAGATATTAACCCAGACCAGACAGCTCAGATGTTTGTTACATTTGGGTAACATTCACCATTTGTTTATTTGTTTATTTATTTTGTTTGTTTTATTTTGCAGTACAAGCATGAGTAGGGAGGTGGAAGTCATGCCTGCTCACCCACAGGTACTAAATTTCACCTCAACACCCACACCACAATGCTCTGCTTGCAACATCATCACCTTGGATGAATATCATATTTTCACAATGTTAAGATTAAATAATGTTTTACAATAATAACACGAGTTTGTTTCTGTTCCTTGTTTATTATTATTATTATTATTATTATTATTATCATTATTATTATTCACTTTCTACATTGACCTCTTTGCCGTGCTTTTTGTCTCCCATCTTCTGTATCCTGGTGTATGACCTTCTCCAGTATTTCCTATTTCAATTCCCAAATGATGTAAATGATGTCACGGTCAACGTTGAATCAAACACAAGTAACGTCTGTGGAATCGTGTCTGCACAGCACACAAAGGTATTACACCGTTTCTAAATAAAAGTTACATTGTCAGTTCAGAACAGGCCTGTGCCATAGTATTTTGAAGGTAATGAGCAGCTTCAGAGCTGTATGTACTACCAGAGGCAGTTTTAACAGCTAAAGTGAAATTCCACAAGGCACCAGTACAAGTGCAGTTGTCATCAACATTAGCAAATGCATGTTGGACTGGTACTTAATTCGGAAATTGACCAGCTCATTGAGTCATTACCATGGCACATCCGTGCCGCTGATGCAGTGCCTCCTGCACATTATGGCAGGAATTTTGAATTTGTTTAGCATGCTGGTGCCAACCACCCCTCTTGTGAAATGTCTATTTGCTAATGCTAGCAGATGGGTTCCCAAATTAATGTCCATCTGATGGATGAGACACTCACTGAGCCGGTCCTTTGAGTGTGTGGCACCAGTCAGACAGATTATAGGTTGGTCGGGAATCAAACCCAGTCTGAAGAACTCAAAGGCAAGTGTACAATCTCGGCATCATTCTGTTGGACACAAGCACAGTGATCCAACTGGTATTCTAAGCCAACTGATATGGTTTCACCCACATTGCACATTGTCAGGATCTCTGTAGACTTGAGAGCTCTAGATAGCCAAAGCATTGTTCTGATGACTGGTAGAATTCCTGGTATGGATTGTGTGGCAGTGTCCCTTTCCAACTTTTAATGGACAACATTGCTGTCTTTTATTGTTATCTCTACCACCGAAGGTGAATGGAGGTTGTGTTTTCACCCCTGTCTGTCTGTCTGTTTGGATGTCTGTTTGTATGTCTGTGAACAGGATATCTCAAAACGTTGTGGACGGATTCGGACGAAACTTTCTGGACAGGTTTGGTGTGTGACAAGGACGAATTGATTTGATTTTGGTGAAGATCCAAATCTGGAAACTAGAATTTTAAAAGTGATTCTTCACCATTGAGAGATAAAGCCAAAAATGATATACAGCGCAATTTCTCAAAACATGTACGGATTCGGACAAAACTAGGTGGACAGGTTGGGTGTGTGACAAGGAAGCATTGATTAAATCTTGGTGAAAATCCGGATCCCGATCCCAGAATTTTTCTTATTTGTTAAATGATTCTTCACCATTGAGAGATAGGGCAAAAAAAACAATATATACAGTATTGCATGACATTTCAAAAAGTTATGGACAAGTTATGCCAAATCTAGGTGATGAGTTGGGTAGGTTACAACAACAAGTCAATTAGATTTTGTTTCAGGTCTGGATCCAGATGCGGCTGATCAATGGAATACAAAATGTAAACTGTTCAGTCTGGCGTAGGTATGCGCTCTACCGAGTGCCGTTCCAGTAATTATAATTATTCTTGTGATCTTATGGTTTCATAATAATTGAAATAATTATTATAATAATTATTTTATTAGAATAATTAACCTCCGCCATCGAAGATGTTTTCACCCCTTTCTGTTTGTTTGTTTGTTTGTGAACAGTATTACGGAAAAACTCCTCGACGATTTCGACGAAACTTGGTGGGGGATTAGGTATGGTCCAAGGATACATGCCATTAGATTTTGGACTTGGTCCAAAATCCAATATGGCGGCCAATTTGAAAAAATATTTGAATTTTTTTTTTTGCATTTCTACATGTTATAAGTGATTTCAACAAAAAACATGCCAAAATATAATTGCGGCTGATTTTGGAACTTCAGGTGGATATACCACGTAAAATCAATTTCTGTCTCAAGGAATCTAGTTATGACGAATGAATTGAGTAAGTAAAAGGGAAAGTTGTAAAACTATACTCTGTGAGCGCTGTTGACGTCAAAATTGAATGAATAGGATATCAGGTTCACTGAGTGACCTAGCAGTATTGGCGGCGGAGGTTTTGCACTCTACCGAGTGCTCCCCCTCTAGTTATTCTTGTGATCTCAAGGCCACTGCCCTTTCTTGATTGTCTTGATTTTTTCGCTGAAAATAAATATACCGGTTTGTTTTTCTTTGTTTTTGTGGGGTTTTTTTTCATGGGAATCGCCCCAAGTCAGGCATAAAGCCAATCGAGGTAAGAGGCTACGGTAAGAGTTCGATAAAGTGAAAGCATAACAAATAGAACAAGAGTGCAAGTGAGCACAATATACGCCCGAACAAGAAGGTATATACAGAATTGTGCTACTACATACATGAAAACGCATTCTGGTTGCCATGGCAACCACTTTAGCTGACGAACGTATGCGCGACACACCGTCTCACAGTCTGTACCTATGTCCAAATAGGAAACGTGAAAGTTGAAAACTTTGGGAGTTAGAGTGCGGACAGGGACGGACGGACGGACGGACGACGGTATCACGTAATATGCCCGATATATATATATATATATATATATTATATATATATATATATTATATATATATCGGGTGTATAATAAACCAGAGTTGGTCTCAAAGCCCCCGGGCGTAGTGGCGTGCGCCTGTAATCCGGCTACTCGGAGGCTTGGGTTGGAGGATCGCTTGAGGACGGGAGCTCTGCGCTGGGCCGTGCTATGAGAGGGTGTAGGGCAGCCCGGAATCATGGCAAAACCCAATCCTTATCCCTGTGTCGTAAGAGGCGACCAGGGTTGCGTCAGGAAGGGCATCCGGCGTAAAACATATGCCAAATCAGTATGCGGATCATAACGGATGATCCGCTGTGGCGACCCTCACGGGAGCAGCCGAAAGACGAACAACAAGTTGGTGTCAAAGCCACCCAATGCTCGCCTGTTTATACATTTATCGTTTTTAAAAGACTCGTCTAATAATTAATATTTTTTATAAAGCATTGCAGTGAAGTCTGATCCAAATAATTTTAAAGCAATATATGTATTTGTATATTGTAATCAGTAACAAGAGCACAAGTAGCACAATATACGCCCGGAAAAGAAGGTATATACAGAATTGGCTACTACATGGAAACAGCATCCTGGTTGACATGGCAACCACTTTAGATGACGAACGTATGTCGCGACACACCGTCTCCACAGTCTGTACCTATGTACCAAATATGAAACGTGAAAGTTGAAAACTTTGGGAGTTAGAGTGCGGACAGGAAGGACGACGGACGACCGGTAATCACATAATACCCCGATATATATATCGGGCCTATAAAAAATAGTGTGGTAGATAAAAACATTAGAAAGGAAAAAATAACTTGCACCAAAAACTTTAACATTTCACGCTCACTGACGTCGACGCTGACGCTGACGCTCACGCCGGGGTATCGCTATAGCTTCTCTGTCTTCAAACAGGCGAGCTAAAATGAAAATATAAAAAGAGGAAAAGAAGAACAAAACATCCACGACAACCATAGAAGTACTAAAAGCATTCACAAAAAAGGTGGTGGCAATGCCAAATCTCACCATGATGAGCAACACCTTGAAATGCAAGACAATAATAATAATAAAAAAAAGACAGTTCAAAAGTCTGGTGACAAACTACAAAAGTCTGGTACAAACTACAAAAGTCTGGCGAAATTGGATGAAACTTCAAAATGTAAGAAGTAGGAATTGACATTTCTGTGAAAACTGGATAGATCATAGGATGATAAGAAGCATGTTACAGGAAGTAGATTCCAAAGCTAGACAGCACGAGGGGGAAAAAAACTATTTACATGGATTTCGTTCTGCACTTTGGAGACAAAGAGGAAAGGATGAGAAGAAGAATAAGATAAGGAGAAAGGAGAACATGACTGGCTGGTGCCATTCACCCTATCCTGAAATGAGGAAAACCCTCTTCACAGGACCACTGTGAAGGTGGGAGTGACTAGGCCAGGCAGAAAATAATTTTTCCTTCCTTCAAAGGGTGTGTGACAAGGAAGAATTGATTCGATTTTAGTGACGATCCAGATCCTGTATGCTCTATAATTAAAAAAATATATTATCAGTGATTCTTCACCATTGAGAGATGGGTGCAAAAACGATGTATAGCATTATATTTCAAAAAGTTGTGGACTGATTATGACAAAATGTGGATGAGTTGGGGAGGTGACAAGAACAAGCCAGTTAGGTTTTGGTTAAGGTGCATATGCAGATCCAGGTTAGGTGTTATAAACTTTTACCTAATTGTTTTGTTGTTTTATTATTTTTTTCTGTTTCAATACAAGTATGGTATGTGCTGGAGACAAACGTGCTGTAATGACTGCCTGCAAGCATATTCTGATCCAAATCTATAACTGGCGCATAACTACATACAAATGCATATTGGCAGTGCACTTCCATTTGTCCAAAGTGCTGATGTATCCTTTGGCTTGCTTCTCCTTGCAGGAGTCCCACGAGATTTGAATGAGTTTGCAGGTCAGCACCTCACTTCCGACCAAGGCGGCCATCAAGCTGCAGTAAATGGCTCGGGGTAAAAAGGAAAGGAATCCTCCTCACTTTCATCAAATATCCGCCAGTATTAAGACTCTGGAACTCCATTTGAATCTTCTAATTTCATTTACATTCTCTATGGAACAGCTCTTGTTGCAATGGAGCCGTCAAACGCCAACCCTTTAGTCACCTCTTATGACATGCAGGGATACGGTGTACCTATTCTAAAGCGGGGTACACACCGGGAGAAACCGCAATACACTCTCTTATTTAAAGGCAATTTTATTTTTGTTTGTGTATACTGTATGTATATCTGCATGTGTTTGCAAAATATTCTTTCCCTTTGTTGTGCAGAAAAAGGAATTCGGTGGCAGTGTTACATTGTGCTCATGGTGCCTTTTAATGAGACCACATGTAGCAATATAGGCGGTAAGTCTCCTTATACCTTAAACATTTCCTTTCTTTGCCTCTGTTTTGTACTATTCATTTAAGACATCGTTGTTTGCCTTCTCATCTCATGATAATAACTTGATACGCTCCATCATACAGATACAATGGACTGATTAATTATGTAAGTGTTGCATGTAAAACCTGTATGTTAAGATAATTTAAGAAGGAATGCTTTTCTGGGGATGGTAAAGCAACTTTCAGGCTACTCTGTACAATGGGAATTTTCATATGCTGCAAAATCAGGTGTTTTAAAAAAACATTTGTGCAATAACTTATTTGGAGGCTTTCAGTTCCCTGCTGCTTCCTTAATCATTTTGGATCAACATAGATTTTTTTTATTAGAACAGGCAGAAAATGCTCCACACAGCGTGCCACTGATTTATTTCAAGCGCAGAGTTTATATTTGGTCAATTTCTTGTAAAATAATTGTGATTGTGGAAAGTTGTGCATCCTGAATTGTGTTGTGGAAAGACAGAACTAGAGTGTGTGTGTGTGTGTGTGTGTGTGTGTGTGTGTGTGTGTGTGTGTGTGTGTGGCGTGTGTGCGTGGCAGTGTCTATGCTTTGGATTGTCTTCTTCCTTCCTGATCTGTTATTGTCTGTTTTGGCATGAGTTAAAAAGGACATAGCTCATTCTCAAAAGTGATGATCATCTCATGGGAAGATGCAGCATCTCTTCAGGCACAACGTTTGCTCGAAATGTTTTTATGAATAAGATTTTAAAAATAATACTGGTATAAAATATTGAAAATGGATAGATATTGTTGAAGGATGTTGATGGTTTAAGTAAATGTTTGGTTACCTTTGAAGATATTTCTCTTAATGCAGCCAAACAGCAAATCATTTTTAGCTCGCTGTTCGAAGAACAGAGAGCTATAGCGATACCCCGGCGTGAGCGTCAGCGTGAGCGTGAAGCGTGAAAATGTTAAAGTTTTTGGTGCAAGTTATTCTTTCTAATGTTTTTATCTACCACACTATTTTTTACTGATTACAATATACAAATACATATATTGCTTTAAAATTATTTGGATCAGACTTCACTGCAATGCTTTTATAAAAATATTATTAGACGTCTTTAAAAACGATAAATGTATAAACAGGCGAGCATTAGGTGGCTTGACACCAACTCTCTGGTATTATACATATTTATGCTTTGCACATTCACCACCCATTGTATTTTTGCATTAATTTAAAGCTTCATTGTGAGATAAAAAAATATTTTTGCAATTTCTTTATTTTTCAGATGACCCGCAGGATGACGCAGAGGGTCTGGGTTCGATATCCGAACCAAATATAAACCGTTGCATAAATGCTTCACAGGCAGAGCGTGCATCAATAGTGCACATAGTCTCTCATATGAATGTTAAGCTGGGTATCCCATCTGCTTTAAATATGGAAAATTGATAAATTTCACACAATATGCAGACAGACATCTTACCTCTGCCACTGAAACACCAGAACCGAATACAATTTTTTTTTATTTATTTCTCGAGTGATTCTTCACCAGTGAAGAAATGGGACCAAAAAACTATATGTAGTATGACCATTTCAAAAGGTTGTGGATGAGTTATGACAAAACTAGGTGATGAGTTGGTTAGTTGACAAGAACAAGCCGATTCGATTTTGGTTCAGGTTAGGATACAGATCCGGCCCATCAGAGGGATTCAAAATGTAAACAGTTCAACCTTGTGGAGGTATGCGCTCGCACTGAGTGCTATTCTCGTTTCACTACTGTGCCAACTTGATTATGTATATCCACTTGGATAATTCTGCAAAATCGAACATGATGAATGAACTTCATTGCTTTCTTGTTATTCCCCCGCAAAGCAGAGGGTATTGCATTTGGGTCAATTTGTTTGTCTGTCTGTTTGTTTGTTGTTTATCCGCACAGAATTTCGTGTTTTTCTCCGCAACTGCTTGTCAGATTGAGACGACATTTTCACCATTGGTGCGACTCATCATGTAGAATTGTTCTAATTGATAATTATGACATCATAGGTCACGTGGTATGGCAGCCATGTTGGGAAAACTGAAAAACTTTGGATCTCTGTATCTCTGAAATCGCACCAAGGAAAAAATTGAACTTGCACATTGCAAGTACTCTCATGGGAGTGCGATTTTTTTTAATGATGTCATAGGTGCTTTTGTTATCTGTAGAATGCTACATCCGTCCAGTATAAAATTATTGAGGGTCAACTGGGGATAAAATGGTCCACAAAATTATTTTTGATGATGTCATCGGTCATGGATTGGGCAGCTGTATTGTTTTAAAAATAAAATAAACCTTCAAAAATCTTATTCTTTGAAACGATTGAACAGATTGAGGTGAAACTTTACGCATATGACCACCTACCATGAGGGAACAAAAGTTCACACATATGATGTCAGAGTTCACATGGTTTGGCAGCCATATTGGATTACCCTAAAACATATTATCTTCTCTAGAACAGCTTCGACTGATGAGGTGAAACTTCCATAAATGTTCCCAAGGCATGTGTGTACAGGGTTTGTTAAGGAATAATAGATAAGTCACATGGTTGGCAGCCATATTGGATTTAATAAAAATATTAAATAATGTTTTCTCTGGAACAGCTTTAATCAATCGAAGTAAACTTCACAATTTGAAATATAGTTGTGATGGGAATATATGTTTTTAATTTCAACTTGATCGGACACATGGTCTGGAGCCAGAATTAGTCAAGTTTTTTTGATGTGGGTTTTTTTTTTTAATAAGCTCAAGATGGCTGTGCCTGGATGGGTTTGAAGGTTGAGGAGTAGCAGCTGAAAATGTCAATCCCATCCAGTTCCTCCTGATTACTTAACCTTTTTTTTTTGCTTGTTTGGGTTCCTTCTGATTACTCAATGCAGGACTATCTATTTGGTCTTACATTTGATTTGAATTGAATTTATTTTAATCCATCTGAATCAATTCAATAATAATGAAAAAACGTCATGGGTCAGGGTCAGGTGTCCGATCAAAGCGGGTTGCATCAAGGCAGGGACGTCTGTGTACCCGGTCATCACTGCCAGCAGTTATAAAGTGGCAGTTCTAATTAGTCTCTTATTAATTACGTAACACTCCAGCACACAAATGCACACAAACTACACAAGCACCAACAAAACAAATCCTGGTGAGGTTTGCAATCTCTGATTGCTCTTTTTTTTGTTTCAGATGTGAAACTTTGAATAAACCTTGACTCTCTCAGTTAAACCTCTGCTGATGGTAACCTCACTTCCACACGAAGTTTTGTTTGCCATTATTTCTGCTTTCCATGTGCTATTCTGTCATACCAGAGTGTGGTGAATTTTTATAATGAAAAATAGGAGTGTGGTGGGGCAGGGAGGGGGTTGGAGAGAGGTGTGAGCCTCAGGACTATCAATTTATTGCGTGCATGTGCAGGGTCAAGATTAATGATAAGATTGGTTTTTTGCATTTTCAGCTTCACTGTTAGATATTGTTAATTGATTTTTGAAGTAACAGTTAGATCATTTACATTTGTGCATTTGAGGTTAAAGTATATTGATAAATTAAAGATTTTTCTCAAAGTAACTTATTTTCTGTTGAAGTATTTTAAAGGATTTTTAAACAACGTAGCTACAACTCTAGTTAGGTCAAAATTTCTTGAAAAATGCACTGACATTGCACTGTAAAAATGTAATGGAAACAGGAAATAATGTTTTATTTGAGCTTTATAATTGCAGAGGACACTCTGGCAGTGTGGTATTGGAGCGTCGACGGTAAACTAACGTCGAGCTCGTCGCGCAGGACATCAAAGTCCCGCGATGTCCCGAGCGGCTCAACTGAAGATGCGTTCTGAATTGATGGCGGAGGGTGTGCAGAGCGGGTCATAGAAATGACACGAGAAAAACTGAAAGCTTTTAAACCAACAGGTTTATTTCCCAACCGCATAAAAAAAAGAACCAGGGAGAATTTAATCGTGACGGCGGAGATGACAGCGGGTTGTGGTGGGGAAGAAAGGAAAATACCTGAAATCGATAATAAATAAGTAATTATTATACAAATAGGTAAAATAAATCTCAAGAACTAGGTGTCACACTCTTTACTCGGTCTCAGATGGGCGAGGGGACAAAACAGGGGGACTCAGCTTTGAGGCATTGGGGATGAGCAGATGGCAGGATGAGGAGGTGAGCAGACGATGCAGGATGATGAAAAGATCGGCAAGAGATAACGAACAGGCCCTGGGTAATGAACGACTAAGGGGAAAAATCAGAGGCAGAGGCAGGCAGGATGACCCCCTCAATGAAAGCGCTCACTCTTCAAGCTTTTCACTGTCACCAAGCCCCTTACTCGTTCATCATGTTCGCCTCAGACTCACTCTAGTTTTCCTCATACCCACTCTTTCCTCAGCCATCTCCAACCTCGCACAGCCACCTCCTTGGAATCCACTCTCCCGACGAACTGCCATTTTGGCCCTTCCCTCTCCTTTTTCTCATCCACCGCTCCGCCTCACCGCCTCTTTCGTGCCAAGCCACCCAGTGCCCCCCCCCTTCCAGAGGTTACACACCGGGGTTTTTACACAGAATTCCTTAACCATAATCCAAAACTAAATATGACCACCACTATCCCATATGGGTACAGCGCAAACAAGACGAGCTTAAGCTGATGTTTCCCGACTTGACATCGAGATGGCTATCGACTCTCACAAGGACCATGCTTCACTATACATTCCATTGTTCTATGAATATTCTACCCCCCCCCAAAAACGTAACAATATCTAATATTGATATATATGATCAAACAGAACACGACATAATAGTGACCGACAGCTTTTCGCGCTGCACTCTTCAGGGTAAGATCGCAGCAAGTGAAGGAGGAGGTGAAGGCGGTGCTTGTGTGTGTGTTGTGTGTGTGTGTGTGTGTGTGTGTGTGTACTAGTAGAGGCCCTAGTCGGTGCGTAACAGCCGACTGTATTGGGGCAATTATTCTCAATTAGATCGACCATCCGTGTCTAAATGGCCATTAACTTGGGAACACCTGAACATATCAGGTCCCCATGCGTCAATTTGTGACTCATATCAAAATGGAAGAAAATTGCTTGACGCCCCCTCTCTCTCTGGCCCCCCCGCTCCCCCCTCGTCTCGCCCCTGTCCTCTCTCCCCCCCTTCTCTCGCCCTCTCTCTCGCCCTCTCTTCGCCCACTCTCTCGCCCCTCCTCTTCCCCCTCTCTGAATTGTGACGCCCCTTCTCTCACCCCCTTCTATCCCCCTCTCCCCTCACCCTCTCTCTCTCCCTCCTCTCTCTCTCCTCTCTCTCTCCCTCCTCTCCTCTCCCTAGTCTCGCCCCTCCTCTAAAAATGTGAGGATGCTATAGGAGGTATCCCCTCCTCGCCGCCTCCTCCGTCAAAAACGAAAAATCGACGGCGCTCACTTACACTTCCTCACTCATCGGCGTCTGTCGCGACTGACAGCTTCGCAGGCGCGGAAAATATTCAAGCATACGGATTAGGTTGCCTACATACGTGCACAAACCAACGCATCCCTAAGCTTCATTTGTTTACGCACAAAAATGAAGGTTGGATACTTTTTGAACACACCTCGTGTCATATATATATAATTATATCATATATATACTATATATATATATGTATATGTGTGTGTGTGTGTGTGGTAATATGTATATATATATATATTATATATATTATATGTGTGTATATATAAATATATATATATATATATTGTTGCGAATTCGCGCCCGTCGGCGGCGATCCCACGTGACTCTAATGCGCGACGCCTCGCCCACCGGACGGACAATTCATCGTGACCCTCCGGAGACTATCGCCCAGAGCCAGTCACGGCGTGGGCCTTTCGACTCACCACAATCTCCGAAGCGTACCGCGTAGGATAGGGAGTTGTTCGCCAAACTCACCTACCTAAGTACCTCACGGCGGATGGTAAACCGGGCGATCGACCTCGCTCGCAGGTCGACTCCGGACACTGAGCCGCTTGGGCGGCCCGTTCCGTCCTATCGGGATAACCGAGCGGTGTTATCGTCGACCTCACGGTCCAGATTATTTACCGGGCGTTTTGCACTCCACTACGAACCCTTTACGTGAAGCAGGATGAAGGGTCAGATGAAAAAGAACGAAGCGAAACGGGAAAACAGTTCACACAATGCACATTTATTCCGCGGCACACGAGCAACACATATGAGCAGTATTACGCACAATTAGCAAATGCACATATATCAATTAAAGACAAAAACAAATAATGCACAACGAAGAGCTACGAACCGACTAACGCGAACAACCGGCAGACACTTATACAGTTTCTCTTACAAGACACGGCGCACAACACGCATTCACACCTAGCAAAGAAAAGACCCTCAAAGGCAAGGGAGTCAGACTGGGCCGTGGGCCTAAATGCGCGGTGGAACCTGATGAGCGGCAGGTCACGAGACCGAAGGGTCTACCCGCGCCCGTGGGCGAGCCGCAGAATGGTCGCTCAGCGCGGTTTCGTGGCACCTGCTGGTGTAAGTGGTAGCGGGCCCCTTGTGCACTTCTCTTCAGCGCGGGGAAAGGGGAATTGTTGATGCTCTGGGAGGGAGTATGGCTGGCTTGGCTCGATCCCGCGACGCGCGACTCAACGCGACTCGTCCGCCGACCTCACCGCGACCCCGAGCTCAGTCTCCTCAGCCGATCGCCTCCGCAGCGTTCGCCCGTAGCCGTCTGCCCCCACGTTCTGCTTCGAGTCTCCGTCTCCCGATCTCTGCCTCCACCGCATACTGCTCGATCGACTCACTGCGCTCCTGTCTTTTGTATCGCTTCAGTGAACCCACCATATGCAAATTTTCGATCCACACGACCTCAGGGGCGGAGTCCACGCTCGCCGATTGGACGAGAAAAGGGCGTGAGTCTTTCTTGATCCTCAAATTGCATATGCCGATTTTCGTCAGGCGCGTCTGGAGGCGGGGCCAAGCGCCCCGCGCTCCTGATTGGGTGGATCAGATGTGGGCGGTAGCATTCCTATGCCGCATGTCTTTCTCGGCAAAAACCGCCATCCTGCACTCGCGGCTCGCGTGTAATCGCTGAGATAGCCCGACGCTCGTGCCCACAGGTGCGTGCGGAATGGCCGTAGGAGAAGGTGTGGGAGGGTTTTTCGGCGGTGTCCCGATGGCCATGGAAGCTGCTTGGACATGGCGGTGATGTGAGGTTTGCGGTAGCGATGGTGAAGGTAGGTTGTGGCTTGCTGGCGTTGTTGTTTGTTGTTGTAGTGGTTGGTTCAAACAAAGGTAGACAGAAAACGCCTAACTAAAGGATCGCAGCCCCGACTGAATCACATTAAATTCCCTCTAATACAACGGGTTTTGGGAGCTAACTACAATGCGTTTACCCTTCCAAAGAAACAAAAAAATACCTACCTATGGGACCTTTAAGTGATGTTGCGAATTTCCACACCCGTAACAATATATATACACAACATACACACATTATGTACAGTATGTATATATATAATATGATAATAATATATAATATGTTATATGTTGTGGGCCGGGGGTCGGGTGAAGACACAAGGGGGGAAGCTATGTTGGGTCACAACTGAGCCCCGGAATTCAGGGCCATCACACACGGCTAATTCCGTGAATTAACGGCTCGCTAACCGATCGTGCAACAGCCAATAAGTCAACCACATGACCTCGTGTCCTCCGTCGATGGTTAATTGGGTACTCCATCAATCACGTGACCTATTTACCGGGGACGACGCCGTCGTACACTTTCCGCGAACTGGATACTTTACTGATCAGATCAGCCGAGCGACCACTGCGAAGGCGTACGTCTAAATAGAATCCGGATCGTTTGTACATAAGTCTCGGCTAAGTTAATGATTTGTTCCTGGTGTATTTTGGTTCTTTCCTTTGGTCTTCTGTGAGGAGCTTCTCACAGCCGAAGGGTGCAGCCGCGTTTTTTCACAGGTGGGTGTGCAAGTGTCGTCCTGCTGGCCTTCCCGAGGACCCCATTCTCACAAAGAAGGGCGCGCGGTCGCGTTTTTACAGATGGGTGTCCCGAGCGCAGCGCGCCATGGTCCCTCGTGAGTACCCATTGCTTGGATTACCTCAGGACATAAGAGAAAGGGCAGCGTAGGAATGAAGTCATTGATTTAATAGACCCTAATATGAGAATTCACACAACGCACTGTCCATGTTGACCCATTGGACAAGAAGGAAGGGACTATCTCGAACGTATATTTAATAAAAACGTTCTGGGACACTGAGTTTGGGATTGCCAATTCTGGAGGAATGCGGTTCCTAGAAGCGCAACAATATACGCATATTTATATATTATATATATATATAATATAATATATATTATATTAATATATATATATATACATATACATATGCAGCCATCCATTGAGAACCACACCTGTGCAGTGGTTGGTGCTGCTAAGGCCTAAGTCCAATTGCTCTAATACGGGCGAGGATACGGGCCGTACGTCCCACCTAGTAATTGACAGAAACGTGCGGCGGCCCAGAGTTCTGAGGTGGCCGTCAGGGTGCCCTACCGCCATTTGGCTATCTTTTACAGGCCGTAGGTCACCGTGGAATTATAGCGGCGGAGTTTATAACTTTTTTTTCATTTTCTACGTTCGCCGTAGCAATTCACAAGCCGAAACAAAAGAACTGTAAAAAAAAAAAACACACTCGTTACCGTCCGTCTGGCCGCACGTTCGCCTAGGCCCCTGCGGTCGCTCTTGCGGTCGCCTTGCGGGCACCTTGCGTCTGCTTGCGTCTGTCTTGAGAAATTCGTAGGCGCCACAGGAACGCCCTAAGGTCAACGTGCGACATCAAATCAAAGACCGTACGCACCAACCCAACGTTTTCAGTTCCACAATTCATAAATACCCCCGTGCGGCTCCCGAAAATAAAAACATATGTGACTGCTAATTGTGTGACCCGTGGAAATACTGCCGGCCGCCGTATAATTGCTTAGTGGCCCGTAGATTTTGGAGACCCCACGGCCGGCCGTGGCAAAATGTGACTTAGGCCTAAGCAGTCTCTTGGCTATTGGACACAATCCTGGACGGGTCACCACTTCCGATACAGGATACGAGCAGCTGCACTCATTTTGACCGCCTCGGAGGGATGACAGCTGAGCCAACCCCACTGGTATTAATGCAAACAGCCGATGGATTTTGAAGTCAGGATCCTGGGATTCAACCACATAACCATTAGCCTCCCAAGGCATGTAGATGTAGATGAATACAATCACAATACTATAGTATAGTATATATGTATAATATATATATAATATATATAATACTAATAGTGTACCTTATATATATATTTATATGTGTACATATATATATATATACATATATATATATATATACATATTGTATCACACACACAAAGGCCTCGCAAGCTGCTTGCGAAATAGTTAACTGCTGTTGAAAGGATAACGTGAAAGTGCTGATGAGTCTTCTGCTTATTGTGTTATTGAAGGTAAAGTGTTGTCTGTTGTTGTTTTTTCCACAGCTTCTCTGCTGAATGATTTTGCCTGTGGGTTTTTTGTTGACCTCATGATATTGATGGTTTTCTGCATTCTTCTTTGATTCATAATGCTTTGTAAGTGTTTGGGGAGCAACACTAGGAAGAAGGTTGGGAAACTCGACATGTTTCTTGGTTTATACACTACGGTCAAGAATTTTAGAACACCCTCATTTTTCTAGTTTTTTAACTGAAATTTAAGCAGTTAAGTCGAGTGAATTAACCTGAAATGTACATCAAGCTAAGCGGTAAATGCCAGAAGTTAAAACAAAAGTTCTGGTTACAAAACACTGAAAAACTAATGTGAATTTCCAGAGTTGTTAAAAAGGCCCTTTTTAAGGGAACAAGGTAATAGGATAGCACTGCAGCTGTTCTGCAGCAATTGGAAGTAATTAAGCCTTGAAAGTTGATGCAGGAACAATGCTTAACAGATTCCCAACTTTTTGGTTGGATTAGTTACAAAACCCTCAGTCTGTTCCAACACTGCTGTTGTAGAGACAGTTGCTACAACCCTCTGAAGCATTATTTGGACATATTGCACTGCAGGAGTAGTATATGTGCTGTCATAAGGCAAGAAAAAAGACAATTACAAAGGAAGACAGACAGTCATGATAACCCTTAAAAGTGGAGGTCTTTCTTTCGAGAAATTGCAAAGCAAGCCAAGGTTGTCAGTGAAGTACATGTTCCCGACACCATCAACAAGGCAACTTGGAAACTGGAGAAACTCTGACAGGAAGAGGTTGGCAGACCTAAAGCTACAACACGAATCAGAAGACAAGTTTCTGAAAGTGAACAGCTTGGCGTGATAGGCGGCTGCACAGGACACACTCAAGCACAGCTTAACACTGGTCGAAGTAAGAATGTCTCAGTTTCAGACTGTGAAAAGAAACGTGAGCTGCAGGTTTGAACAGTCGAGTGCTAGTAAGAAAGCCATTGCTTAAGATGGCAAAAATAAGAAAAATAGGCTTGCCTGGGCCATGAAGACGCACCCAGTGGAACGACTGAAAACTGGAATAAGTCTTATGGACCAATGAATTCAAAATTTGAAAATCTTCGGTTCATCCACGGCAGGTTTGTTGTTCGCCGTCGAGTAGCGAAAGGATGTTCCAGTGTTGACACCAACTGTCAAACTGGAGGAGGAAGCTTGTTGATCTGGGCTCTTTGCTGATCCAGATTCGCGACTTACACAGAGTGATGCACCCTGAACGAAAAGGGCGACCACAGCATTTTGCAGCGCAATGCAATACCCTCTTGTCCACGCCTATTGGTCAGTGGTTCACCACGCAAGATAACGACCGAAAATATCTCCAGGCTATGTCAACTACCTCAGAAGAAAAGAACAAGACGTGAGCTTTCAAATCATGGAATGGCCAGCACAGTCCCCAGACTTAAACCCATGAGCTGGTTTGGGATGAACTGGACAGAAGGTAAAGCAAAGCAACCTACAAGTGCAACACATTTGTGGGAATTCTGTACAGTGTTGGGAAAAGAACTTCTGAACAATATTTGATTTCCATTGCAGAAAATGCCACGAGTATGTTCACCTGTTATAGTTGCTAAAAGGGTGGCTACTTTGATTGAGTAAAAATTTAGATTAAATTTTTGTTCAACAAAAGCGATTCTCATGATTTTCTATTTTAGTCTGCAAATTGGTTATTTGTTCTATGCTTTAATTTTCAGAGTACATTGAAACATTAAACTGATTCAATTTAGTAAAAACTGGAAAAATGGGGCTTGTTCTAAAAACTTTTGAACGGTAGATGTAATGCAATGGTCATGAAAGTAATATGTAACATTAAGTTGACATGAGAAAATCTGCATTACTTTGGTCGTTGTATCTATCATGCAGTCACTCACGTCAGGTTCAAAGGGAATCAGGGGATTCTCAAGCATTTATGATTGGCTTTGTTACATTCTATGTCACTCCCAATTATTTTGAGTAATCCATCTCTTATTTATGTTGAACTTGCACCGTAGTAAGTCATCGCATGTTCTAATTTACCTCTGCTTATTTCGGATCCCCTTTTTTAATATCACACCAAGTTTCATAATCCGTGTGCAGCTGCCAATGTACCAGCGAGCTTTTTCAATGTTTTCATAATAGTAGTTTCGACACCAGCTTACAAACATCTGGAAATCTCCTCTAACGATGCAGTAACTTTTGTTGAAAATGGAACATCAGGTTTTTTGGTCATATTTAACTTTCCAACAAACATAAACCACGGACGCTTTTACTGTCTTGGGTGACTTCCTTTCTGTTTCAATCATATATGAAGAATTGAAATTGTCATGGAAGTAATTCACATCACAATGTAGTCAGCCAAGTTTTAAAATAAGCCGTACGAAATAAATTTGCAGATACTCGCCGTTCGTTCTCACACAGTTTTGAAATGCACATGCCTTAGAGTTTTGTACCTTTTGGAATTGAAATGTATAAAGGTTAACATGAAGTTCTATTTCTTCCCCAACCTTAACCTCAGGAAATGTGCATTCCAAAAGAGATATGCTGTGAGAAGGGAAGTATTTTGGGGTTGCAATGTGTGTGGTGTGTTGTGGGGGGGGGCGTAGGAGCAGTGAGGTGTTTTACTCACTGAGACAAAGTATTTGACATTGAGTTAGGACGTTGGATACTACTGTATTGTTTCAGAGACAAGTAATGGGGAAAGATTTCTAAACATAACTGTACTTTCCTAAGAAAAGGAAGAGCGGCTTCGCTCATAATATACTATCCTGACCCCTGACTTGAGACAAAAGGCTAAGTCTGCCTCTTTCCTGTTGGAACAAAAATGGTTTGAGATTTTGGTCAACAGCTATCTTGAAGGCCTTAGGAAGAATTACATCAGACAGAATGTGGAAGTTGGGTTTCCACAGGCAGAAAAAAAGAGGAACAAATGAGTGGATGTGACATGGGGGAATTCCTGGATTTGGAGAGTTTTTACAGAAGGGGGGTTGCTGGTGGACTGTGTGGGCCATGTAGAAACCTTTGGGCTGACAAAGCAAAGGAAAAGCAGAGGGTGAATACCATGACAGGGGTCAGTAGAAGACAGAAAGACTACCGACCTGTCTGTGATGTAATATGAGAAAGGCCATCGACTGGCTTCCATCGTGAGAGATTCCAATGGTAATTGAAGGCCTTGGTTCCCGTGTCAAGCTGAGCAGGTGTAAGTAAGAGGCTCTAGCCGTGCGGAAAGCGGTACCCATCAAGTCTTCTGAAATGAAGCCTTGTAGTAGATAAGAGTTGAGGTGTGCCAAGGAACGACTTCAGATAACGGAAGGAGCCTAGTAAGTGGCTGGTTGGAGGTCAACTTAAAATATATGATTTCCAAAGGAAAGATCATTGCTGAAAGTGAAGATCTAAAAGGGATGAGTGTTTGAACCTCTTCAAAAGGATTATTAGGAAAGTAGATGGGAGGCTTGCCAGACGTCTTTTTGAAAAGAGAGACAAAGAGAGAGACCAGTCAGATTTAAATATTAATCTACAAAATACTCATTGAAAAAATCTTGAATGGCCTTGCAAATGCAGTTCCACAGAATTGTCTCTGCATCTGCAGGCGAACTATGTCGAATTACATTGTACAAATTGGCTGCTCAATTGTGGTCTAGAGACAGTTTAGATGCTATAGGCATCCACCTCATTCAGGTTATCCAGGGGTGACAATTCGTCTTCAGGATCAATTATCTTGTCACCGTGTGAGAATGAGACTGTGCCTTTCAACAGATGATCATTCAGATGACATCTGTGTGAATGACAGAATGAACATTTCCAGAAGTGACGTACATAAGAACAATCAATGTTGTAAATTTTTTGTCCAACAGTTTTGTAACAGGCTCAATGTCCAATGGTATTCAGGTCCAGACGTCGCATTGCTTTGGCATTCCTTCGCAACACATTGCCATTAAAAACAACACATTGCAGTGTAACATGACATCAAAATTATGGAATGAAACCTTTCACACCAATGTTTTTTTTTTTCACTGAGAATCTATATATTTTTTTGTAAATGCAGAGTCGAGGCTTTCAAGGGGTGGAGGAGTCACACAATGAGCGCACCAAGATGTAACAGAATGAACCAATGGGGGATGGTGTTGATGGCCGATGACATTGACACTGGGTACCTTATGCATGTGTGGCAAACATTTGGGAAAAGATTGAACCCAGCCATGTTTTTTGTTCTTGATTTTCAGAATGCACAATCATACAAAACCACAAGAAATCTGCTTATTAACTCCAATCACCGAAGGTGTCACAGAGGTTATCTTTTCACCCCTGTCTGTTTGTTTTGTCTGTGAGCAGGAAACTCTCCAAAAAGTGTGGACAGGTTGGTGTGATGAGGACTAATTTTTCGTTTTGTGTAGATTGGATCCGGGATCTGATCTGAGAATATTTTTCGTGATTCCTTCACCATTAAGAGATAGGGCCAAAAATTATGTATAGCACAATATTCAAAAAAGGTATGGACCGGATTTCGCCAAAATTGGGGACAGTGGGTGTGTGAACAAGGACAATATATATTCAATTTTGGTGAAGATCCGGATGTGAGATACGAGTGGTTGTGATCGGTATCTTCATTCTGGAGTTTCAGATGTGGAATGGAGCCTCCCAGGGTGGGCTCAAAGGGTCCCTTTTATTTCGGTAAGGGGTCCGATTCTGGACCAGCTATGAAGTTTTCTGTTCTCAAAGTTTTGTGCCAGAGGGCTCTCTTCAGTATCGTCCGCTGATCGCTTGGACAGCTCCAACTGTGGTTTGTTTGCATATAATATTCCCAGATGGTTTTTCATATCTCTGTGAGGTTCTTTGTCCTCATTCCGTTGCTCAAACTATTACTAACTTTGGCATCTTCAGCTTCCAGGATCTTTCACTTTATTCTTGATGTCTTTAGTACTGATTGGTCATTTTCTTGATTCTGCATCGGTTAGTCAAAATCGCTGGTATTAACACCTCACTTAGCAATGCCTTTTCTTCTTTTTGTACCTAAGTACAATATATCTGGGTTGCAGACGCTTTGTTTTCGATGTTCAGCTCGATGATCATGAGGTGTACTTGAGTGGCACTTCATGTTTCAGTCCATGATTTTGGGTTAATGTTGCCACAAATTTTCTAGAACTGGATATCAAGGTTTTTGCAGAGTGCCATGGTTAACATTACAAACTCTGTTGTGTCATTGTGTGGTAACAGCTATTCCTGACATGAGATTGAAAATATTTTTATCTGTGCTCGGTCCATTGAGCATGAACATATAGTCACTCTCTTTGCTAATGCAGCCATCCCCCTCACTTAATCCTTCCCCCTCCCTCCCCTCCCAATTTTTTCCTGTCTGTTCCTCCTCACTCTCCCTCTCAAATATGATCTGGCGCACTCAACCTCTCACAGCCTTTGCGCTTTCTCGCTGTCTCTGTCCTCTGTCCTGTCTCTGTCACTCCTCTCTCTCCGCAGTGTAAAGGTTTTTGAGGCGTTGCTCCCACCTCCACCCTCCTTCCCGCTCTTCTTCCCTTACTAGCTTCCCTCTCCCTCCGTCCTTCACTTCCCTGCCTCCCTCCCCCATCCTCTCTGCCCTCTCCTCTCTCCCTCTCTTTCTCCACTCCTTCCCCTTCCTCCCGCCAGCGAAGCGACGGATTGTATTTTGCGAGTATTTAATATATTTAACGCACTGTTAGTTATAACTTTGCCATCTCGTGGAAAAAGGGTGAAGTTTTTTAAAAAATACTCTTCCTTCCAATGATTAGTGAGTGGATGAAAATGTAATACACATGGAAGGTAAAATTTTGGTTTGGTATGTAGAAAACTAAAAAAGAAAAGGGTTGGAAACACTGGCTCCAGGCTATCCTACAGCCTTTAGAGGCTAAACTAAAACTCTACATCATCTTTTAAGATGGTGGTGGAGGTCAGTCATGAAAGCACCTTGCCAGAGGGTTGATGAGCATAACATCTGGGAATTCCATAACAAAATCGTGATCTTTCAACGGCTCAAGATACTATCCCGACAGGATACCAACTGAAATAGCACCATGGGAAATGAATTTACATCATGAAGCCAATGCTTGAAAGGCTTTACCCACTCCACCATCAAAGCTGCTCATTATTACATAATAAAAGCATTTTTATTTCCCCCAAAAGGCTTTTTATTTTTTGTCCATGTATCTTTGAAAGTGAATTAAGTTATGCAACCATAAACAATAAAAAAAAAATATAGATGTATAATATATATAGGTGGGATTCCATCTGAGCTTTCCACCATTAACCGTAATCAAAGCAGAGAAAGACAAATTATGTAAAAAAAAAAAAAATGGGGAAATCCCCATCCCCACATTATCCAGGTCTGTAGTTTTTACTTGGCTTAGTTATCTTGTTAGTGATCAATGTTTCTGGTATTTGATTTAAAAAAAACAAAAATTGAATATCTTTGTTTGATTAATTTATTGATATGTCTTTCTTTAGATGCTAATGACGGAAGAGATCAGCAATCAGACGTCATTATTTTACCTGGTAAGATGATAATGAGTTCATCCCAATTCACTTGGAAATTAGACATTGACCTGTCATTGTATGTTTTGTAATAATAATTCGATTACTTATGGAGCATTTGCTCCAAGGTTTACTTTTTATTATGAAATTTGGGATGTTCAGTAACCTTTTTTATTTGACTCATTCTGATGCACAACAACCCACCCCAAACTCACCCCGTCTTCCTACACAATCTCTTTGCACCTTCCACGCTGGATGCCTCGTCCTATCTCTCTATCTCTCTATCTCTCTCCTCTCTCTCTCTCTCTCTCACTCTCTCTCTCTCTCTATCTCTCTCAATCTTCTCTAATCTCTCTATCTCTCTAGTCTCTCTATCTCTCTATCCTCTATCTTCTCTATTCTCTCTATTACTCTATCTCTCTATATTTCTATATCTCTACTATCTCTATATCTCTATATCTCTATAATCTCCTCTATCTCTCTCTCTATGTCCCTCTCTCTCTGTCTCTCTCTCTCTCTCTCTCTCTTCCTCTCTCTCTCTCTCTCTCCTTCTCTCTCTCCCCCTCCCTTCCTCTCTCTCTCTCTCTCCTCTCTCCTTTAACCTGTTCCCTATCATTATCTTCTCCAGGATGACTTTGATGTTGCTATCATATTTGTTGTCCCAGCTTTCACTTGCGCGTAACCGTGGCAAGGTAGCCAGATAGACCTGTACAACCCAATGCACCCCAGCCCATGGTCCCTGCACCCAGTGCCTCATCATGCTTCACACACCTACGCAATGCCATTCACAATTACATTCTCTCAGTGACAAGTTAGTTCATTATTATATTGGCGGATATAAATTTTTATCACTATAGTAATCTTTTATTTGATTATTATCACCCATATCATTTATAATTTATTTTGGGGTATTTTTTCAGCTTGATGACTGTTACGGTGACCAGACTACTGCTATAAGAAATGATTTTTGTGCTGGAACTATGGAAGAATCAGGTAAGCTCACTGTTCAATGTGCAAATGTTTATTGTAACTTAAGTGCAAAAATACCTGACTTAATACCAGTCGTCAAGTTTGTTTTATTTTTCTCTTGAATCATAATTGCTACAGAAATGCTTCACAATATCGAATTTGTTTAGGGGAATGTATAATAACCAATTGAAACAAGTTAAACAGAGGTGACACAAACTGTTGCAGATTGCTCTAAGTCTAAGCCTGCGCACACTTGCAATTTCACCTGACGATGCAACAGACTGGCGTGAACGAACCTGTACCATCTAATTTTGGCATGACGCGCCTCACACTACCGCGATTGTCAATGACACTGTTCGTCAGAGAACAAATGGCAATGA
>CM068955.1:91674293-91704031 GCA_035128595.1 Eptatretus atami | reverse complement strand
GGCCGCCGTGGCAAATGTGACTTAGGCCTAAGCAGTCTCCTTGGCTATTGGACACAATCCTGGACGGGTCACCACTCCGATACAGGATACGAGCAAGCTGGCACTCATTTTGCCGACCTCGGAGGGATGACAGGCTGAGCCAACCCCACCTGGTATTAATATATAATATATATTATTATATATATATATATATGTTATATATATTATATATAATATATTATATATATTATATATATATATATGTATAACACACAGGGTGAGGTCAGAAGTAGCGCCCGAATTTCGTTCAGTTGATTGTTTGTTTGCCATTTGTATTACAGTGTAGAAGAAGTAGAAATCAATGAATGACACGTTTATCTAACCATTTTTCAAGAAAAAATTATTTACGGAACTGTACAGCTGTTTTTACTTGCAATTTTCAAAGTGCCCTCCCTCGTGACGATGCACAATTGCAGCCGAGCACACACACAGAGCTGGCACACACGTCTGGCAGAGTCGATATCAATTTCCTCAAACTTTGCGATTTGCAGCCTTCAAATTCCTGATGGTACGACGGCTTTTCACAATAAACAACGTCTTCATGAGCACCAAAGAAAGAATCTGGAGTGTAGGTCTGCGGGAGCGTTGCGGCCACTCGATCGGACCGCGGTGCGCACGATTCCACTTTCTGGGAAAGTTTTCATCAACGCCCCTGACGAACATAACGTCCATATGTTTTCAGGTGGAGCTCCATCATGCTTGGAATATAACATCCTGATCTTGTTACCCTGGCCAAAAGGTTGCAGCTATCCAGGTAAAATTTCTGCAGTGACAGTATCCCTCAAAGAAAAAGGGTCCAATGTATCCCAAATGGAGATATGGCTGCCCAAACTGTCACTCCAGGTTACATTTACCTCCTTCTCAACTGTCACTCTGGTTATAATTCGCAGCCCAAGTAGACACAATTTGTGTCTTGTTAATTGTGCCAAAATTAACTAAACATGCTATCTGACCACCCAGATGTTGTCCAAACATTGCTGTCCTTCTCGTGAAGTTCTAGCTAAGAACTCTTCGCAAAAATTGAAGAACGGCGGTCTCCGTCATCTCCATCATGAAGGCATGCAGTAAGCGTGGAATGTAGATTCCATTTTTTCCGGTTGAAAGATACGGATAGACTGATTGGGCTCACTTCAAACTCGCAGATAAACGGCGAGTGACTTTGCGAGAACTTCTGTTCCAGTATTCTGATGGCTTCTTCAGCCTTAGCTACATTCGTTGCCGTTTCGGACGAACCAGACTTATTTGCAGTGGCTACCGACCTGTTGCTTCAAATTTCTCGACAATCAATCTTAGTTTCTTCCCTGAGTGGTTAATATCGAATTCCTGTGCCCACACGGGTGCCGCCATCGTTTGCGTTGTTCATTACATTTGTAGTAATTTTTCACGCCGCAATGCCTTGATTAATTGAATGTAATTCATGGTTCAATTGCGTGCAAATTCAGTACTTTCCAAACTCGCAGCAATAACCTGCCAAAACAAATCAAAAATAAATAAATTTACGAAAATTAATAATCTGCAAGACCAATTTTAACCAACATGATTCCAGCAGAAAAAAACAGTAAACGGTCGCTACTTTTGACTCACCCCTGTGTATATATATATATAATATATATATATATATATATATTATATATATATATATCTATATATATATAATTATATAATATATATATATATTGTTGCGGACAAGGGGCCCTTTAGTGTTATTTAAATATAGGATTAGCCCAGATCCCCCTAAATGCCATGTTTAGCCAGGTTGTTTGGTAATCGGACGTCACATGTGTCGGGAGGTGTAGCAGGGCTGTGTCCATTGTTCACCAACAGTGGTGGGTACCGAGAGGCGTCTTCTTCTTCTTCCCCCCTTCAACCATCCCACACCCAGCGCCCTGACAGAATCAGTCAACAAGACGTGCCAGCAACCCAATGGCGGAGAGTGCTGCAACTCGAACGATGGACCAATCACGGTCCCCAGAGCGGTCCAAAGACTGGCCTGCACAAAAGGCAGAAGAACTGCTTAGGAGGTCTGCGATCTGCTTTATTGAGGTGGTTTGCGTCGGCTGTTCTCCTCGTTATGGATCCGAGCCGAGGTCATCCACAGGTTTCATCCTGAGTCCAGATCACGGCAGCCTCTGACTGTCCTGACTCCCTGCACGGCTCGACACGTCTTCATCCCATCAGTGCCGCGGACCACCACCGGGGATTGGCTAGTCTGGTTACGGGCCAGCCTGGATTCACATACTGACCTGTGAGAAACCAGCTGGAACACACCCATAGATCTTTCTCTCCTGTGCCGGTCCGGACCTTACGGGGGCTGAACGCCGCGAGGGCTGCGTGCATGAGCGGTGCACAAAAGGATGGCCGTCGCCGCCATTCTTGCCACGCGGCATGCCGACGAACGCCGATAGGAGTACGAGCGCCATCTTTGCCACGCTGCATGCTCGAGCATTGGGCGCTCGAAATCCGACAACATCGGCTTGTCACAGCCGCATTCGTGCCTTCGACACTTTTCCTCTTCGATCCATGAGGCCATCACCAAGTACTCCGTGCTTGTCTGCATGTTGTCTGCATGTTGTCTGCCACGTTCGTTTCAGGCCTTAAGGTTTATCCTGCCTTAGGGGTCCCTTCGAAACTGTATCCGTAGCTCCCTCGTTAGAGCGGGTTATAGGAATTCATTGATAACGTCGGGTGAATGCTGTGCTTGTGTCGTGTTTCCCCATGTGTCCCCAATAAATCTGGCTGATTCATATGAAGTTGCCGCCTTGAATTTATTCGTTGCCGCGCTGAGGAACAATCCGCTCGATTTTGTATATAAAACCAAACGGGCTACGGACTGGCAGACTTCACTCGGTCTCTGACAAACCCAGTCTGTTAGCAGGGTCTATATCCCCATCAAGGTACGGCCCAGGGGTACGTTGATATCATGATCTGAGGCACGTGACCGAGAAGACCTGTGCCGACTAGCCGGCCCCTTATTAACCCCTGAGACGCGTGCTGTTAAGTGATTGCGAATCTTCAAAAAAAAATAAAATTATATATATATGTGTATATGCATTTCTGACATAAGATTTTAGGTCAGTGTAATATCTCTATTGCCCGGGGGAAAAGCTTGGCTGTTGCATATTCTTGACGTAATCACAATTGGCATATTTGTGCAACTCATGTTGACATCATTCATGAAAGTGGTTCACATTTCATTCAACACAACCAACAAATGAAACACATCCATGACTTAACAACTTGCAATTAAAATGTAAATTCCACACAATCTGTTACTCACTCTCTTTCCTTTTTCCATTTTTCAAAGCTTCCTTCAATACTTTGCCAGGAGGAAATTGAATCTGTAAAGTGAGAGTATAATGATGGAACAAGACTTCAAGAGATCTTAAGATCCACTGTTATTTGGACATATGTCTGTGGTTATTATGTATATATAGAGTCACAATGGTGTGTTTGTGTGGTGGTGATGTGTGTGTGTGTGTCTTGTGTGAAGTTGTGTGTGGGCTCTGTGAGGGGGGTGGGGGGGGTCACTATTCATGGACCAAAAGCTGTGAAGTAGTGTTGTTCTCAAAAGTTTTTGTTCCAGGACTCGTTTTCATAATTGTCACTGATCCCCGGACAGTTTTCAACTGCAGTTGTCTGTATTCATATTTCCAGGGATGCCGTTTTCAGATCTCTGTGAGATTTTTCTTCATCACTTCCTGTTGCTCCATGATCATATGTCCGTCATTTTGGTGCTCTTCAGGAATTCCAAGGATCTTTTCGCTCATTTCTGAGATCTTCGGGATGTTGGTATTTTGCTTGATTTATGCATTGGTTAGTCCAAAATAACTGGTATTAACAACGTAGGTGGTTGGTCCCATCATTCTCTGCGTGATTCCCTTCAGAACTTATATGGTTGTTGGTAGACAGGGTTTAATTGGGGTCTATACTTGCGAGGAAGTTGGGTTCTCTCCTGATTTGGGATGAGGGAAGTGTTACTTTCTGTGAGTCATTCAGCATTCCCTCTTCCCCTTGGATTAAGTTCATGAATGCTCGAGTGCAGGATTGTGGAGACCATCCAGGTTGCTTTAGCCAGAAATTTTGAATTCCATCCTGACCTGCGACTTTTAAAGTTTGGATTTTTGCAATTTGTTTATATTTTCTATTTTTTCTTCAACTATTATCATGGGCGGCATTTGTTTTAGGTGTTGCTTTTTCTTTTCAATTTTAAGATCCAACCTGCCTCATTATGTTCTTTTGGGTCTCATAGATTCCTTTACAAAGTTTCAATTCTATTTCTTCTTTGGGGGGACTTGTTACTCTTGGTTTTGTTTACCTTAGTTCATGAAGAATCACTTTGGTTTTTCCAAATAACTGAATTGTTTTCTCCTTTTGTAAACTTCGTCATAGTTTATATTTATCTTCCTTGCTG
This sequence comes from Eptatretus atami, assembly GCA_035128595.1. Classification (NCBI taxonomy): domain Eukaryota; kingdom Metazoa; phylum Chordata; class Myxini; order Myxiniformes; family Myxinidae; genus Eptatretus; species Eptatretus atami. The sequence goes on along the minus strand of CM068955.1, from coordinate 91,699,581 downwards.
TCATTTCTATTTTAGTTGTTTTTCAGAAACCATATGCCTCGAGGTCTTTGCCCTCAGCTTATATTTTTATTTTTTGATTCTCTTAATAGCTTTGGGCTTCCATTTTCCACGCGTAAGCTGTCTTTCTCAGTCGCATTTTCCTTTCTCAGTTGTTCTCTGTTATCTGTGTTCCGTTTCCATGGTGGGACACAGTCTCTGTCTGTACGGCCTGGTTATTACCCTCGCCAAGGCAGAGGGTATTGCGTTTGAGTCTGTTTGTCTGCTCTGCACAGAAACTTTCATATTTTTCTCTTGCAACCGCAATTTGCGATTGAGACAAAAATTTTCCACACAGCGTGCGACTACTCATCAGATGTTTTTAATCATTAATTATGATGTCATAGGTCACGTGTATGGTGGCAGCCATGTTGGTAAAACAGAAAACTTTGGACCTCTGTATTCTCTGAAACCGCACCAAGGAAAAACTGAAACTTGGCACATGGCAAGTACTCAATCATGGCGGAATAAGTGGCATGATTTTTAAAATAACACACAGCGTGCCTTCCTTATGACGTCATAATGGCATATGTAGAACCGCTTACAAACTGATTGCAGTATGAAAAATTTTTGATGGTCATTTCGACGATAAAATGGTCCACAGCAAAAAAAAATGATGACGTCTCATCAGTCATGTGATTCAGCAAGCCTTCATTGTTTTTTTTTTGGTTTTTTTTAAACCTTCAAAAATCTTCTCTATAAGTGGCTGAACATATCGAGGCGAAACTTTACATGTATGATCGCATATCCGATGCAGGAACAAAAGTTCACAATATCATGTCCATAGGTCACATGGTTTGGCAGATATATTGGATTTACCTAAACCTAAAAAATCTTCTCCAAGAAACGGCTGGACAGATTGAAGGAAATTCACAGGAAATGTTCTCCAAGCCTTCAGTTAAACAAGTTGTTTAGGAATAATGATTAGGTCACATGGTTTGGAAGACACATTGGATTGAAGAAAAATATTAAATAATGTTTTCTCTGGAACTGCTTTAATCAATTGACATGTAAACTTCACAATTATGATTCTAGAGTGATGGGGAATAATGTTTAAAATTCAACTTGATCGGAACAACATGGTCTGGCAGCCAGAATTATTTAATCATTTGATCTGGGTTATTTTTTATGCTTTTTGAAAAAGGCTTCACTTAGGCTGTACCTGATGGCGTTTGAGGGTAGAGAGCAGCATCTGGAAATGTGAATCCTATCCAGGTTCCTCCCTAATGACTTCATCTTTGCTTTTTGGCTTGTTCGGTTCCTTCTGATGGACTCCAATTGGACGGGACTGTACATATTTTGGCTTCTCATTGACTTTGGATTGAATTTATTTTATCCCAATTCTAAATATCAATTGAATAAAAATGAAAAAAACGTTTCATTGGTCGGGCGTCAGGTTGTCCAATCAAAGCCGTCAGGTCGCATCAAATGGGACGTATTTGCTTACCCGGTCATCACTGCAGCAGTTATAACAGTGCAACTCAAAATTATGTCTCTTATTAATGGACATAACACACCAGTACACAAACACACACAAAACAAAGCCCATGGCACGGTCTAAGCATATCTTCTGATTGCTCTTTGTTTTTTCTTGTGCGTGATGTTTCTCTTTGTTCTCTTTGTTTTCTTCTTTGTTTTTCTTGTGGTGATGTTTGCTCGTCACTTTTTCTTGAATGAGCATGCGCCTGCAAGGTTCACTGTGTTGATTTCCTTCAAACCAGCTGACCTTGATATGATTTTTCTGAGTGCTGTGTTTGTTCTCACCAGTATTTTTTGCCCTTTTTATTTTCTATTCTGTGTAGTTGTTGGTCTTTCTCTGAGTGTGCTCTAGGCTAGTCCCTCTATTTGTTGGCCAGCTCTTCCTCCAGTTCACACTGCTCTTCATCTTCCCCGTCTTCTTCCTTTAACCCAATCTGTATTCTCCATCCTCTTCCTGCCCCATCACTATCCATCCGCATTTTCCCTCCAACCTCCCACCCCCATACACACTGAAGCAAGTTGCTTTCTGCGTTCCTGCGTTCAAAAGTATCCACCTCCATTAGGTGTTGTGTGAGAGGACGAGAGAGTGAGGAGAGAGAGAGAGAGAGCAGAGAGAGAGAGAAGACAGAGAGAGAGAGAGAGAGAGAGAGAGAGAGAGAGAGATTTGTGTTGGAGCTCCTCCATGCCTCCTTAGATCCTGCTAAAAAAAATAAAGAAGCCACCAGATCCATTATAGCAAATATGGTAACATCCATATAATATACTCATTTTTAGTCTGCTGATCTGACTTGCATAGGATAAAGACAAAAAAAGGCAATATCAAAGTTTAAAAGCAATGCTGCTCCATTGTGTATGTATTAATTGCTTGCTTGTTTTGCTCTGTCCCTCTGGCCTCAGCAAAAAGGGTAGTGTTGCAGGCGAGCCAAATTTCAGGCATATGCGCATGCTTGCAGTTCATATTCTTTCTGCCCTGTCCTCAGCAAACTCACATACCATACCCACTGCGCCTAGGGGGGTAAACCGCCAGTATATTCAAATGTGTTTTTAACATTGTTCATGTAAATTTTTATTTTTAGCTGTTGCTGTGTGTAGGCTTACCCATCTTGAAAAAATGGATCTTTGGAATAGAAATACAAAGAAAACAGAAGAGCATGGACAAGTCACCAGACCATAGAGGAGCCAGAATACAAATCTTTCCTGGAATTTCTTTTTTTTTTTTTATTTTTTTTATGGGAAAGAGAGAAATAGGATGGTCAACACAGTATTGTAGCAAATGTTAAATGAAACAGAAAAAACGTATATGAAAGTGATAAAGTTTTTAATGTCTTTGCAAAAGCTTCAATGACTTCTGCTGCAGACAGAGATAATGAGATAAGTTCCTCATTGGATTCAATCAGATCTCATGAGACATCACAGGAATTCTCTGCAAGCTTTTTGTATATCGATAGGGGAAACCATTACTTGCAATCAATACACAAACTGAACAAATACCGTTGCCAAGAGGTTACAAAAAAATATCAAAAGACCGAGAGAAAAGAAAGTCGTTGTGGCTTGAGTGCACATGTTCTGGATTCTTATTCTTCATCTGGTACAGTTTTACAAGCACCAACAGGCCCAGCATGTACATGAAGGCCACATCTTGAAGGAACACAAAAAATGGATGAATTAGTATAAAAAATTTATTTACCGAACAAGAAAACTATCAATTTTTTTTCAACAACATCTATACAAAACCATGCGGAGCTGGCAAGATAGCCGAGAGAGTTATGCCGGCACTCACTTCAAAAAGCTGTCTAACTTAGTTTGAATCCCGCACCAAGCTATAAACAGTCATCCTGGTGTCTTCACAGCGTGTGGTTCATTCAACATGTGTTGCCTCCCTCTGATGAAGTTAAACTAGACTGTTCTGATCTGTCGGAAATTAGTTGGTGGATGTTAAATCCAAGGTGTCCAAATTCTGCTGTGAAGGCAATGGCCAAACCACCCAGCATAACCTTGCAGCACGACACTCTGTAAACAGAGTATGACATATCATCAGAATTAGACTCAACACACACACACAACACCACACACACACACACACACACACACGACACAACCACACTTGGATAGTTTGAGACCTGAAAAAAGGGGGGGGTACAGTTCCACTTTTCTAAACCCACATTATGGCGATAACCAATTGGACACAACACATTTAGCAATTCAAAATTATTAATTCCAACCTCTGGCTGTCCCATTACTGAAGCACAGAAAACCGCTCATGCAGGACCCTTGGACATTAAGAACTGGAAATTGAAGATTGGTTTGCGTTTGGTTTTGGGGACTGCGATACCCTGAACACTTTTCCAAAAAAATTTGTTATGGCTCTTTCAACATCACAAGTGACAAATAATGAAAAAGTAACATCTTTCCAGCCTTGCCCTCAACACAAAAATAAAGTAAAAAAAATCACCACCCCTCTCACTCCTCCCCCTTTCCCAACCGAACCATCATTCATCCATACCCAGCAGGAAGTGGAACGCCGTGCACACCATGTGGAAAAATCCACTGAAGATTCCAATGCAGCACAAAGTTATACCCATCGAGAAAACACATCCATTATTCACCTTCGCGGCACACCACACAATTAATAGTTGATATGGATGTCATCGTCATCTCGCAAAGATTACAATCATGTTCATAATATCGTTATAAAAGACAATCGTTGTTTTGCAAATATAATTATATATATTATCTTGACAACATTCCTTATTCCAAAATAATCACAAAACAAAAACAGGGCTACACAGTCAACCATTTTCAAATATTTCTCTTGTGGGTTGAGGATTTTTATCCCCCTTTTCTGCGAATTTATCCCCCTCTCTTTTATGGTCACCCAGCCTCCCCACCATCTTGAAAAATCATCTGAAAACGCAAACGAGTCACGTAGTGCTGAAGGGAAGTACGAAACCTTTTTTTTCTCTTTTAAAAGGTTTCAGTGCCATAAACTTGTATTCCCCTGACATTTGGGAAACTAGCTCACGGACTCGCAAAAATCTGTAACACGGATGGAGGCTATGGTAGAAAAAGGACGAACATACTGAACAGAATTTTTATGTTGGCAGACACAGGACCATTCCTGCATGGTTGTGGAAAAACAACATTTTGACTGCCAAACATTGTCGGTCTCTGCCCTTCACCTGTCTCTCCCAAGGTGATTGCCTCAGAAGCATTCATATCAGCATTAATATGTTTGGTAAAAATTCCATGTGATAAGAGGTACTTAATCCAAATATCCGTTTAAAATCCCAAATTTTGAACGAACAGTCAGGATGACAGGACTTTCACCATGCCCAAAGTATTTCTGTAACATTCTGGAGGCAAACATTAATTATTCTCAAGCAATGTCACAAAGTGGAGTTCATAATCTCAGGTTAAAGCGTTGTCGTGTTTTGAATGCTTTTTCAACACTGAAGATTATCAGAAATCAGTCCCATGGAAAAAAAGAAGATACTGCCTGCATCTTTATTACTGAAAGCCTGCCTGCAACTTTCTGTCATATCTCAGACAGAGCGGGGGGGGGGGGGGCAAGGCCAAGAGAGATTTGGTGGAAGACAGAAAGACCAACCGACGAGCCTGCTGCGGTGAGAGAGAGAGACGAGAGCCACCAACCGGCTTCTGCGTGAAACCCGGCACTGTGCAATTAATGCATAAACGAGGACCTCCGCTGTTTATGTATCCCTCCAGACTCTGCATCCCCTTCCAGTCCTCAAAGGCATTCCACCCCACCACCACTCTTCCCAGGTTTCCACCTCCCCTCCCACCCATTCTTCAGGCTTTCTTACCCCCCCCCCTCACCCTCCACCATGCACCTGCGGCTTCCTCCTCAGCCCTCCACACCTCAGACTTCCGCCTACCCATCCACCTCCCCACCCACCCTCCAGAATTTTGCCTCACTTCCACTCCTCCATCACCCATGGCTCTGCTTATGCATTTAACCCCTCCAAGAATCGGCGTCCGCTTCACGCTTCCCAGGCTTCCGCTGCTGCCTGCGACTCTGCGATTGGGATGGTTATGAAAACATGGTTGGTTCCGCCATGCGGTACTGAAACTGTGAACCAGAATTGCCACAAATTTCTTGACTTTGCAAATGTCGTGGACTTCAGTGTGCTAGTTCATGGTTTTAGAGGAATCTGAAGTGAGGCTCGCTGGGCCAGTTACTTTGAGTTGTTGTACCAGGCTGACTCACGGCTGGTTGAGTTTGATGTCAGGAGAAAAATAAACTATTCCCCATTGCTGGACCCTCCAAATCAACTCGTGAACCACCTTCATTTATGGAAACACAGACTGCCCAGGCACCAGTTGAAGGAGGTAAAGCCCCAGGGATGTGTGACATCCATGCTGAAACTCTCAAGGTTGTGGAAATGCTGTACTGTATTGTGCATTGCCAGTTCTGTGCTTCTGGTTTGGAGCACAGTGCCATATCCCAATTTACTGGAAAAAGGGGCTTTGTACGTCCCTCTCTGGAAAGAGAAAGAGTGAATCACCAGGACTGCAACAACTACCGGAGGGATGGACACTGCTCTCAATGCGGGCAAGGTCTTTGCTTGGATAATTCTTCATCGGGTTCACCACCATCTCCCCCACCTCCGCTCGGCACCAGCGCCGGAGCAGTCGGGCTTTACACCAAAGAAGTCAACGATTGACCATACATGCCTTTCTCTCCGGCGTCCTTCTCCATCGCAGATGAGGTTTCGGCAGGGCTTGCTTCGCCTCAAGTGATCTCCCAAAAGCATTCAATTCCGCTAATCAGGATGCCCTCTTGAGGATTCTCGGTCTTCGTGGGGTACCACCAAAGTTATCGATCTGAATACTAACTATACTCTGGCACAGAGAGTGCTGCGAGGTGTGGTGATTCATCTCCGAACTTATTTCCAGTTGTTACTGGAATTGTCAGGGGTGTGTATTGGCCCCCACACTCTTCAGCACTTGCATGGACCGCGATTTGGGGAAGTGTCAGAGAGATTAAGCTGTGCGGCATCCTTGGGAATGTCCAAGATCTCTTATGCTTGATTTCGCCAGATGATGGCAGTCATGCTTGAGGAAACACTGATGTCCTTGTAAATGGCTCTCGGAGTACTGAATGAGCGTACAGGAGCTGATGGGACAATGAGTTTCCTGAGTCAAAACAAAGCAATCCAGGCTTTCAATGCGGACATCTTCATTGCTGTCATCTTTTTCGTAGCTGTTTGTGGTGAGGATGTTGAAGGTCACAAAGAGAATTCACTTACCTTGACAGTGATATTCACGTCCCTACAGATTGCGAGCTAGAAGTAATAGAATTCAGGGTCGGCCTGGGGAAGTCATGGATTCACTGCATCATGGAAGAGTGGCGCCTTGTCAGTACCTATGCAGGAGGACAAAAGTCAGAGTCTTAAGATCCTTGGTGCTGTCAGACTTTCTCTACGGAGATGTGAGACTTGGACTCGCAACAAAGGATCTGAGATGAAGACTTAACTCCTTCGAGTGCCAGGTTCTTCAGAGAAATCCCTTGGCTATCACTGGTCAGACTTTGTTGTCCAACGAGCTGTGCGAGTTAGACTCAAATGAGATTTGTTTCCTTGTGTAGCCCATGAGCATCAGCTGCCTCCTGTATCGACAGTGGCTCGATTTACTGATGCTGATCCTGCGCTCACCATATTTCTCCAGCAGGCGAGCCTCATGAGTTGGAGAAGGCCAAAGGGATGACTGCGGCCTCGTGGTTGCAGCAGGTGATCGCATCTCAAGGATATGGGACGGGCCAGGATCTGCCTGGGGGATGGCGAGACGAGGCCCCTGGATACCGACGGAACAGTGGATGCAGCGACGCGCCGCTCCAGCCACATGCTCCCATACTAAACGACCTCACCTACAAATAAATTGACCCACATTCCCTCGTTTCTCTTATTATTACATACTTGCCGCTGATTGCGCTTTTTGATCCACTTGAGGTGGTGATGCTGCTCATGTTCATAGTAATCTTCTCCACAGTCCTTGTACCCAAATATAATGTATATCTCCACAGAAACATATTTTGAACAGCATGATGATGCTGCACAAATTGAGTGAGAAAGTGGCCAAGTAGCAAATTTGAAAAAAATACAATTAATTCATATCCTTGTTATGGTGGAACAAGTGCCATAAAAACGAACATAATGACACGTGGGTGGTGGGGAAAGGGGGGTGGGCGGCTGCGAGCGTTGCAGGGGTAAGAGGCAAAATGTTCCATAATTTAAGAACTAAAAGTTGAAGCTGAAGGTTTAACTGAAAAATACTAACTCGGAAGAGCCGATGAAGCACACCTGTATTCTGTGAGACGGGTGTTTCGACGTTGACTGCAGTACAACGATGCAGATGAAGGCCACACCAAAAACCAAATAAGCTAATAATTGCTAAAAATGTCATTGAAGTTTCTGTGGGAGGAAAATTAGAAACAGCCTTAAAACGGACTATACTCACTCCCAATTTGTATTTAAGAGCAATACTGTTTCTTCATTCAAATTATGAGTTGAACCTACCAACTCGTCCTGCTATGAAATGAAAGGAATTTGTGTGCACAAATAGGATTTGCATCTCCACTTTGTTGCTGCTTAATTCACATTTCCATCAGTTCAGAGGGACGGACATATTCTAACCAATGCAGAAAGGATGATTTAACTCGACATTGAAACAATTAAATGTAAATGAAAAAATCACTCATAGAGTTGAAACTTGGCGAAACGGAACGGCACTCGGCTCGAGCGCGTACCTCTTGCCAGCGTCTGAACAGTTAAATTTGTATCCCAGCTGATACGTCGGATCTGAATCTGAACCGAAACCAAATCGAACGGCTTGTTCTTGTCACCAATCACCTCTTCCGCCTTGTTTTGTCACAAGTCATCCACAACTTTTTAGAGATATCATGCCGCACAATATTTTGGCCCCCTCTCATAGTGAGAAACACTTAAAATTCCCAGATCCCGGATCCGGATCCTGGATTCAGGTCTTCAACCAAAATAAAAGTGTTGCTGTCCTTGTCCGATCACCCTTACACACAACAAAAGGAATCAGAACAATTGCTTGAAAACTTGGCCAAAAATCATGCTGACAAACAAACAGAACAGACAGAAACAGACAGATAGGAAAAATGCTACAGACCAACATACTGGCAAAAAATTATTTTTTTCGCCAAGTAATTTTCGTGCTAAAATTAACACAGATCATCATAGTGTTGTCATCACCAGTTACCTGTTACGGTCCAAGGAGTCGTCTCAATGCGACCATAATGCTCAAAACCAGTTCCAAACGACCCCCCCCCCAGCTGGATCAGGTTTTCCACTAGTTCACTATTACCGTACGATTGGCGTCTCTGAGCCGAAGAGAGATCTCACATAGTGCACATAGGCCTTCATATATTATGATCATCAAATGATTCAAGACTGTCACTTCCTGTTTCTTTGGACATTCTTTATTGGTACATGTTTACCTTATACACAACACGCGTCCTCTCAGAAGAAGAACTATTGTTAGAGATTAAAAAATATTTACTCGTGATTCACCCGTGGGAAACCCACAGGCATAGACATGGATGAACAGTTGGACATCTTGAACGTTACCGTGTCCATTGCTCATTATGAGGTTTTCAGTGGGTCCAGCACCAGGTCAGAACAGAAGGCCGTTCCCTGAAGATCCTTCGATGCAATCTTCCACCCCCGGTATTTCCATTTTTACCTTCTGAATGCTGCCAGTGTGGGTTCTCCAGAGTTACATTGCCTTTCTTCATTCGGTTTTGATTATTTGGGGACTGATTTTGTATTATGCTGCATGCATTTCATCCATGAATGTGGACACTATCAAAAGCTTTCTTTTAGTCCATCCAGACTGATGCTTACAATTTGTTTTCTCTGTGTTTTTGCAGTTTTCAAGATTGCCTTGTTCAGTAAGTAGTCACTCGGTGGTCTATTGTTCCGTAGCATCCTCTCTTAATCCTTCTGTTCTGTCTCTATCCCTCCGCGTTGTGTTGGTGGTGGTACATAATTCTTGATTATTCCAGTAAAAAAAAGTTTCTCTTTGCTGTTGTAGAAACATATGATTGGCTACATTGTGAGGTAGTTGGGTTTCTTACCGATTGGTGAATGAAAAGATGTTACCCTTTGTGCCCGCCATCAACATTGTCCTTTCTCTTTGGATCAGTTTGTTAAATGCTCTGACAGTGTTTGGAGAGAGCTTCTTGTTGTTTAGCTAAAAGCCGAGGATCTCACCCGGGTCAGGGATTTTGAAGTTTGGCATTTTTTCAGTTGTTTTCTTATATTTTCTTCATCAATTATCACTGGGGGCCAATTATCTGAGATGTTGCCTTTTCGTCGACAATTTTGCGGATCCATTCCATCTGCTTATGTTCTTTTCCATCTTCAGAAAGTTTTTTTTTTTCCAGAAGATCATCTCAGCATTTATCTTTTTCAGGGGGAATTGACAACTTCTATTGTTTCCTAGTTCTCGTAGATCTTTCAGGTTACCTCAAACATGTGTTTGTTTCTCCCTTTGTTGGCTTCGTCATAGGGTTGTTGGTTTTTAATCTTACTTGCCCTCATTTCTATTTTGAGTTTGTTTTTCAGGACAAACCACCTCAAGGTACTTTATCTTCAATTCCATATTTGCCTTTTAATTTACCTCCGCCACCGGAGGTGGCAGTGGTAATGTATTCACCCTTTCTGCCTGTTTGGCCTGTTTGTGTACAGATCTCAAAAAGTTGTGGACAGATCCGGATTGAAATTTTGTGGGCAGGTTTGAGTGTTGACAAGACGAACTTTGCTTCGATTTTGGTGAAGATAAACGAGATCCGTGTCCAACTACTGGGAAATTATTTAAGTGCATTTCTTCACCATTGAGAGCATTGCCGCCAAAAAACATATATAGCACGATATCTCAAAAAGTTGCGGACGGATTCAGACAAAACTGGTGACAGGTTGGAGTGTGGTGACACGGAAGAAATGCTTCGATTTTGTGTTGAAGATCTGGCATCACGGCATCGACGACTAGGATTTTTCAGCGATTCTTCACAATTGAGAGATAGGGGCTAAAAATGACATGTAGCACACGATATCTCAAAAAGTTCGGTGGACGGATTCTGACGAACATGCGTGGACAGTTAGGTATGTCGCAAGCATGAAATTGATTCGTTTTGGTGGGAAAGAGAATCTGGATCCTGGATACGAGAATTATTTAATTTCTAAAAGTGATTCTTCACCATTGAGGTAGGGCCAAAAACGATATAGTAGCTGTATAGCATGATAATTTCAAAAATGTCTCGGGCCCGATATGTTCTCTGGATCAGGCATTACGTGGCGGAGGTAGCGCTTCTTAACCGAGTGCCCTTCCATTCTTAATTTCTTCTTTCGTTTTGGCTGCGCATTTCCCCTTCCTTGAATTTGCAATCTCTTTATTTGTCCTGTCTCTTTTCTCAATGTTCTGTCTGTCTTTCCACTATTTGCTTTCATGCTGCGTGTTTGCGTTTATCATGGAAGTGACTTTTTTTTCATGCCAGGTTGTTTCCTTTTACTTTTTCTTGAATGAACAGAGAAGCATACAAAACGCACAGTATTGATTATTCAGGGGGTTGATGTTGGTTATCATTTTATGATCATTTGGTTGGTGCTTTTTATCACCCTCGCCGGACGGAGGAGAGGGGTATTGATTTGGGTCCATTTGTTTGTTTGTCTGTCTGTCTGTCTGTCTGTCTGCACAGACTTTAGTGTTTTCTTCCGCAATCACTTGGCGGATTGAGATGAACTTTTCACCTTTAGTAGCCGACTACTTCATGTAGAATGTTTTATGATAAATTATGGCGTCATAGGTACGTGTTCGGCGGCGATGCTGTGGGAAAAACGAAAATTAAATTAGACCTCTGTATTCTCTGAAACTGCACCAAGGAAAAAATTGAAACGTGGGTGGTACATGGCAAGTTACTCCTCATGCAGAAAAGTGAGATTTTTTATGATGGTCATAGGTTTTCCTTTCATTATGACATCATAATTCATACGTAGAATGCTACATCTGATTAGTATGAACATTTTGAAGGGTCATCCAGGATAAAATAGTCCACAGAAAAAAAATTTGATGACGTCATCAGTCACGTGATTCGGCAGCCTCTATATATATACTATATATATATTTTTTTTTTTTTAATCTTCAAAAATCTTCTTCTGGTGAAGTGGCTGAACAAGATCGAGGCAAACTTACACATATGACCACCTATCATGTGGCAACAAATAAGTTCACACATATGATGTCATAGATCACACATGTTTGTGGCGAGCCATATTGGATTTACCCGAAAACCTATAAAAAATCTTCTTCTCCAGAAAACAGCTGGGACAGACGAGGGAAACGTCACGCAAATGTTCCCCAAGCCATGGGGTGCACAAGTTTAAGGAATAGTTGATCGGTCACATGGTGGCGCGCAGCCAAATTGTATTTGAAGAAAAAATATTAAATAATGTTTACTCTGGACCACTTATCAATCAATGGTGAAGTTTCCACAATTATGATCCAGTTGCGTTGCATGTAAGAATATAAGTTTTAAATTCAACTTGATCGGACACATTGTCTGGCAGCCATAATTATTTCATCATTTTATCTGGGTTATTTTTTAATTTTTAAAAAAAAATAAGCTCATGGCTGTGCCTCGATGCGGTTTGGGGGTAGAGAGTAGCAGTGAAATACGAATCCTATTTCAGTTCATCCTTATGACTTCATCTTTGCTCTTGCTTGTTTGGGTTGCTTCTGATTATTCAATATAGAATAGGACTCTACTTATTTTGGTCTGTCCATTTGATTTGAATTAATTTTAATCTCATTCTTAAATTTAATTGAATAATAATAATAAAAATATATAATGGTCAGCGGTCAGGTTTCCGATCAAAGTGGGAACGTCTTCGTACCCGGTCATCACTGCCAGAGTTATAAGTGACACTTCTAATATGTACTATTGTTAATTAGTAACAACCAGTACACAAACGCCACACCAAAGCAATTCCTGCGTGAGGGTTACTGCAATCTCCGATTGCTCTTTTCTTGTTTAACATTTTTGTTTGTTGTTGTTTTGTTTTCTGTATCGGTATTGGTCTTTCCCCAAATACAGTAGTATCTTTCTCATCTCTTATATTGTTTGCCAGTTCTTCTTCCAGGTTGTTTTGTTATGCATCATCATCATCTTTTCTTCCAATCCTCTCTTCTGCTTGGATTTTCCCCAATCTCCTGCCTTTTCATCTTCTTCTTGCTATGCGTTCAATTCTTTCTTTCTTTGCTGCTGTATCTCCTCTGTCTGTGTGTGTCATAAGGTCATAAAAGGTGTCGTGTCTTTCTTTTTCCCTGGCGGGGTCTGCTTTTCGCTTCCTCAGCCTTGTCCTGCCGCCAATGACAGAATTCTCGTTGCCAATCAGGCTCCAAAACCCTCGTCCGGCCACCCAAGCCCCTTCCCCATGCACCCTCCAGCATGCCCCATATCATCGCCACCCCACCACCCATGAATCACCCACCCCTCACCATCAGCCGCCCTCAGCACATACCTGTGCCCCTCCAACAGGTCCCGACCCATTCTTCCACCCCATCAGTAGTTAAGCCAACTGAACCCCTATTGTTCCATCAGCCACTTAGCCCATCCCCATGCCACCTTAATTCAGACCCCTATCATCTACCATCCCACCTCCAGGTGAGCTCCCAACCCCCATCATCTCCACCAGCGCTGAGCCCCTCCCCATTCCCCCTTCAATAGGCCATCTCTTCACTCCATCCCCCGGTAAGCATCCACTCCCCCATCGTTCAGTCTCTATCTCTCTTGTTATCGTTTTCCTGCCGCTCTATTTCTTTTTGGGCAGCTATTTTATAAATTGGCAGCTCCTACTCAATCAATATTATCAATATCAAGAAAAAGGTTTTGCTCTCATGGTTTTTTCCTGCGACGAGCAAACTTCTCGTGTCCGATGAGGCAAAAGTGTTGCGGATACACAGCCAGCTTTGCAAAACGCCGCCTCAATTCATGTTCCCTTCTCTCATCACATCCAATGCCTCCATGTGTTCGTTGTGTTCATTGTGTGTCGTTGGTTGTTATCACCATTTGAGGGTTTGAGGAGATGGAATGAAAGTCCCTCCATGGACTCAAAGATCCTCCTTCTCTTTGAAAGAGATACAGTTCCTGGACCAAGCGGTTCAACTTTGTCTGTTTATCAGAGTTTTGTTCCAAGGGCTCTTTTGCAGGATAGTCACCGGAACCCCCGGACTGCCCTCCAATGAGTTTGTTGGGTAATATTCCCAGGATTGTTTTCAAAATCTCAGGCAAGTTCTCTTTATTATTCCTGTTGCTCCAATTATCACTGGTGGTGAATTTTGACACTCTTCAGCTTCCAGATCTCCTTGATCTCATTTTTGAGTCCTGTATTTGTCCATTTTCTGATTTCTGCATTATTTAAGCAAAATCGCAGGTACTGATATCCAATCAGCAATCCGTCTTTTCTTTTTGTTCCTGAGAACGATGTCCGTCACGAGCGCTTGTTTCTCTGTTCACGTTCGATGGGATTATTCAAGGTCAATTACATGAGCATTGATGTTCTTATTTTCAAACGATCCCTTGCCCTCATGTTTCCATTGAGTTTCTGAAACTGACATGTTGAATTTTTTGCCAGATCCAATGAATCACTTTGCATACTTGTTGTTCCGGTTGTCTGTAAAGTTGGTCTGATGATAGTTTTTGCATCCCGAAAGCCAAGTGACTAGTACTTTCGTTTCTGTCTTGCCGAACCTACACTTGTCAGTCTGGCTCAGTATCACCATCTTTTTAAATCCATTGGTGTCGGTGTTCCTTGATCTTGGCATTTATATTATTTGTTCTCCATCCAGTTGAGCGACTTCTTCGCCATTCCAATGGAGCCTTCTTTGTCAATCCCACTTGGTCCAATTTTTGTATTTTCCTGCTCTTTTGTCGTTCTCCCAGTCGTTGGTATGTATTGTTGATATTTTATTTTTATATATATATATTATAATACTATGTATTTTTTTTTGCAATTGTTGGGGCTGTATTTGTTGCCATTTCATTTCCTGTGTGGTATCTCTATCCGTGCCTGTTTTTCGTAAATTCCTTGCAAGGTGAATTAGGGATACTTTTCAGGTTTGTTGTGTTTATGTTGTTGTAAATGAATCTGATAAGTCTGGTGAGCATTTCACATTACTCAGTGATTCCTTACTCGTTGCGCTCTGTGCACCTGCGTGAGTTTCCATCAGGCCGCTCCTCCTCTCATCTTCGGGGCAGGTACATTCTCGCGGATGCACTGGTTTTTGTCGAAACATTTTGTGGATGCGTAAGGGGTTTTCTTGTTGATGTCCAAGTTATTGATTTCTGATGGACAGTTTATTATTCCACAGCTGAATTGGAAACACTAGCATGCAAGTTTGGTTCGTGGCTTTGATTTTGTTCTTGGGAAGAGGTAAAGTTTTCAGGATCTGCTTTGTTTCTACATAGTTGTATTCTTTGGGGATTGTTTTGCCGCATTTGTTTGTGACATATTTGGTTGCCCTCTTCAACTCCGAAGTATTGTATGAGCTTCGTTTCTAACTGCTGTGTTGTTGTTTCAAGGTTAATTTTTATTTGTCTGTTTAACCTTTTCAAATGTTGGACTTGGCCACACTAATCGAGCCAAATTCATTTGAATGTCCTCAGAGAACTGTTTGTACTAGTTTTGAAACTGTTCTGTCAATGTTTCGTCATTCGGTGCAAAGAGCTTTAAATCATCCATGTTCGGAGGCGTGTCCGTTTTCCTGTTTCTTTGATGTTTTTCTGATCCTTGTCAATGTTGTACAAATTGCAATACTGCATTACCTGCAGCCAAAAACGCATAGTTTGTTGAGGACTTGCTCTGCAGTCGGAGAATGGCACCTTTGAATGCTGTGTTTCTCCGCAGTATCCTTATACTGCATGCTTGCACTAGCTCATTAGAGTTGCAAAATACCTTATTCCTGTTGTAGTTAGAATAATAAAAATGGTTCCGCCTGCAAAGAGAACTAGAAGGGCACTCGGATAGAGCGCATACCTCCACCCGAAATGTCTATCCATGATAACATATCTATCCAATACATTTTTGAAAATATCATGTTTATATATCACTTTTTGAGGCACTATCTTGCAATGGTGAAGAATCACTTTATAAATTCTCGTCGTCGGATCTGGATCGGATCTTCACCAAAATTGAATCAATTTGTCGTGATCCACACACCCAACATGTCCACCAAGGTTCGTCTGAATCCATTCCACAACTTTTTGAGATATCGTCTATTATATTAGTTTCACCCTATCTCTCAATGTTGAGAAATCACTTAAAAAATTATCAGATCCGGGATCTTCACCAAAATGCTAATCATTCTTCCGTTATCACACACACACACACACACCACACACACACAACATGTCCACCAAGTTTCATCCGAATCCATCCAACAAGTTTTTGAATATCGTGCTATATATTAGTTTCACCCTATCTTCAATGTTAAGAATTCCCATTAAAAATTTATCAGATCGGATCCAGATTTGGATTTTTTCCCAAAATTGAACAATTTCTTCCTTGCAAACACCAAAACATGTCCACCAAGTTTCATCGGAATCCGTCCACACCTTTTTGAGATATCTAGCCTATATATTATTTAGCCACATCCTCAATGTTGAAGAATCACTTAAAAATTTATCAGATCCGGGATCAGATTTGATCTTCACCAAAATTGAGATCATTTCTTTCCGCTACCCAAACACCCAACATGTCCACCACTGTTCATTCGGAATCCGTCCACAACATTTGAAGATATCATGCTAATATTAGTTAGCCATCATCTCTCAATGGTGAGAATCACTTAAAATAGTTAAGATCCCGATCTTCAACCAAAATGAATAATTCTTCCTTGTCACAAACACACAACATGTCCACCAATTTCATTTCAATCCATCCACAATTTTTGAGAATTGGTGCTATATATCGTTTTTGGCCCTATCTCTCAATAAATAAAATCACTTTTAAAATTCTACTAGTCGGGATCCGAATCCGGATCTTCACTAAAATCTATTCAATCGTCCTTGTCACACACTGAACCTGTCCACTAATTTTCATGGCTCCGTCCACAACTTCTTGAGATTTCGTGTACACGAACAAACAAAACAGACAGAAAGGGGTTGAAAACATAACCTCCTTCACTCTCTGTAGGCAGAGGAAATAAATGATTTACTAGGTTGGAAAGCTGATAATTTACTCGCGAACAAAGGCATCACATGAATTAAATGGACACAAATCTTTTTAAAGCACATCTTATCCAGGATTGAAGAACAAGAAATGGGAATTGAGCTTGATGCATGGCAGTTCCCAGAGGAACCTGTTATCCTAGAAATATGAAATATGTTTCCTAATCTTCTCTTCATGCAGCAACTTGCCACTAGCAAGTTGTTCAACACTCCTGAGTGGCCTTCTCTCCACCCAAGAACTTTATCCAGAAGCTGTTTCTTCTCCTGACACGCCGTGCGACGTACAGCACTAGTGCCAAAGCACCATGCTCAGAAGCTTCACCCTTCTCATTTCATCTCCATACATTTCTTATTCATTGCCATGTTTCTCTGACAACAGTGTCATGACAATCGTGTAGTTGTGAGGCGTCTATTCCAAAATTTAGATGTACAAGTTCGTCACGCCATCTTGTTGCCATTTGTCAAGTGAAACATTGGCAAGGTTGCGGGAGGCCTTTAGATCTAACTTAGAGCAATCTGCCAACAGTTTGTCCACCTTGTTTTACTGTTCATTGTTATTATACCAATTCCCCTAAAACAATTCATATTGGTGAAGCAATTTCTGTCAATATGCATTCAAGAGAAAATTAAAACAAAACTTGAGACTGGTACTAAAGTCAGTAGTTTTTGCACTTAAAGTTACAATAAACATCTTGCCACATACAGTGAAGCCTTACCTGATTCTCCATAGTCCAGCACAAAAATCATTTCTTATTAGCCAGTAGTCCTGGTCACCCGTAAACCATCATAAGCTTGAAAAAAATACCCAAGTAAATTAATAAATATATGTGCATATAATCAAATAAAAGTTATATAGTGATAAAAAATATATCCGCCAATTATAATAATGAAATAAACTTGTCACTGCAGAGATGTAATTGTGAATGCATTGCGTAGGTGTCTGTAAGCTATTGATGGCACTTGGGTGCCAGGACATGGTGGGTGCATGGGGTGTACAGGGTCTATTCTGCCTACCTTGCCACGTTACGCGCCCAAGTTGAAAGCTGGGACAAAAATATGATAGCAACGACAAAGTCCATCCTGAAGAAGATAATGATTAGGACGTTAGGGAGAGAGTTAGAGAGAGGAGAGGCAGAGAGGAGAGAGAGAGAGAGAAGAATGACGAGAAGGGGAAGACACGAGACAGGAGATAGAGAAGGTAAGTTGATAGGTAGAGGTGAGAAAAGAGGAAGAAAATGAGAGAGATAGGAGATAAGCATGAAGATGAAAAGAACGAGGAGGGGAGAGAGAGAGATACGAGAACAAGAAGATAGACAGGACCATCCAGTGAGTGGCAAAGTGCTGTGAGGAAGACGGAGGCTTTGAGGTTTTTGGTGGGTTTGTTTGATCAGAATGAGTCAAATAAAAGTTACCTGAACATCCCAAAATTCATAATAAAAAAGTAACCTTGAGCAAATTCTCCATTAAATAATCAATTATATTTACAACATACAATGACAGGTCAAATGCTCTAATTTTCACAAAGTAATGGGATGATACATCATTTATCATCTACCAGGTAAGAAAATGACCGTCTGATATGATCTCTTCGAGTTCATTAGCATCTAAAAAAGCACAATATCATAAAATTAATCAACAAAGATATTTTCAAGTTTTGTTTTTTAAATCAAAATACCCAGAAACATTGATCATAACAATTAAACTAAGCCAAGTAAAAACTACAGAGCCTGATAATGGTGGATTGATTCCATTTTACATAATTATGTCTTTCTCTGCTTTGACTTGTTCTAATGGTGGAAAGCTCAGATTGGAATCCCACTATTATATTATACATCTATATTTTTTTTTTATTTGTTTATGGTGCATAACTTAATTCACTTTCAAAGATACAGGACAAAATTAAAAAGCCTTTTTGGGAAATAAAAAATGCTTTATTAATGTATAATGAGCAGCTTGATGGTGATGTGGTGGTAAACCTTCAAGCATTCCTTCTCATTGGTGTAAATTCATTTCCATGCTGCTATTTCAGTGTATCCTGTCGGGGATAATCTTGCGCCGTTTGAAAGATCACGTTTGTTATGAATTCCAGATGTTGATGCTCTTCACCCCTCTGGCAAGGTGCTTCATGACTGACCTCCACCACCATTTTTAAAGAAGATTTAGAGTTGGTATTAGCTCTAAAGGCTGATAGATAGCCTGGGAGCAGTGTTTCCAACCCTTTTTCTTTTTTTAGTTTTACGGACATACCAAACCAAATTTTCCAGTCCATGTGTTATTACATGTTTCATCACTCATAATCATTGGAAGGAGAGTTTTTATTAAAAAAACTCACCTTTTTCCACGACATGAGCAATTATAACTAACAGTGCGTTTTAAATTATTTTAGAATACTCGCCAAAATACAATCCGTCGCTCGCTGGCGGGAGGAAGGGAAGGGATGAGAAAGAGAGGGAGAGAGCGAGAGCAGAGAAGGCATGGAGGCAGGAGGCGCAGGGAAGTGAGGAGCGAGGGGAAGAAGAAGCTAGGAAGGAAGAGAGCGACGGAAGGAGGTTGGAGCTGGGGAGAGCAACGCCTCAAAAAACCTTTACACTGCCGGAGAAGAGAAGAGCAGAGACAGAGACAGAGACAGAGACAGCCAGGAAAGCGGAACAAAGGTGTTGAGAGGTGATCGCATCATATTTGGAGGGAGAGAGTTGAGGAGGGAACAGACAGAGTTGGGAGGGAGGAGAGGGGGAAAGGTAGGATGCGTGAGGGGTGAGGTGGCATTAAGCAAAGAGAGTGAATATATGTTATCGCTCAAATGACCGAGCACACAATAAAAAATTTCAAATCTCATTCAGAATAGCTGCTACACACAATGACACAAACAGAGTTTAATGTTAACCACTGGCACATCTGCAAAAAAACCTTTATATCCCAGTTCTAGAAAATTGTGCAACATTACCAAATCATGGCACTGAAAACATGAAGTGCCACTCAAGTACGACCTCATGATCCCATCGAGCGTGACATCGAAACAAAGCGTTGCAACCCAGATATTGCTACTTAGGTACAAAAAGGAGAGAAGAAGCATTGCTAAGTGAGTGTTGAATACAGCGATTTTGGACTAAACGATGCAGAAATCAAGAAAAGACCAAATACAGTACTAAGACATCAAAGAATGAAGTAAAAGATCCTGGAGCTGAAGAATGCCAAAGTTAGTGAGTATTGGAGCAACGGAAAATGATGACAAATAACCTCACAGAGATATGAAAACTCCCTGGGAATATTATTGCAACAAACCACAGTGAAGCTAGTCCAAGGATCAGCCGACATCTACTGAGAGAGCCGTCGGCCACAAAACTTGTGAGAACGAAAACTTCACAGCTTGTCCATGAATCGTGACCCTTACCGAAATAAAAGTGACCTTTGACCCACCCTGGGAGGACTCCATTCCAACATTCTGAAACTCGCAGATGAAGATACAATCAACAACATCTCGTATTCTCACATGTCCGATCTTCCACCAAAATTAATATATATGTCCTTGTTCACACACCCCACCTGTCCACCAAAGTTTTGCTGAATCCGTCCATACCTTTTTTGAGATATTGTGCTATACATTAATTTTTATGCCTATGCTTTAATGTGACAGAATCACTGGAAAAATTTCTCAGATCCAAGATCCGATCCAGATCTACACCAAAACCGAATAAATTAGTCCTCATCACACCCAACCGTCCACAACTTTTTGAGAGTTCCTGCCTCACAGACAAACAAAACAGACAGCGGTTGAAAGATAACCTCTGTACACTTCGTGATGATAATAAGCAATTCTCTGTGGGTGTATGAATGTGTGCATGTCTGAAAATCATAGAAAAAAAACATTGGCTGGGTCAATCTTTCCAAATTTTGCACACATGCATAAGGTACCAGTGTCAAGTCATCGGCATACACCAATCCCCCATTTGCTTCATTCTGTTACGCTCTTGGTTCGCTCTAATGTGTATCTCCTCCATGCAGCCTCGACTCTGCAACACAAAAAAAATATAGATCCTCAGTGCAAAAAAAAACATTGTGCTGAAAGCATCCCATAATTTTGATGTATGTACCCACGCATGTGTTGTTTTTAATGGCAAATGTGTTCGAAAGGAATGCAAAGACAATGGACTTGGACTGAATACATTTGACATGAGCCTGCTTACAAACGTGTTGGAGCAAAAATTTACAACATTGATTGCTCTTTGTACGCATGTCATTTCTGGAATGTCATTCTTCATCACCACATGTCATGTCTGGTAATGATCATCTGTTGAAAAGCAGTTTCATTCTCACAGCCGGTGACAAGATAATGATCTGAGACGAATTGTCACCCCTGATAACCTGAATGAGTGGGATGCCTATAGCCATCCTAAATGTGTTCCTTAGGGGGGGAACCCCCAAAACATGAGCAGCCAATTTGTACAATGTATTGACATAGTTCGCCTGCAGGATGCCAGAGACAGATTCTGTGGCGAAACATGATTTGAAGGATTTCAAGCATTTTTTCAGATGAGTATATTTGTAAGATTACATATTTAAATCTGACTGCTCTCATCTTTGTCCTCCTTCAAAAGACTGTCTGGCAAAGCCCTCCCATCTCTTCTAATAATCTCTTTGAAAGAGGTTCAAACCACTCTCCTTATTTTTTTAGATTCTCACTATCAGCAATGATCTTTCCTGAACCATCATAATTTAAGTTGACCTCCAAAGCCACCACTTACTAGGCATCCTCCGTATATCTGAAGTTGTTTCCTTTGGCACACCTCAACTCTTATCTAGCCTACAAGGCCTTCATCAGAAGCTTGATGGAGTACCGCTTTCCGCACTGGCCTAGAGCTCTTACTTACACCTTGCTCAGCTTGACACCGTGGAAACCAAGGCTTCAATACCATTCGGAATCTCTCACGATGAAGCCAAGTCGATGGGCTTCTCACTATTAATCACAGAACAGGCGTAGGTCTTTCTGTCTTCTACTGCCCCCTTTCTGGTATTGCACCCTGCTGCTCTTTCCGGTGCTTTGTCAGCCCAAGGTTTCTACATGGCCCACACAGTCCACCACAACCCCTTCTGCGTAAAACTCCCAAAATCCAGGATTCAATGTTCACATCCACTCTTTGATCCTTCTTTTTTTACTGCCTGTGGAACCAACTCCACATTCTGCTCTGATTGTAATTCTTTCCCTTAAGGCCTCAAGATAGGCTGGTTGACCAAAATCTCAAACCATTTTGCTTCCAAACAGGAAAGAGCAGGACTTACAGCCTTTGGTCTTCAAGTCCAGGGTCATCGATAAGTTATATATGACTGAAGCCGACTCTTCGCTGTTTCTTAGAAAGGTAAGTATATGAAAACTTTCCCATTTACTTGTCTCTGAAACATACAGAGATACATCCCAACTGTCCTTAACTCAGTGTCAAATAACTTTGTCTCAGTGCATGTTAAAACACCTCACTGCTCCCTACCCCCCCCCCACACCACACACCACATTGCAACCCCAAAATACTCATTCTCACCCAGCATATCTCTTTTGGAATGCCACCATTTTCCTGAGCGTTAAAAAGGTTGGGGTAAGAAATAGAAACTTCATTTATACCTCATCTATCTTTCAATTCCAAAAGGTCAAACTCTAAGCATTGCCATTTCAACAACGTGGTGTGAGAACGACGGACGAGTATCTGCAAATTATTTCGTACGGCATTATTTTAAAACTTGGCGACTACATTGTATTGAATAACTTCCATGACAATTTCAATTCTCATCATATGATTTTGAAACAGGAAAAGGAAGTCACCCAAGACAGTAAGCCCAGTCCGCGTGGTTTGTTGTGACAGTTAAATATGACCAAAAAACTGATGTTCCATTTTCAAACTCAAAGTTACTGCATCGTAGAAAGATTTCAGCATGGTTTTAAGCTGTGTGTCGAAACTACTATTATGGTGAAAACATTGAGAGCTCGCTGTACATTTGGCAAGCTACAAACAGATTATTGAAAGCTTGTTGGATATTGAAAAAAAGGGGAGATCCGAAATAAGCGAGAGGTGAAATAGAACATGGATGCTGTACTACGAGTGCGAAGTGTCAGACGATTAAGATAAGAGAGATTACGTAAAATAAATTGGGACGTGACACAGATGTAACAAGGCAATATAAATGTGAGAAATTCCCGGATTCCCTTTGATGACCTGTACGGTGAGTGGGACTGCATGATAGATTACAAGACGAGCCAAGTAAGTGCAGATTTTCTCGATGTTCAACTAATTCATATTACGTTCATTGACCATTGCATGTACGTCTACGCGTTCAAAGTTTTAAGAACACCCCATTGTTTCCAGTTTTTACTCAAATTTTGAAGCAGTTAATGTTGCTCAATTGTACTCTGAAATTAAAGCATAGAACAAATAAACAATTGCAGATAAAATAGAAATTCATGGAATCGTTTGTTGAACAAAATTTAAATCAAATGTTTGACTAATCAAAGTAGCCATTTGCAGATATAACAGCCGAACATACTCGTAGGATTTTTCTCAATGAAATCAAATATTGTCGAGAAATGTTCTTCCCAACACTGTTACAGAAGTTCCCACCAAATGTGTTGCCACTTGTAGGTTGTTTGCGTTTCACCCTTCTGTCCAGTTCTCCCAAACCAGCTCCGATGGTTTAAGTCCTGGAGACTTGCTGGCCATTTCCATGATTTGAAGCCTTACCGTCTTTTCTATTCTTCTGAGGTAGTTCGATCATAGCCTGGAGATAGTTTTCGGGTCGTTATCTTGCTGTAGGATGAAGACCCCTGACCAACTAGGCGGGACAAGAGGGTATTGCATTCCGCTGCAAAATGCTGTGTCGCCCTTTTGTTCAGGGTGCCAGTCACTCTGTGTAAGTCGCCGAATCTGGATCCAGCAAAAGAGCCCCAGATCAACAAGCTTCTCCTCCATGTTTGACAGTTGGTGTCACACACTGAGGGAACCATCCTTTCGCCTACTCGAAACGGCCGACAAAAAACCCTGCCGTGATAAACCGGAAAGATTTCAAAATTTTGATTCATTGGTCCATAAGACTTATTCAGTCTTTCAAGTACGTCACTGGTGGTACTTCATGCCCAGCGCAAGCCTTTTTTCTTATTTTTTGCCATCCTTAGCAATGGCTTTCTTACTGCCACCGACCGCTGTAACCTGCAGCTCGAGTGTCTCTTCACAGTTGAAACTGAGACTTCTGTACTTCGCCAGTGTTAAGCTGTGCATTGAAGCTGCTGTCCTGTGAGCCGCCTATCACGCAAGCTGTTGACTCTCAGAAACTCGTCTTCTGATTTGTGTAGCTTTGGAGCTCTGCCAGACCTTCTTCCTGTCAGAGTTCCTCCAGTTTCAAGTGCCTTTTGATGGTGTAGGAAACGTGTACTCACTGACACCTGGCTCCTTTGCCAATTGGCTCGAAAGGGAAAGACCTCCACTTTTAAGGGTATCATGACTGTCTGTCTTCCTTTGTTAATTGTCTGTTTCTTGCCATTATGACAGCAATTATACTACTTCCTGCAGTGCAATATTGTCCAAATAATGCTTCAGAGGGTGTGAGCAACACTGTCATCTACAAAAAGCAGTTTGAACAGACTGAGGGTTTGTAACTAATCAACAAAGTGGGACATCTGTAGCATTGTTGCATCCACTTTCAAGTGTTAAATTTACTTCCATTGCTGCAGAACAGCATGCAGTTGCTATCCTATTACTTGTTCCCTTAAAAAGGGCCTTTTTAGAACAACTCTGAAATTACATTAATTTTTCAGTTTTGGTAACCAAACTTTTGTTGTAAACTTCTGGCAATTTACCGCTTTACCTTGTACCATTCGAGTTATCACTGACTTGAACTGCTTAATTTCAGTTTAAGAAACTAGAAAATGAGCGTGTTCTAAACTAATTTACCGGTAGTGTATAAACCAAGAAACATGTCGAGTCCCCACCCTTCTTCCTAGTGTGTTGCTCCCCCAAAACTTACCTCAAGCAATTTATGATCAACAGAAGAATGCAGAAACCATCAATATCATGAAGGCAACAAAACCCCACAGCAAATATCTATACAGGAAGTGTGAAAACAAAACACAACAACAACAACATTATACCTTTCAATAACAACAATAAGCAGAAGACCTCATCAGCCACTTTCCACTGTAATCTTTCAACAGCACCTTAACATTCGCAACACGCTTGCGAGGCCTTTGTTGTGTGTACAATATGAATTATATATATATCATATATTCACAGATTAATATATATATATAGTACACAGTTAATTTATAATATAATATATTTATAATATATAGTACACAGATAAGTATATATATATATATAAATATAACATATATACATTATACATATAGTATTGTATTGTATTCATCTACATCTACATGCCTGGTGGAGGCGTAATGAGTTCAGGTGGGGGCTCACTGGGATCCAGATCCTGACTTCAAATCGCCACTCGGCTGTTGCATAAATACCA
>CM068955.1:91638189-91667577 GCA_035128595.1 Eptatretus atami | reverse complement strand
ACACATGGAAGAGAGAGATCAACATACGGATTTGGATCGCCTACATACGTCCAGCACAAACCACGCCTCCCTAGCTTCATTTGTTTACGCATGAAAAATTAAGGTTGGATACTTTTGAAACACACCTCTGTGTGTATATATATATATATATATATAATATAATATATATATATATATATATATATATATTATATATATGTGTGTGTGTGTGTGTGTGTGTGTGGTGTATATATATATATATATAATATATATATATATATATATATATATATATATATATATATTGTATATATATTATAATATGTGTGTATATATATATATATATATATATACACACATACACACATATGTACAGTATTATATATATATATATATATATATATGTGGTTGTGTATATTGTTGTGGGCCGGGGTCGGGTGAGAAGACCACCAGGGGGAAGCTATGTTGGTGTTCACACTTAGCCCCCGGAATTCAGGCCATCACACACGGCTAATTCCGTGATTAACGGGTCGCTAACCGACCGTGCACGCCAATAACTCAACACATGACCTCGTGTCTCCCGTCGATGGTTAATTGGGTTACCTCATCAATCAGTGACCTAATTACCGGGGCACAGCCGTCGTACACTTGTCGAACTGGATCACTTTACCTGATCAGATGCAGCCGAGCGACACTGCGAAGGACGTACCGTCTAAATAAACGGATCGTTTGTAATAAAGTCTCGCTAAGTTATGATTTGTTCCTGGTGTTTTGTTCTTCCTTTTGGTCTTCTGTGAGGACGCATTCTCACAGCGAAGGTGCAGCCGCGGTTTTCACAGGTAGGTGTGCAAGTGTCGTGCCTGCTGGCCTTCACGAGGACCCCTTCTCACAAAGAAGGGCGCGCGGCCGCGTTTTTACAGATGGGTGTCCGAGCGCAGCGCCCACTGGTCCTCGTGAGACCCATTGCTTGGATTTACCTCAGGAATAAGAGAAGGGGCAGGTAGGAATGAAGTCATTGATTTAATTAGACCTAACTATGAGATTCACACAAGCACTGTCCCATTTGACCCATTGGACAAGAAGGAAGGGACTATCTGAACGTATATTAATGAAATAACTGTGGGACCACTGTATGTTGGAT
This sequence comes from Eptatretus atami, assembly GCA_035128595.1. NCBI lineage: Eukaryota > Metazoa > Chordata > Myxini > Myxiniformes > Myxinidae > Eptatretus > Eptatretus atami. The sequence goes on along the minus strand of CM068955.1, from coordinate 91,666,457 downwards.
GCCATTGCCTTGGAGGGATGCGGTTCCTAGAAGCGCAACAATATATCGATATATATATATATATATATATATATATATATATATATATATATATATATAATAATATATATATATATCATATGCATCCATCCATTGAGACCACACTCTGTGCAGTGTTGGTGCTGCCTAAGGCCTAAGTCACATTTGCTCTACGGCGAGGATACGGGGCCGTACGCCCTCTGAATTGACAGAAACGGTGCGGCGGCCGCAGAGTTTCTGAGGTGGCCTCAGGGTGGCCCTACGCCATTTGGCTATCTTTTACAGGCCGTAGGGTCACCGTGGAATTATAGCGCGGAGTTATAACTTTTTTCATTTCTACGTTCGCCGTAGCAATTCGCACAGCCGAAACAAAAGAACTGGTAAAAAAAAAAAACCCACTCGTTACGTCCGTCTGGCCGCACGTTCGCCTGGGCCCCCTGCGGTCGCCTTGCGGTCGCCTTGCGGGCACCTTCTCTGCCTTGCGTCTGCCTTGAAAATTCTATGGCCGCCCAGGAACGCCCTAAGGTCAACGTGCGACATCAAATCAAAGACCGTACGGCACCCCACGTTTTCGGTCTCCACAATTCATAAATACCCCGTGCGGCTCCCCGAAAAATAAAAATATGTGACTGCTACATTGTGTGACCGTGGAAATACTGCGGCCGCGTATAATTGCTAGTGGCCGTAGATTTTGGAGACCCCACGGCCGCCGTGGCAAATGTGACTTAGGCCTAAGCAGTCTCCTTGGCTATTGGACACAATCCTGGACGGGTCACCACTCCGATACAGGATACGAGCAAGCTGGCACTCATTTTGCCGACCTCGGAGGGATGACAGGCTGAGCCAACCCCACCTGGTATTAATCAACAGCCGAGTGGGATTTGAAGTCAGGATCCTGGATCCCAAGCCACCACCTGAACCATTAAGCCCCACCAGGCATGTAGATGTAGATGAATACAATACAATACTATATGTATATATATATATATATATATATATATATATATATATATATATGTATATATATATATATAATCTTGTACTATATATATATATTATATATATATATATATATATACTGTGTACTATATATATATATATATCATGTTAATATAATATATATATATATATATACATATTGTACACACACACAAAGGCCTCGCAAGCTGCTTGCGAATGTTAACTGCTGTTGAAGATTACAGTGAAAGTGCTGATGAGGTCTTCTGCTTATTGTTGTTATTGAAAGGTAAATGTTGTTGTTGTTGTTTTGTTCCACAGCTTCTCTGCTGATGATTTTGCTGTGGGTTTTGTGACTTCATGATATTGATGGTTTTCTGCATTCTTCTGTTGATTCATAAATGCTTGTAAGTTTGGGGAGCACACACTAGGAAAGAAGGGTGGGAACTCGACATGTTTCTTGGTTATACACTACCGGTCAAAATTTTAGAACACCCTCATTTTTCAGTTTTTACTGAAATTTAAGCAGTTCAAGTCCAGTGAATAACCTGAAATGGTACAAAGCTAAGCGGTAAATTGCCAGAAGTAAAACAAAAAGTTTAGGTTACCAAAAACTGAAAAATAATGTGAATTTCAGAGTTGTTAAAAAAGGCCCTTTTAAGGGAACAAGTAATAGGATAGCAACTGCAGCTGTTCTGCAGCAATGGAAGTAAATTAAGCCTTGAAAGTTGATGCAAACAATTCCTACAGATGTCCCAACTTTTGTTGATTAGTTACAAACCCTCAGTCTGTTCCAACACTGCTTTTGTAGAGACAGTGTTGCTACACCCTCTGAAGCATTATTTGGACAATATTGCACTGCAGGAAGTAGTATATTGCTGTCATAATGGCAAGAAACAGAACAATTAACAAAGGAAGACAGACAGTCCATGATAACCCTTAAAAGTGGAGGTCTTTCCTTTCGAGAAATTGCAAAGAAGCCAAGGTGTCAGTGAGTACAGTTTCCTACACCATCAAAAGGCACTTGGAAACTGGAGGAAACTCTGACAGGAAGAGGTCTGGCAGACCAAAGCTACAACACAATCAGAAGACAAGTTTTCTGAGAGTAACAGCTTGCGTGATAGGCGGCTCACAGGACACAGCTTCAAGCACAGCTTAACACTGGTCGAAGTAAGAAGTCTCAGTTTCAACTGTGAAGAGAACACTTCGAGCTGCAGGTTTGACAGGTCGAGTGGCAGTAAGAAAGCCATTGCTAAGATGGCAAAAATAAGAAAAATAGGCTTGCCTGGGCCATGAAGTACCACCAGTGGACTACTGAAAACTGGAATAAGGTCTTATGGACCAATGAATCAAAATTTGAAATCTTTGGTTCATCACGCAGGGTTTTTGTCGCCGTCGAGTAGGCGAAAGGATGGTTCCTCAGTGTGTGACACCAACTGTCAAACATGGAGGAGGAAGCTTGTTGATCTGGGGCTCTTTTGCTGGATCCAGATTCGGCGACTTACACAGAGTGACTGGCACCCTGAACAAAAGGGCGACCACAGCATTTTGCAGCGCAATGCAATACCCTCTGGTCCACGCCTAGTTGGTCAGGGGTTCATCCTACAGCAAGATAACGACCGAAAACATATCTCCAGGCTATGTCAGAACTACCTCAGAAAAGAACAAGACGGTAGGCTTCAATCATGGAATGGCCAGCACAGTCTCCAGACTTAAACCCCATCGAGCTGGTTTGGGATGAACTGGACAGAAGGGTGAAAGCAAAGCAACCTACAAGTGCAACACATTTGTGGGAACTTCTGAACAGTGTTGAGAAGAACTTTCGAACAATATTTGATTTCCATTGCAGAAAGATACCACGAGTATGTTCGGCTGTTATATCTGCAAAATGGCTACTTTGATGAGTCAAAAATTTAGATTAAATTTTGTTCAACAAAACGATTCCATGATTTCTATTTTATCTGCAATTGTTTATTTGTTCTATGCTTTAATTTCAGAGTACATTGAACATTAAACTCTTAATTCAGAAAAACTGGAAAATGGGGGTGTTCTAAAACTTTTGAACGGTAGAGTACATGCAATGGTCAATGAAGTAATATGTAAATTAAGTTGACATGAGAAAATCTGCATTACTTGGTCGTTGTATCTATCATGCAGTCACTCACGTCAGGTCATCAAAGGGAATCCAGGGGAATTCTCAACATTTATATTGGCTTGTTACATCTGTGTCACGTCCCAATTTATTTTAGTAATCCATCTCTTAATTTAATGTCTGAACTTGCACTCGTAGTAAGCATCCATGTTCTATTTCACCTCTGCTTATTTCGGATCCCCTTTTTTAATATCACACCAAGTTTCATAATCTGTTGTCAGCTTGCCAAATGTACCAAGCGAGCTTCAATGTTTTCATAATAGTAGTTTCGACACCCAGCTTAAAACCATCTGAAATCTTTCTCTACGATGCAGTAACTTTTGTTGAAAATGGAACATCAGTTTTTTGGTCATATTTAACTGTCACAAACAAAACCACCGGACGGCTTACTGTCTTGGGTGACTTCCTTTCTGTTTCAAATCATATGATGAGAATTGAAATTGTCACTGGAAGTATTCACATCACAATGTAGTCAGCCAAGTTTTAAAAATAAGCCGTACGAAATAATTTGCAGATCACTCGTCCGTCGTTCTCACACAGTTGTTGAATGCAATGCTTAGAGTTTGTACCTTTTGGAATTGAAAGTATGAGGTATAACATGAAGTTTCTATTTCTTCCCCCAACCTTTTAACCTCAGGAAATGGTGGCATTCCAAAAGAGATATGCTGGGTGAGAATGAAGTATTTTGGGGTTGCAATGTGTGTGTGTGTGTGGGGGGGGGCGGTAGGGAGCAGTGAGGTGTTTTACATCACTGAGACAAAAGTATTTGACATTGAGTTAAGGACGTTGGGATTATCTACTGTATGTTTCAGAGACAAGTAAATGGGAAAGATTTTCTAACATATACTGTACCTTTCTAAGAAACAGGAAAGAGCGGCTTCAGCTCATATATAACTTATCCATGACCCCTGGACTTGAGACCAAAGGCTAAGTCTGCTCTTTCCTGTTTGGAACAAAATGGTTTGAGATTTTGGTCAACAGCTATCTTGAAGGCCTTAAGGGAAGAATTACATCAGACAGAATGTGGAAGTTGGTTCCACAGGCAGTAAAAAAAGAGGAACAAATGAGTGGATGTGAACATTGATCCTGGATTTGGAGAGTTTTACCAGAAGGGGGTTGCTGGTGGACTGTGTGGGCCATGTAGAAACCTTGGGCTGACAAAGCACGGAAAGAGCAGAGGGTGCAATACCAGAAAGGGGGCAGTAGAAGACAGAAAGACTACCGACCTGTCTGTGATGTAATAGTGAGAAGCCCATCGACTTGGCTTCATCGTGAGAGATTCGAATGGTATTGAAGGCCTTGGTTTCCACGGTGTCAAGCTGAGCAAGGTGTAAGTAAGAGGCTCTAGGCCAGTGCGGAAAGCGGTACTCCATCAAGCTTCTGATGAAGGCCTTGTAGGTAGATAAGAGTTGAGGTGTGCCAAGGAACAACTTCAGATAACGGAGGATGCCTAGTAAGTGGCTGGCTTTGGAGGCCAACTTAAATATATGGTTTCCAAGGAAAGATCATTGCTGATAGTGAGATCTAAAGGGATGAGTGTTTGAACCTCTTCAAAAGGATTATTAGGAGAGTAGATGGGAGGGCTTGCCAGACAGTCCTTTTGAAAAGAGAGACAAAGAGAGAGACAGTCAGATTTAAATATGTAATCTTACAAATATACTCATCTGAAAAAATCTTGAAAATGCCCTTACAAATCATGTTTCCCACAGAATCTGTCTCTGCATCTGCAGGCGAACTATGTCAATACATTGTACAAATTGGCTGCTCATGTGGTCTAAGACAGTTTAGGATGGCTATAGGCATCCAACCTCATTCAGGTTATCCAGGGGTGACAATTCGTCTTCAGGATCATTATCTTGTCACCGCTGTGAGAATGAACTGCTTTTCAACAGCATGATCATTCCAGAATGACATGTGTGAATGACAGAATGACATTTCCAGAATGACACGTACAAAGAGCAATCAATGTTGTCAAATTTTTGCTCCAACAGTTTGTAACAGGCTCAATGTCAATGTTATTCAGTCCAGACGTCCATTTCTTTGCATCCTTCGAACACATTGCCATTAAAAACAACACATGCAGTGGGTAACATGACATCAAAATTATGGGATGAACCTTTCACACCATGTTTTTTTTTCACTGAGGAATCTATATATTTTTTTGTATGCAGAGTCGAGGCTCATGGAGGAGATCACACATAGAGCGAACCAAGACGTAACAGAATGAACCAAATGGGGGATGGTGTTATGCCGATGACTTGACACTGGGTACCTTATGCATGTGTGCAAAATTTGGGAAAGATTGACCCAGCCATGTTTTTTTTCTATGATTTTCAGACATGCACACATTCATACAAACCCACAGAGAATTGCCTTATTAACTCCATCACCGAAGGTGTACAGAGGTTATGTTTTCACCCCTGTCTGTTTGTTTGTCTGTGAGCAGGAACTCTCAAAAAGTTGTGGACAGGTTGGGTGTGATGAGGACTAATTTATTCGGTTTTGGTGTAGATCTGGATCCGGATCTGGATCTGAGAATATTTTTCAGTGATTCTTCACCATAATTAAAAATTATGTATAGCACAATATCTCAAAAAAGGTATGGACGGATTCAGCCAAAATTTGGTGGACAGGTGGGGTGTGTGACAAGGACAATATATATTCAATTTTGGTGAAGATCTGGATGTGAGAATACGAGAGTGTTGTTGATTGGTATCTTCATCTGCGAGTTTCAGAATGTGGAATGGAGTCCTCCCAGGGTGGGCTCAAAGTGTCCACTTTTATTTTGGTAAGGGGTCACGATTCATGGACCAAGCTGTGAAGTTTTCGATTCTCAAAGTTTTGTGCCGACGGCTCTCTTCAGGATTGTCGCTGATCCTTGGACAGCTTCCAACTGTAGTTTGTTTGCAATAATATTCCCAGGGATGGTTTTTCATATCTCTGTGAGGTTCTTTGTCATCATTTCCGTTGCTCCAACTATCACTAACTTTGGCATTCTTCAGCTTCCAGGATCTTTTCACTTCATTCTTGATGTCTTAGTACTGTATTTGGTCATTTTCTTGATTTCTGCATCGTTTAGTCCAAAATCGCTGGTATTCACACCTCACTTAGCAATGCCTTCTTCTCTCCTTTTTGTACCTAAGTACAATATCTGGTTGCAACGCTTTGTTTTCGATGTTCACGCTCGATGGGATCATGAGGTCGTACTTGAGTGGCACTTCCATGTTTTCAGTCCATGATTTTGGTTAATGTTGCCACAAATTTTCTAGAACTGGGATATCAAGGTTTTTGCAGATGTGCCAGTGGTTAACATTACAAACTCTGTTGTGTCATTGTGTGTACAGCTATTCTGACATGAGAATTTTAAAATTTTTTATTTGTGCTCGGTCATTGAGCATAACATATATCACTCTCTTTGCTAATGCCACCTCCACCCCTCCACTATCCCTTCCCCCCCTCCCCTCCCCTCCCCACTCTGTCTGTTCCCTCCTCACTCTCCCCTCCAAATATGATGCAGCACTCACCTCTCACACCTTTGTCGCTTTCTCGCTGTCTCTGTCTCTGTCTCTGTCGCTCTCTCTCTCTCGGCAGTGTAAAGGTTTTTTGAGGCGTTGCTCTCCCACCTCCACCCTCCTTCCTCGCTCTTCTTCCCTTCCTAGCTTCCCTTCTTCCCTCCCTCCTCACTTCCCTGCCCCTCCCTTCCTCCATCCTCTCTGCCTCTCCTCTCTCCCTCTCTTTCTCCACTCCCTCCCTTCACTCCCCGCCAGCGAAGCGACGGATTGTATTTGCGAGTATTTAAATAATTTAAAACGCACTGTTAGTTATAATTTGCTCATCTCGTGGAAAAAGGTGAGTTTTTTTAAAAAAACTCTTCCTTCCAATGATTAGTGAGTGATGAAAATGTAATACACATGGACATGGTAAAATTTGGTTTGGTATGTCGTAAAACTAAAAAAAGAAAAGGGTTGGAAACACTGCTCCAGGCTATCCTATCAGCCTTTAGAGGCTAAACTAAACTCTAAATCATTCTTTAAAATGGTGGTGGAGGTCAGTCATGAAGCACCTTGCCAGAGGGTGAGAGCATCAACATCTGGGAATTCATAACAAAACGTGATCCTTTCAACGGCCAAGATACTATCCCGACAGGATACCACTGAAATAGCAGCCATGGGAAATGAATTTACACCAATGAGAGCAATGCTTGAAGGCTTTACCCACTCCACCATCAAGCTGCTCATTATACATAATAAAAGCATTTTTATTTCCCCAAAAGGCTTTTTATTTTTGTCCATGTATCTTTGAAAGTGAATTAAGTTATGCACCATAAAACAATAAAAAAAAATATATAGATGTATATAATATATATGTGGGATTCCAATCTGAGCTTTCCACCATTAGACCCTAATCAAAGCAGAGAAGACTAATTATGTAAAATGGAATCATCCACCATTATCAGGCTCTGTAGTTTTTACTTGTCTTAGTTTATCTGTTATGATCAATGTTTCTGGTATTTTGATTTAAAAAAACAAAACATTGAAATATCTTTGTTGATTAATTTATGATATGTGCTTCTTTTAGATGCTAATGAACCGAAGAGATCATCATCAGACGGTCATTATTTTACCTGGTAAGATGATAATGATGTCATCCCAATTACTTTGTGAAAATTAGACATTTGACCTGTCATTGTATGTTGTAAATATAATTCGATTATTTAATGGAGCATTTGCTCCAAGGTTACTTTTTTATTATGAAATTTGGGATGTTCAGTAACCTTTTTATTTGACTCATTCTGATCACAACAACCCACCCAAAACCTCAACCCCGTCTTCCTCACCAATCCCTTTGCACCTTCCACCTGGATGCTCTGTCTCTGTCTCTGTCTCTGTCTCTGTCTCTGTCTCTGTCTCTGTGTCTCTCTCTCTCTCTCTCCCTCTCTCCCTCTCCTTTAACCTGTTCCTATCATTATCTTCTCCAGGATGACTTTGATCGTTGCTATCATATTTGTTGTCCCAGCTTTTCAACTTGCGCGTAACCGTGGCAAGGTAGGCAGATAGACCCTGTACACCCCATGCACCCCACCCATGTCCTGCACCCAGTGCCCATCATGCTTCACACACCTACGCAATGCATTCACAATTACATTCTCTCAGTGACAAGTTATTTCATTATTATATTGGCGGATATAATTTTTATCACAATATAACTTTTATTTGATTATATCACCATATAATTTTATTAATTTATCTTGGGTATTTCTTTTCAGCTTATGACTGTTACGGGTGACCAGGACTACTGCTATAGAAATGATTTTTGTGCTTGGAACTATGGAAGAATCAGGTAAGGCTCACTGTCAATGTGGCAAGATGTTTATTGTAACTTAAGTGCAAAAATACCTGACTTGATACCAGTCTCAAGTTTTGTTTTTATTTTTCTCTTGAATCATAATTGCACAGAAATTGCTTCATCAATATGAATTTGTTTTAGGGGAATTGTATAATTAACAATGAACAGTTAAAACAAGGTGACACAAACTGTTGGCAGATTGCTCTAAAGTCTAAAGTCTAAAGCCTGCCGCACACTTGCCAATGTTCACTGACGGAATGCAACAAGACTGGCGGTGACGAACCTTGTACCATCTAATTTTGGCATAGACCGCCTCACACTACACGATTGTCAATGACACTGTTGTCAGAGAACAACATGGCAATGAATAAGAAATGTATGGAGATGATGAGAAGGGTGAAAGCTCTGAGCATGGGTGCTTTGGCACTAGTGCTGGTACGTCGCCAACGGCGTGTCAGGAGAAGAAACAGCTCTGGATAAAGTTCTGGGTGGAGAGAAGGCCAACTCAGGGAGTGTTGAACAACTTGCTAGTGCAAGTTGCTGCAGAAGAGAAGATTAGGAAACATATTTATATTTACTAGGATATACCCAGGATTCCCTCTGGGAACATGCCACTGCATCAAGCTCAAATTCCCATTTCTTGTTCTTCAATCCTGGAAAGATGTGCTTTTAAAACAGATTTGTGTCCATTTAATCATGTGAATTCCTTTGTTCCGAGTAAATTATCAGCTTTCCAACCTAGTAAATCATTTATTTCCTCTGCCACCGAAGGTGAAGGAGGTTATGTTTTCACCCCTTTCTGTCTGTTTGTTTGTTCGTGTACAGGATATCTCAAGAAGTTGTGGACGGAGCCAGATGAAATTAAGTGGACAGGTTCAGTGTGTGACAAGGACGAATTGAATAGATTTTAGTGAAGATCCGGATTCGGATCCGACTAGTAGAATTTTAAAAGTGATTTTTCATTATTGAGAGATAGGGCCAAAAACGATATATAGCACAATATCTCAAAAAATTGTGGATGGATTCGAATGAAACTTGGTGGACATGTTGTGTGTTTGTGACAAGGAAGAATTGATTACATTTTGGTGAAGATCCGGATCTAATAACTTTTTAAGTGATTCTTCACCATTGAGAGATGTGGCTAAACTAATATATAGCATGATATCTCAAAATGTTGTGGACGGATTCCAATGAAACGTGGTGGACATGTTGGGTGTTTGGTACGGAAGAAATGATTCAATTTTGGTGAAGATCCAAATCTGGATCCGGATCTGATAAATTTTTAAGTGATTCTTCAACATTGAGAGATGTGGCTAAACTAATATATAGCACGATATCTCAAAAAGTTGTGGACGGATTCCGATGAAACTTGGTGGACATGTTTGGCGTTTGGCAAGGAAGAAATTGTTCAATTTTGGTAAAAATCCAAATCTGGATCCGGATCTGATAAATTTTTAAGTGATTCTTAAACATTGAGAGATAGGGTGAAACTAATATATAGCACGATATCTCAAAAACTTGTGGATGGATTCGGATGAAACTTGGTGGACATGTTGTGTGTGTGTGTGTGTGTGTGTGTGTGTGATAAGGAAGAATTGATTACATTTTGGTGAAGATCCGGATCTGATAATTTTTTAAGTGATTCTTCAACATTGAGAGATAGGGTGAAACTAATATATAGCACGATATCTCAAAAAGTTGTGGATGGATTCAGACGAACCTTGGTGGACATGTTGGGTGTGTGGATCACGACAAATTGATTCAATTTTGGTGAAGATCCGAATCCAGATCCGACGACGAGAATTTATAAAGTGATTCTTCACCATTGCAAGATAGTGCTCAAAAATGATATATAACATGATATTTCAAAAATGTATTGGGATAGATATGTTATCATGGATCAGACATTTCGGGGTGGAGGTATGCGCTCTACCGAGTGCCCTTCTAGTTCTCTTTGCAGCGGAACCATTTTTATTATTCTACTACAACAGGAATAAGGTATTTTGCAAACTCTAATGAGCTAGTGCAGCATGGCAGTATAAGGATACTGCGGAGAAACACAGCATTCAAAGGTGCCATCTCGACTGCAGAGCAAGTCTCAAAAACTATGCGTTTTTGGCTGCAGGTAATGCAGTATTGCAATTTGTACAAACATTGACAAGGACAGAAAAACATCCAAAGAAACAGGAAAACGGACACCCCTCCGAACATGGATGATTTAAAGCTCTTTGCACCGAATGACGAAACATTGACAGAACAGTTCAAACTAGTACAACAGTTCTCTGAGGACATTCAAATGGAATTTGGACTCGATTAGTGTGCCAAGTCCACATTTGAAGAAGGTAAACAGACAACATAAAAATTAACCTTGAAACAACAACACAGCAGTTAGAAAACGAAGCATCATACCAATACTTCGGAGTTGAAGAGGGCAACCAAATATGTCACAAACAAATGCGCAAAACAATCCCCAAAGAATACCTATGTAGAACAAAGCAGATCCTGAAAACTTACCTCTTCCCAAGAAACAAAATCAAAGCCAGAAACCAACTTGCAATGCTAGTGTTCCAATTCAGCTGTGGAATAATAAACTGGTCCCAATCAGAAATCAATAACTTGGACATCAAAACAAGAAAACCCCTTACCATCCACAAAATGTTCGACAAAAACCAGTGCATCCCGAGAATGTACCTGCCGAGATGAGAGGAGGGAGCGGCCTGATGGAACTCAACCAGGTGCACAGAGCAACGAGTATAGGACTCACTGAGTATGTGAAATGCTCACCAGACTTATCAGATTCAATTTACAAACAAACATAAACACAACAAACCTGAAAAAGTATCCCTAATTCACCTTGCAAGGAATTTACAAAAACAGGCACGGATAGAAGATACCACACAGGAAAATGAAATGGCAACAAATACAGCCCCAACAATTGCAAAAAAAAATACATAGTATATATATATATATATATAAAAATAAATATCAACAAATACATACCAACGACTGGGAGAACGACAAAAGAGCAGGAAAATACAAAAAATTGGACCAAGTTGGGATTGACAAAGAAGGCTCATTGGAATGGCGAAGAAGTCAGCTCAACTGGGATGGAGAACAAATAATAATAAATGCCCAAGATCAAGGACACGACACCAATGGATTTAAAAAGATGGTGAGACTGAGCCAGACTGACAAGTGTAGGTTCTGCAAGACAGAAACAGAAAGTACTAGTCACTTGCTTTCGGGATGCAAAAACTATCATCAGACCAACTTTACAGACAACGGAACAACAAAGTATGCAAAGTGATTCATTGGCATATCTGCAAAAAATTCAACATGTCAGTTTCAGAAAACTCATGGAAACATGAGGCAAGGGCAATCGTTGAAAATAAGAACGTCATGCTCATGTATGACCTGATAATCCCATCGAACGTGAACAGAGAAAACAAAGCCTCGTGACCGGACATCGTTCTCAGGAACAAAAAGGAAAAGACATCATTGCTGATTCAGATATCAGTACCTCACGATTTTGGCTTAAATAATGCAGAAATCAAGAAAATGACCAAATACCAGGACCTCAAAAATGAGATCAAGAGAACTTGGAAGCTGAAGAGTGTCAAAATTTCACCACCAGTGATAATTGGAGCAACAGGAATAATAAAGAAGAACCTCACTGAGATTTTGAAAACAATCCCTGGGAATATTACCACAAACAAACTCCAATTGGAGGCAGTCCGGGGTTCGGTGACTATCCTCAAAAGAGCCCTTGGAACAAAACTCTGAGAACAGCAAAGTTGAACAGCATGGTCCATGAACTGTAATCTCTCTCCAAAGCGAAGGAGGATACTTTGAGTCCATGGAGGACTTCATTCCATCTCCTCAAACCCTCAAATGGTGATAACAACCAACGACACACATGAACACACGAACACATGGAGGCATTGGATGTGATGAGAGAAGGGAACATGAATTGAGGCGGCGTTTTGCAGCTGGCTGTGTATCCGCAACACTTTGCTCATCGGACCACGAGAAGTTTGCTCTCGAGGAAAAAACCTGAGAGCAAACTGCGAGACCATGTCGGAGCAAACCACTACAGGTTTTCTTTGTTGGAAATGACCACCTCTCCAGCAGACCATCTTGTGTTGAATGCAAAATGAACTTTTTTTTTAAACAAAGGGACATGAACCCAATGGGCGGCCCCAGAGTTTGTGAGGCCGGATCCGTGCTGAAAAGAGCAAGGACTGCACCTTCCAATGAGACAGAACGCCACCTCATGAGTCAGAGCGTTGTACCGGGGAAAGACTATCAAGGTACTGCTGATTTAAAAATAACAAGAAGCTCCAAACGAGAAGAGAAAGTGACATCTGAATAAAGAGACTTGGAACATTGAGGAAACGAAGACCATCTCTATTGAAAAGTGTGGGGGATACATGAAGCTTGGGGATGGGTGGGTGGTAGTGATAAGCGGTTTACGGACCAGCTGAGAAAGTCAAAATTGGCCATCAGAAAAGAAAAAGTGCCACAAAAAATTGTAAATATTGATTGAGTAGGAGCTGCAATTTATAAATAGCTGCCCAAAAGAAAAATAGAGCCAGGAAAACGATAACAAGAGAGATGGAGACTGACGATGGGGAGTGGATGCTTACCGGGGGATGGAGTGAAGGAAGATGGCTATTGAAGGGGGATGGGGAGGGGCTCAGCGAGTGTGGAGATGATGGGGGTTGGGAGCTCACCTGGAGGTGGGATGGCAGATGATAGGGGTCTGATTAAGGTGGCATGGGGATGGGCTAAGTGGCTGATGGAAACAATAGGGGTTCAGTGCTTACTACTGGATGGGGTGAAGAATGGTAAGGACCTGTTGGAGGGGGCACGGTACGTGCTAAGCGGCTGATGGTGAGGGGTGGGTGCTTCTGGTGGTGGGGTGGCGGATGATATGGGGCCTGCTGGAGGGTGCATGGGGAGGGGCTGGGTGGCCGGACGAGGGTTTGGAGCATGACTTGGCAACGAGAATCTGTCATTGGCGGCAGGACAAGGCTGAGGAAGCGAAAGCAGACCCCCACCAGGGAAAAGAACAGACACGACCTTATGACACACACAGACAGAGGAGATAACAGCAGCAACGAAAGAAAATAATGAACGCAATTAGCAAGAAGAAGATGAAAAGCAGGAGATTGGGGAAATCAGCAGAAGAGAGGATTGGAGAAAGATGATGATGATGAATAACAAAACAACCTGGAAGAAGAACTGGCAAACAAAATATAAGAGATGAGAAAGATACTATTTGGGGAAAGACCAATACCATACAGAAAACAAAACAACAAACAAACAAAAATGTTAACAAGAAAAAGAGCAATCCGAGATTGCAGACCCTCACCAGGAATTGCTTTGTGTGGCGTTTGTGTACTGGTATGTTACCTAATTAACATAGACATAATTAGAAGTGTCACTTTATAACTTCTGGCAGTGATGACCGGGTACCAAGACGTCCCACTTTGATCGGACACCTGACCCTGACCCATTATATATTTTTATTATTATTATTCAATTGAATTTAGAATGAGATTAAAATTAATTCAAATCAAATGGAAGACCAAATAAGTACAGTCCTACAATTGAATAATCAGAAGCAACCCAAACAAGCAAGAAGCAAAGATGAAGTCATAAGGAGGAACCTGAATAGGATTCGTATTTCAACTGCTACTCCTCTACCCCCAAACCCATCGAGGCACAGCCAAGTGAGCCTTATTTTTTTTTAAAAATTAAAAAATAACCCAGATCAAAATGATGAAATAATTATGGCTGCCAGACAATGTGTCCGATCAAGTTGAAATTTAAAACTTATATTCTACATCACCACTGGATCATAATTGTGAAACTTCACATTGATTGATTAAGTGGTTCCAGAGTAAACATTATTTAATATTTTTCTTCAATCCAATTTGGCTGCCCAACCATGTGACCGATCAACTATTCCTTAAACTTGTGCACCCCATGGCTTGGGGAACATTTGCGTGACGTTTCCCCTCGATCTGTCCAGCTGTTCTGGAGAAGAAGATTTTTTATAGGTTTTCGGGTAAATCCAATATGGCTGCCAAAACATGTGATCTATGACATCATATGTGTGAACCTTTTGTTCCACATGAGTAGGTGGTCATATGTGTAAAGTTTTGCCTCGATCTGTTCAGCCACTTCACAGAAGAAGATTTTTGAAGATTAAAAAAAAATATATATATATATATAGCTGCCGAATCACGTGACTGATGATGTCATCAAATTTTTTTTCTGTGGACTATTTTATCCCTGGATGACCCTCAAAAATGTTCATACTAATCAGATGTAGCATTCTACGTATGCAATTATGATGTCATAATGAAGGAAACCTATGACATCATAAAAAAATCTCACTTATTCTCCATGAGGAGTACTGCCATGTACCACGTTTCAATGTTTTCCTTGGTGCGGTTTCAGAGATACAGAGGTCTAATTTATTTTCGTTTTTCCAACATCGCCGCCGCACCACGTGACATATGACGCCATAATTATCAATAAAACATTCTACATGAGTAGTCGCTACGAAGGTGAAAAGTTCATCTCAATCCGCCAAGTGATTGCGGAGAAAAACACTAAAGTCTGTGCAGACAGACAGACAGACAGACAGACAAACAAACAAATGGACCCAAATGCAATACCCTCTCCTCTGGCGAGGGTGATAAAAAGCACCAACCAAATGATCATAAAAATGATACCAACATCAACCCCCTGAAATAAATCAATACTGTGCGTTTTGTATCTTCTCTGTTCATTCAAGAAAAAGTAAAAAGGAAACAACCTGGCATGAAAAAAAAGTCACTTCCCATGAATAAACGCCAAACACCAGCATGAAGCAAATAGTGGAAAGACAGACAGAACAATTGAGAAAAGAGACAGGACAAATACGACGATTGTAAAGAGGAAATCGCAGCCCAAAACGAAAGAAGAAAATTAAGAATGAGAAGGGCACTCGGTAGAGCGCATACCTCCGCCACGTAATGCCTGATCCACGAGAACATATCGGGCCCCGAGACATTTTTGAAATATCATGCTATACAGTACTATATCGTTTTTGGCCCTATCCCTCAATGGTGAAGAATCACTTTAGAAATTAAATAATTCTCGTATCCAGATCCAGATCTTCACCAAAATCGAATCAATTCATGCTTGCGACATACCTAACCTGTCCACCATGTTTCGTCCGAATCCGTCCACAACTTTTTGAGATATCGTGTGCTACATGTCATTTTTAGCCCTATCTCTCAATGGTGAAGAATCACTGAAAAATTCTAGTCATCGGATCCGGATCCAGATCTTCACCAAAAACGAACCAATTCTTCCGTGTCACATACTCAACCTGTCCACCAAGTTTTGTCTGAATCCGTCCGCAACTTTTTGAGATATCGTGCTATATATTGTTTTTGGTGCTATCTCTCAATGGTGAAGAATCACTTAAATAATTCCAGTAGTTGGACACGGATTCGGATCTTCACCAAAATCGAAGCAGTTCGTCCTTGTCACACTCAAACCTGCCCACAAAATTTCATCCGGATCTGTCCACAACTTTTTGAGATCCTGTACACAAACAGGCAAACAGGCAGAAAGGGTGAATACATTACCACCTCCACCTCCGGTGGCGGAGGTAAATTAAAAAGGCAAATATGGAATGAAGATAAAGTCCTTGAGGTGTTGTCCTGAAAACAAACTCAAAATAGAAATGAGGGGCAAATATGGAATGAAAATAAAGTCCTTGAGGTATTGTCCTGAAAACAAACTCAAAATAGAAATGAGGGCAAGTAAGATTAAAAACAACAACCCTATGACGAAGCCAACAAAGGGAGAAAACAAAACCACATGTTTGAGAGTAACCTGAAAAGATTCTACCAAGAACTAGGAAAACAATAGAAAGTGTCAATTCCCCCTGAAAAAGATAAATGCTGAGATGACTTCTGGAAAAAAACTTTCTGAAGATGAAAAAGAACATAAGCAGATGGAATGGATCCCAAAATTGTCAACGAAAAGGCAACATCTAAGATAAATTGCCCCAGTGATAATTGGTGAAGAAAATATAAGAAAACAACTGGAAAAAATGCCAAACTTCAAAATCCCTGACCCGGGTGAGATCCTCGGCTTTTAGCTGAAACAACAAGAAGCTCTCTCCAAACACTGTCAGAGCATTTAACAAACTGATCCAAAGAGAAAGGACAATGTATGAATGGCGCACAAAGGGTAACATCTTTTTCATCACAAAATCGGAAGAAACCCAACTACCTCACAAATGTCAGCCAATCATATGTCTACAAACAGCATGAAAACTTTTTACTGGAATAATCACAGAAATTATGTACCACCACCAAACACAACGCGGAGGGATAGAGACAGAACAGAAGGGATGTAAGAGAGGATGCTACGGAACAATAGACCACCGACTACTTACTGAACAAGGCAATTCTTGAAAACTGCAAAACACAGAGAAAACAAATTGTCCACAGTCTGGATGGACTAAAAGAAAGCTTTTGATAGTGTCCCACATTCATGGATAGAATGCATGCACATATACAAAATCAGTCCCCAAATAATCAAACCGAATGAGAAAGCAATGTAACTCTGGAGAACCACACTGGCAGCATTCAGAAGGTAAAATTGAAATACCGGGGGTGAAGATGCATCGAAGGATCTTCCAGGGAAACGGCCTTCTGTTCTGCCTGGTGCTGGACCCACTGAACAACCTCATAAATGAGCAAGGACACGGATAACGTTCAAAGATGTCCAACTGTCATCCATGTCTATGCCTGTGGGTTTCCCACGGGTGAATCACGAGTATATTTTTAATCTCTAACAATAGTTCTTCTTCTGAGAGGACCGCTGTTGTCTATAAGGTAAACATGTACCAATAAAAGAATGTCCAAAGAAACAGGAAAGTGACAGTCTGAATCATTTGATGATCATAATATATGAAGGCTATGTCACTATGTGAGATCTCTCTTCCGGCTCAGAGACGCCAATCAGTACGGTATAGTGACTAGTGGACACCTGATCCAGCTGGGGGGGGGGTCTTTGAACTGGTTGAGCATTATGGTCGCATTGAGACGACTCCTTGGACTCGTACCAGGTAACTGGTGATGACAACACTATGATGATCTGTGTTAATTTTAACACGAAATTACTTGGCGAAAAATATTTTTTGCCAAGTATGTTGGTCTGTAGCATTTTTCTATCTGTCTGTCTGTCTGTCTGTTTGTTTGTCACATGATTTTTGGCCACAGTTTTCAAGCAATTGTTCTGAAATTCTTTGTGTGTGTAGGTGATCGGACAAGGACAGCAACACTTAATTTTGTTGAAGACCTGAATCAGGATCCGGATCCGGATCTGGGAATTTTTAAGTGATTCTTCACTATTGAGAGGTGGGGCCAAAAACTATGTGCGGCATGATATCTCTAAAAGTTGTGGATGACTTGTGACAAAACAAGGCGGAAGAGGTGATTAGGTGACAAGAACAAGCCGATTCGATTTTGGTTTCGGTCCAGATTCAGATCCGACGTATCAGTGGGATACAAAATTTAAACTGTTCAGCCTGGCAGAGGTACGCGCTCGACCGAGTGCCGTTCCGTTTCGCCAAGTTTCACTCTATGAGTGATTTTTCATTTACATATTAATTGTTTTCATGTCGAGTAATCATCCTTTCTGCATTGGTAGATATGTCGTCCTCTGAACTGAATGGAATGTGAATTAAGCAGCAACAAAAGTGGAAGATGCAAATCCTATTTGTGCACCAAATTCCTTCATTTCATAGGCAGGACGAGTTGGTAGGTTCAACTCATAATTGATGAAGAAACAGTATGCTCTTAAATACAAATTGGGAGTGAGTATAGTCGTTTTAAGGCGTGTTCTAATTTTCCTCCCACAGAAACTTCAATCACATTTTTAGCAATATTAGCTATTTGTTTTTTGGTGTGGCCTTCATCTGCATCGTGTACTGCATCAACGTCGAAACACCGTCTCAACAGATACAGGTGTGCTTCATCGGCTCTTCGAGTTAGTATTTTTCAGTTAAACCTTCAGCTCAACTTTCTAGTCTTAAATTTATGGAACATTTTGCCTTACCCCTCACCTCCAGCCCCCACCCCCCTTTCCCCACCACCCTACGTCGTCATTATGTTCGTTTTTATGCACTTGTTCCACCATAAAACAAGGATATGATTAATTGTTTTTTTCACATTTGCTACTTGGCCACTTTCTCACATAATTTGTGCAGCATCATCATGCTGTCAAAATATGTTCTGTGGAGATATACATTATATTTGAGGTACAAGGACTGTGAGAAGATTACTATGAACATGAGCAGCATCACCACCTCAAGTGGATAGAAAAAGCCAATCACGGCAGTAGTGTAATAATTAAGAGAAACGAGGGAATGTGGGTCATTTATTTGTAGGTGAGGTCGTTTAGGTATGGGAGCATGTGCTGGAGCGGCGCGTCGCTGCATCCACTTTCCGTCGGTACTCCAGGGGCCTCCGTCTCGCCATCCCCCAGGCAGATTCCTGGCCCGTCCCCATATCCTTGAGATGCCGATCAACCTGCTGCAACCACGAGGCACGCAGTCATCCCTTTGGCCTTCTCCACTCACGAGGCTCACCTGGTGAGCAGGATCAGCATCAGTAAATCGAGCCACATGTCGATACAGCAGCAGCTGATGCTCATGGGCTACACAGGAAACAAATCTCATTTGAGTCTAACTCAGCAACAGCTCGTTGGACACAGAGTCTGACCAGTGATAGCCAAGGATTCTCTGAAGAAACCTGGCACCGAAGGAGTTAAGTCTTCATCTCAGATCCTTTGTTCGAGTCCAAGTCTCACATCCGTAGAGAAAGTCTGACAGCACCAAGGATCTTAAGACTCTGACTTTTGTCCTCCTGCATAGGTACTGACAGCGCCACTCTCCATGATCCAGTGAATCCATGACTCCCCAGGCCCGACCCTGATGTCTATTGACTTCAGGCTCGCAACCTGTAGGGACGTGAATATCACTGTCAAGGTAAGTGAATCTCTTTGTGACCTCAACATCCTCACCACAAACAGCTACACAAAAGATGAGAGCAATGAAGATGTCATTGAAAGCCTGGATCTTTGTTTTGACTCAGGAAACTCATTGTCCCATCAGCTCCTGTACCTCATTCAGTACCTCAAGAGCCCTTACAAGGACATCCAGTGTTTCCTCAAGCATGACTGCATCATCTGCGAAATCAAGATAAGAGATCTTGACATTCCCAAGCGATGCACCACAGCTTAATCTCTCTGACAACTTCCCCAGAATCCGGTCCATGCAAGTGCTGAAGAGTGTGAGGGCCAATACACACCCCTGACAAATTCCAGTAACAACTGGAAATAAGTCGGAGATTGAATCACCACACCTCGCAGCACTCTCTGTGCCAGAGTATAGTTCAGTAATCAGATCGATCAACTTTGGTGGTACCCCACGAAGACCGAGAATCCTCCAGAGGGCATCCTGATTCACGGAATTGAATGCTTTGCGGAGATCACTTGAGGCTGAGAGCAGCCCCTGCCGAAACTCATCTGCGATTGGAGAGGACCCGGAGAGAAAGGATGTATGGTCAATCGTTGACTTCTTTGGTGTAAAGCCCGACTGCTCCGGCGCTGGTGCTCGAGCAGATGGTGGTGAACTCGATGAAGAATTATCCAACCAAAGACCTTGCCCGGCATTGAGAGCAGTGTCATCCCTCGGTAGTTGTTGCAGTCCTGGTGATCACCCTTCTCTTTCCAGAGAGGAACGACAAAGCCCCTTTTCCAGTAATTTGGGATGATGCCTGTGCTCCAAACAAAGCACAGAACTGCATGCAACAATACCAGTACAGCATTTCTCCCAACCTTGAGAAGTTCAGCATGGACGTCACACATCCCTGGGGCTTTACCTCCTTTCAACTGGTGCACTGCAGTCTGTGTTTCCATAAATGAAGGTGGTTCACAGTTGATTGGAGGGTCAGCAATGGGGATAGTTATATTCCTGACATCAAACTCAAAAGCCGGTGAGTCAGCCTGGTACAACAACTCAAAGTAACTGGCCCAGCGAGCCTTCACTTCAGATTCCTCTAAAACCATGAACTAGCCACCTGAAGTGCACGACTTTTGTAAAGTCAAGAAACTTGGTGCAATTCTGGTTCACAGTTCCAGACCCAAGGGGACCAACACACGTCTCATAGCCATCCCTATCGCGGAGTCCAGGCAGCAAGCGGAAGCCCGGGAAGCGTGAAGCGGACGCCGATTCTTGGGAGGGGTAAATGCAAAGCAGAAGCACATGGGTGATGGAGGAGTGGACGTGAGGCAAAATTCTGGAGGGTGGTGGAGAGGTGGATGGGAGGCGGAAGTCTGAGGTGTGGATCTGAGGAGGAAGCCCGGTGCATGGTGGAGGGTGAGGGGGGGGGTAGAAGCCTGAGATGGGTGGAGGGGAGGTGGAAACCTGGAAGAGTGGTAGGTGGGGTGAAGCCTTGGGAGGCTGGAGGATGTGGAAACCTGGAAGAGGTAGGTGGGGTGGAAGCCTTGGAGGGCTGGAGGGGATGCAGAAGTCTGGAGGCATACATAAACAGCGGAGGGTCATCGTTTATGCATTATTGGCACAGTAGCCCGGGTTGCAAGCAGAAGCCGGTGGTGCTCTCACTCTCTCACCGCAGGCAGGTCGTCGTTGGTCTTTCTGTCTTCCACCATCTCCTCTCTGGCCTTGCCCCCCCCCCCCCGCTCTGTCTGAGATATGACAGAAAGTTGCAGGCAGGCTTTCAGTAATAAAGTTGCAGCAGTATCTTCTTTTTTTCATGGACTGATTTCTGAATAATCTTCAGTGTTGAAAAAGCATCTCAAAACACACAACAGCTTTAACCTGAGATTATGAACTCCACTTTGTGACATTGCTTGAGAATAATTAATGTTTGCCTCCAGAATGTTGACAAGAAATACTTTGGGCATGGTGAAAGTCCTGTCATCTGACTGTTTCGTTTAAAATTTGGATTTTAAACGATATTCTTGATTAAGTACCTCTTATCACTGGATTTTACCCAAACATATTAATGCTGATATGAATAGCTTCTGAGGCAATCACCTTGGGAGAGACAGGTGAAGGGCATGAGACCGACAATGTTGCAATCAAAATGTTGTTTCCACAACCATGAAGGAATGGTCCTGTGTCTGCAACAAAATTCTGTTCAGATGTTCGTCCTTTTTCTACATAGCCTCCAGTCCATGTTACAGATTTTTGCGAGTCGTGAGCTAGTTTCCCAAATGTCAGGGGAATACAAGTTTATGGCACTGAAACCTTTTAAAAGAGAAAAAAAGGTTTCGACTTCCCTTCACACCTACGTGACTCGTTTTGCGTTTTCAGATGATTTTTCAGATGGCGGGAGGCTGGTGACCATAAAAGAGAGGGGGATAAAATTCCAGAAAAGGGGGATAAAATCCTCGACCCACAAGAGAAAATATTTGAAAATGGTTGACTGTGTACCCTGTTTTGTTTTGTGATTATTTTGGAATAAAGGAATGTTGTCAAAGATATATATTGCAAAACAACAATTGTCATTTTTATAACGATTATTATGAACATGATTGTATCTTTGGAGATGACGATGACATCCATAATCAACTATAATTGTGTGGTGTGCAGCCCAAGGTGAAAATGGATGTGTTTTACTCGATGGGTATAACTTTGTGCTGCATTGGAATCTTCAGTGGCATTTTCCACATGTGTGCACGGCGTTCCACCTTCCTGCTGGGTATGGATGAATGATGGTTCGGTTGGGAAAGGGGGGAGGAGTGAGAGGGGAGGTTATTTTTTTTTATTTTTTTTTTATTTTTGTGTTGAGGGCAAGGCTGGAAAGATGTTACTTTTTCATTATTTGTCACTTGTGGATGTTGAAGAGCCCATAACAATTTTTTGGAAAAGTGTTTCAGGGTATCGCAGTCCCCAAACCAAACCAAACCAATCTTCAATTTCCAGTTCTTATGTACAAGGGTCCTGCATGAGCGGTTTTCTGTGCTTCAGTAATGGGACAGCCAGAGTTGGAAATTAATAATTTTGAATTTGCTAAATGTGTGTGTCATTGGTTATCGCCATATGTGGGTTTCCAGAGGTGGAACTGTACCCCCCCCCCTTTTTTCAGGTCTCAAAGTATCCAAGTGTGTGTGTGTGCGTGTGTGTGTGTTTATGTATGTGAGCGTGAAAGTTGCTGTTTTTGGCTGCTATCTCCACATGTGAGTGGGTTTCAGGAGATGGAACGGAGACCTACCAGGTCTCAAAATATTGTGTGTGTGTGTGTGTGTGTGTGTGTGTGTGTGTGTGTGTGTGTGTGTGTGTGTGCCGCGTGTGTGTTGCGTTCTAATTCTGATGATATGTCATACTCTGTTACAGAGTGTTGTGCTGCCAAGGTTATGCTGGGTGGTTTGCCATTGCCTTCCCAGCAGGAATTTGGACACCTTGGGATCTTTAACATCCACCAACTAATTCCGACAGACAGAACATGTAGTTTAACGTCCATCAGAGGGACGGCACACATGTTGATGAACCACACTGCCTGTGAAACACCAGGATGACTGTTTATAGCTTGGTCGGGATTCAAACTCAAGTTAGACAGCTTTGAAGTGAGTGCGCATAACTCTCGGCTATCTTGCCAGCTCCCATGGTTTGTATATGTTGTTGAAAAAAAATTGATAGTTTCTTGTTCGGTAAATAATTTTATACTAATTCATCCATTTTTTGTGTTCCCTTCAAGATGTGGCCTTCATGTACATGCTGGGCCTGTTGGTGCTTGTAAAACTGTACCAGATGAAGAATAAGAATCCAGAATGTGCACCTCAAGCCCACACGACTTTCTTTCTCTTCGGTCTTTTGATATTTTTTGTACCTCTTGCAACGGTAATTTGTTCAGTTTGTGTACTTGATTGCAAGTAATGGTTTCCTATCGATATACAAAAAGCCTTGCAGAGATCTCCTGTGATGTCTCATGAGATCTGATTGAAATCCAATGAGGAACTTATCTCATCATCTCTGTCTCAGCAAAAGTCATTGGAAGCTTTTGCAAAGGAACATTAAAACTTATCACTTTCATATACTGTTCATTTAACATTTGCTCAATACTGTGTTGACCATCTATTTCTCTTTCCCAGAAATTCCAGGAAAGATTTGTATTCTGGCTCCTCTATGGCCTGGTGCACTTGTCCATGCTCTTCCTGTTTTCTTTGTATTTCTATTCCAAAATCCATTTTCAGATGGGTAAGCCTACACACAGCACACTAAAATAAAAATACATGAACAATGTTAAAAACACATTTGAATATACTGGCGGTTTACCCACCCTGCGAGTGGGTAGGTAATGTGAGTTTGCTGAGGACAGGGCAGAAGAATATGAACTGCACATGCGCATATGCCTGAAATTTGCTCCTGCAACACACCCTTTTGCTGAGCAGAGGGACAGAGCAAAACAAGCAAGCAATTATACAAAACAATGGAGCAGCATTGCTTTTAACTTTGATATTGCCTTTTTTTTTCTTTACCATGCAGTCAGATACAGACTAACAATAGTATATTATATGGATGTTACCAATATTTGCGTATAACATGGATTCTGGTGGTTCTTTATTTTTTATGGAGGAGCTCCAACACAAACAAATATTCTCTCTCTCTCTCTCTCTCTCTCTCTCTCTCTCTCTCTCTCTCTCTCTCTCTCTCTCTCTCTCTCTCTCTCTCTCTCTCTCTCTCTCATCTCTCTCTCTCTCTCTCTCTCTCTCTCTCTCTCTCCTCTCTCTCCTCTCTCTCTCTCTCTCTCTCCTCTCTCTCTCTCTCTCTCTCTCTTCTCTCTCTCTCTCTCTCTCTCTCTCTCACACACACTAATGGAGCGTGTATACTTTGAACCAGGAACCAGAAAGCACTTGCTTCAGTGTGTGTGGGAGGTGGAGGGAAAATGCGGATGGATAGTGATGGGCAGGAAGAGGATGGAGAATGACAGATTGGGTTAAAGGAAGAAGACGGGGAAGATGAAGAGCAGTGTGAACTGGAGGAAGAGCTGGCCAACAAAATAGAGGGACTGAGCCTGAGAGCACTCAGAGAAAGACAACAACTACACAGAATAGAAAATAAAAAGGCAAAAATACTGGTGAGAACAAACACAGCACTCAGAAAAATCATATCAAGGTCAGCTGGTTTGAAGGAAATCAACACAGTGAACCTTGCAGCAGCATTGCTCATTCAAGAAAAAGTGACAGGCAAACATCACCACAAGAAAAAAACAAAGAGCAATCAGAGATTGCAGACCCGTGCCAGGGCTTGTTTTGTGTGGTGTTTGTGTACTGGTGTGTTATGTCATTAATAAGAGACATAATTTGAGTTGCCACTTTATAACTGCTGGCAGTGATGACCGGATAGCAATACATCCCACATTGATGCGACCCCGCTTCGATTGGACACCTGACCCCGACCAATGACGTTTTTCATTTTTATTCAATTGAATTTAGATTGGGATTAAAATAAATTCAATTCAAATCAAATGGAAGACCAAATATGTACAGTCGTCCAATGGAGTCATCAGAAGGAACCCGAACAAGCAAAAAGCAAAGATGAAGTCATTAGGAGGAACCTGGATAGGATTCACATTTCAGCTGCTGCCCCTCTACCCTCAAACCCATCCAGGTACAGCCAAGTGAGCCTTTTTCAAAAAGCATAAAAAATAACCCAGATCAAAATGATTAAATAATTCTGGCTGCCAGACCACGTGTCCGATCAAGTTGAAATTTAAAACATGTATTCCCCATCACTACTAGATCATAATTGTGAAGTTTCATGTCAATTGATTAAGCAGTTCCAGAGAAAACATTATTTAATATTTTTCTTCAATCCAATGTGTCTTCCAAACCATGTGACCTATCAATTATTCCTAAACAAACTTGTATACTGAAGGCTTGGAGAACATTTCTGTGAAGTTTCCCTTCAATCTGTCCAGCCGTTCTGGAGAAGATTTTTTAGGTTTTAGGGTAAATCCAATATATCTGCCAAACCATGTGACCTATGACATCATATTGTGAACCTTTTCTTCCTCATGGATATGCGATCATACATGTAAAGTTTCGCCTCGATATGTTCAGCCACTTTAGAGAAGATTTTTGAAGGTTTAAAAAAAACAAAAAAAAACCAATATAGCTGCTGAATCACATGACTGATGACGTCATCATTTTTTTTTGCTGTGGACCATTTTATCTCTAAATGACCATCAAAAATTTTCATACTGATCAGTTGTAGTGTTCTACATATGCCATTATGACGTCATAAGGAAGGCACCTGTCATGTTATTTTAAAAATCGCACTTATTCCCCATGAAGAGTACTTGCCATGTGCCAAGTTTCAATTTTTTCCTTGGTGCGGTTTCAGAGATACAGAGGTCCAAAGTTTTCTTTTTTACCAACATGGCTGCCACACCACGTGACCTATGACATCATAATTATGATTAAAACATTCTAGATGAGTAGTCGCACCTGTGGTGAAAATTTTGTCTCAATCCAATTAGCGGTTGCAGAGAAAAATATGAAAGTTCTGTGCAGACAGACAAACAGACTCAACCGCAATACCCTCTCCTTTGGCGAGGGTAATAAACCAGGCCGTACAGACAGAGACTGTGTCCCACCATGGAAACGGAAACAGATAAAACAGAGAACAACTGAGAAAGGAAATGCGACTGAGAAAGCAGCTTACGCGTGGAAATGGAAGCCCAAAGCTATTAAAGAGAATCCAAAAAATAAAAATATAAGCTGAGGGCAAAGACCTCGAGGCAATGGTTTCTGAAAACAAACTCAAAATAGAAATGACAGCAAGGAAGATAAATAAAACTATGACGAAGTTAACAAAAGGGAGAAAACAATTCCAGTTATTTGGAAACAACCCAAAGTGATTCTTCCATGAACTAAGGAAACAAAAGCAAGAGTAGCAAGTCCCCCCCAAGAAGAATAGAATTGAAAACTTTTGTAAAGGAATCTATGAAGACCCAAAATAACATAATGAGGCAGGTTGGATCTTAAAATTGGAAAAGAAAAAGCAACACCTAAAACAAATGCCCCCAGTGATAATAGTTGAAGAAAAAAAGAAAAATAAAACAAATTGCAAAAATGCCAAACTTTAAAAGTCCAGGTCAGGATGGAATTCAAAATTTCTGGCTAAAGCAATTGGATGGTCTCCACAATCACTGCACTCGAGCATTCAATGAACTTATCCAAGGGGAAGAGGAAATGCATGAATGACTCACAGAAAGTAACACCTTCCTCATCCCAAAATCAGAGAAAACCCAACTTCCTCGCAAGTATAGACCCAATAACCTGTCTACCAACACCATATAAAGTTCTGAAGGGAATCACCAGAGAAATGATGGACCACCACCTAACGTGTTAATACCAGTTATTTTGGACTAAACAATGCATAAATCAAGAAAATGACCAAATACCAAGATCTCAGAAATGAAGTGAAAAGATCCTGGAATCTGAAGAGCACCAAAATTGGACCAATGATCACTGGAGCAACAGGAGTGATGAAGAAAAATCTCACAGAGATCTGAAAAACCATCCCTGGAAATATGAATAGCAGGCAAACTGCAGTTGAAAACTGTCCGGGGATCAGTGACAATTTTGAAAAGAGTCCTTGGAACAAAACTTTGAGAACAACACTACTTCACAGCTTGGTCCATGAATCGTGACCCCCCCACCCCCCTCACAGAGCACACACACACCACACACACACCACAACACACACACAACACACACACACAACACACACAACAACACACTTGTGATCTCTATATATACATATATATATTATACCACAGACATATGTCCAAATAACAGTGGATCTTAAGATCCTCTTTGAAGTACTTGTTCCCTCATTATGACTCTCACTTTACAGATTCAATTTCCTCCTGCAAAGTATTGAAGGAAGCTTTGAAAAAATGGAAAAAGGGAAAGAGAGTGAGTACAGATTGTGTGGAAATTTACATTTTAATTCAAGTTTGTTAAGCATGGATGTGTTTCATTGTTGGTTGTGTTGAATGAAATGTGAACAACTTCAGTGAATGATGTCAACATGAGTTGCACAAATATGCCAATTGTGATTCACTCAAGAATATGCCAACAAGCCAGCTTTTCCCCGGGCAATAGAGATATTCCACTGACCTAAAACTTATGTCAGAAATTGCATATACACATATATATATTTTATTTTTTTTGAAGATTCGGATCACTTAACAGCACCGCCGTCTCAGGGGTTATAACGCCGGCTAGTTCGGCACAGGTCTCGGGTCACGTGCCTCAGATCATGATATCAACGTACCCCTGGGCCGTACCTGATGGGGATATAGACCCTGGCTACAGACTGGGTTTGTCAGAGACCGAGCGAAGTCTGCCAGTCCGTAGCCCGTTTTGGTTTTATATACAAATCGAGCGGATTGTTCCTCAGCGCGGCACGAATAAATTCAAGGCGGCAACTTTCATATGAATCAGCCAGATTTATTGGGGACACATCGGGGAAACACGACACAAGCAAAGCATTCACGAACGTTATCATTAATCTATTAAAGCGCCGCTCTTAACGAGGGAGCTACGGATACAGGTTTCGAAGGGAACCCTAGCGAGATAAACCTTAGGCCTGAACGACGTGCAGACAACATGCAGACAACATGCAGACAAGACACGGAGTACTTGGTGATGCCTCATGGATGAGAGGAAAAGTGTCGAA
>CM068955.1:91587382-91624448 GCA_035128595.1 Eptatretus atami | reverse complement strand
GACTCAGGAAGGACGCAGCTTCACGGCGATTGGATCCAGCTCGCTCTCGCTGGAGCCCGGGTCCGAACAACTTGAAGACCACACGAGGTTGGAGAGGTTCGAGATAGTTCTGGGTTTCAGCTCACCTGTCCTCCGAGCTGGAGCCCTTATTAAAGGCTCTGCCACCATTTCTTGGGTGTGTGTGTGTGCGTACGTGTGTCCGTGGGGCCCTCTAATAAGTAGGAACTGCTGTTAAGTGCAAGTGACTGTACATAATAAGTAGACGGTTGTAGATCTTTTGTCGTGCTTTTGTTGCTTGTGTAATTGCATACGTGTTTTGCCTTTTTAATTGCATATGTGCTTTATTATAATAAATGTCCTTGTGTGAATGTAAACCTGTTCGTTGCGTCCATTCCCTCATTGAACTGCCCCATCTTGCACTCGGAATATAGTTGGTTTTTAAATAGCCGGTAAAGTGATCGGGTCCAACGGACTGCGCATAATACCCCGCTCGGTTATCCCAAAAGGAAGCGAACTGCTTAAGCGGCTCGTTTCCAAGCGGTCCCGTTGAGGTACAATCTCTCCGTAACCTACCCCGCGATAATTAGGTAAATCGAAGATTTGGCGATCGACCCTGTAGCGCGGGTAGAGTGGGACAAGTTGTGGTGTGGTTGAAAACACACCCGTGGCTGGTTTCCGGCGTTGATCCGGAAAGCCTCGACTGGTTGTCCGTTCGGTGGGCGAAGCGACCGCTATTGGTTAGACGCGGTCGTTCGCACGCCGACGGGTGGGAAATCTACAACAATATATATATATATATATAATATATATATATATATATATATATATATATATATATATATATATATATATATACAGGGTGTCCCAAAAATGTACTCACTCTTTAAATGATAATAAATGCGTTGTTTATTGACTTAGAAACAAGATTTATGGTTCAATGGATAAATGCATGTTTACAAATGTTCAAATGACGACCATCACGTTCCAAACACAGCCGATATACGGGACCAATGGATTAATTTTGGAATGTAACTTTTCCAATTAATTCGCTTCAAAATGCGATGGGCGCTTGATTTTGGGATGCCTGTCTCACGAGCCATTTGTCGTCAAGATTTCCGTGGGATCGGTGGAGGGTTTCCAGCAATTGATTTTCCTTTGCGGGGGTGGTTGATGACCGTGCGCTTCCTGAATGCTCCTTATGGACGTCATGCACAGTTCCATCTGTTTCAAACTTATCTCGGATGCGAGCAATGGTGCATCACGTTGGTGGATCTTTGTGAAAATGTCTTCTAAATTGTCTTTGCACTTCATGATGTTTTCGTGCTTCCAGTAGCACTTTATGATAAATTTTCTTTCTTCAAACCTAGTCGTACTTCTGCCATTATTAGGGTCAATTTGTCTGAAAATAAATGAAAAATTCATGAGTTATGAGGAGCCAAAATGTGAGTACATTTTTTTAGGACACCCTGTATATATGTTACATATTATGTATTATATAATATATTACATGTATATATATATATATATATATATATATATATATATATATATATGGAAGATATGACATTGTTGTGAACAACTGTTTTTAAGACCTGAGAGAAGAGTGGGATTGAAGTGTGTGGGAGTTTGTTCCAGAGGCAGGACAAAAGAGGAATGAAAGAGTGAAAGTAAGTTGTTGATTCTTGATTTTGGTAGTTTCACCAAAATGAGGGTTGCTCGTGGACCTTGAGCATCCTGCGGAAATATCGGCGGGGGGGCGGGGACAGATCACAGACAGAGCAGTGTGGACGAGGCCGAGGAGGAGATGGAAGAGACAGAAAGACGATACGACTGACCTGCCTCCAGTGAGAGGAAATTTGAGAATAAAGAAATTTGACAGTTGGGGAAGAAAGAAGCAAAAAGTAGGAATACAGAGACAAAAGGGACACAAGTTTTATTTATGGGGCAGCTAAAGTCGGCCTTGAAAGACAGACATAAAAACGAATTTGGCAAATACAGCAAACAAGGTACTTATTAACACAGAAAATTTGACGGAATCACAAACGGCAATACAGGGACAAAGATATAACAGAAAGACATGAAGTGTCCAATTCAGAAAACGTGGCTCTGAGGAGAAGGAAGCAGCAGCTGCAGATTCGATCGACACATGGAAAAATTCCCAACCTGGAATCTCTGCCTTTTTAAGCAAGCTTTCTTATGATAAACTTCGTCATTGTAAATTATCGACTAGTTAATTATAATTAACGGAGTCCTGCTCTCCACTGTAGAGGTGAAGTTACTTATTCACTGGCAAGGTGAGTATATCCAATTTTTTTTTAATCTAAAGAGGAAGTAGAAAAGTCGAGCCTCCACTTGTTTTGAGGATTTTAAGAGTCTGACACTCGTAAAATTGGCATTTTAAAAAGTGAACTTCACCATTGAAAAATCGTGCCAAAAAACAAAAAAAAAATCATGCCAAAAAAACCAACGATATTTCAAAAAGTTGTGGACAGATTCTGATGAAACTTGGTGGACACATTTTTTGTTTGACCATGACCGATTGATTCGATTTAGGTGAAGATCCGCATCTGGATCAGACTCCTAGAATTTTTAAAGTGGTTCTTCACCATTGAGAGACAGGGCCAAAAATGACATATAGCACGATATTTCAAAAATGTGTTGGGCCAGATATGTTCACGTGGATCAGGCATTGCGTGGCAAAGGTATGCACTCTAGCGAGTGCCGTTCTATTTTTTTGTTTTATTTTGAACCTATGGGCTAGGATTGTTTTGTTTTTTCACCTAAAACCTTCCCAAACACACCATAGTCATAACCACCATTTTCAACTCATTCCTTCCAGTAGTTTAGGAGTGCATAAAAGCCAAGCAACCAAAAAAACAAACACACAAACAAACAAACGGAAAATTCTCAAATTATATGTAGTGTTATTGGCTGTGTTTGAATATCATCAAATTAAAGCTCAAGCAATTGTCATAATTGATCTCTCCTTCCTTCAGGTCCTGCTCTGCATCGA
Source organism: Eptatretus atami (assembly GCA_035128595.1). Taxonomy (NCBI): domain Eukaryota; kingdom Metazoa; phylum Chordata; class Myxini; order Myxiniformes; family Myxinidae; genus Eptatretus; species Eptatretus atami. The sequence goes on along the minus strand of CM068955.1, from coordinate 91,621,435 downwards.
AATGTGTGTGCAGCTTGTCTGGTGAGTCGAATTGTGAGATCTTTTTACTTCCGCCACCGAAGGTGAAGGAGGTTACGTTTTCACCTCTCTCTCTCTCTCTCTCTCTCTGTTTGTTTGTTTGTCTGTTTGTTTGTGTGCAGGATATCTCAAAATGTTGTGGATGGATCTGGATGAAATTTGGTGAGAAGTTTGGGAGTGTGACAAAGACGAAATGATTAAATTTTGGTAAAGATCCGGATCTGGATCCGACTATTGGCATTTTAAAAGTGATTCTTCACCATTGAGAGATAGGGCCAAAATGATGTACAGCACGATATCTCAAAAAGTTTTGGACGGATTCTGGTGAAATTTGCTGGACAGGTTGGGTATGTGACAACGAAGAAATGTTTCGATTTTGGTGAAGATCTGAATCTCGATCTGGGTACGAGAATTATTTTATTTTTGGAGTGTTTTTTTTTTCACCATTGAGAGATTGGGCAAAAAACGATATATAGGATGATATTTCAAAAATGTATGGGCCTGATATGTTCTCGTGTATCAGGCATTGCGTGTGGAGGTATGTGCTCTACAGAGTGTCCTAGTTTTTCATTTGTTATTGACCATTATAAAATCAGGTCAAGTCAACTTCTTGATGATGGGAATGAATTCAGAATTTAAAGCTTTTGATAATAACAAGTCTGAAGACGACGATGGTTCACGAGCAGTATTTGACGATGAGATTGTTTCAGAAGTCAAGGATGAGACAAGTGATAATGTTTGACCAAGTTATAAAAATGATCAACATGATGTGGTACGAGTGACAGGTTATTAGCTGCAAAATGTCGAAAACCCGGTTTCGTTCAACAACTTTCAAAATTTGACCTTTGCATAACCTTTAAAGGTCACAAAACAATGTTGTGGACATTAAAATAAGGAAACAGGATACGTGCTATAGCTTATTGGAGTTAGTTCGTCGAAGAAGGTCGAAAACCCGGTTCGATTCCCACAACTTTTAAAATTTGACCTTGTGAACTTTAAAGGTCAAAGGTCAAGGATTATGACCTTTGGTGCAAAACTTCCTCTGGAACATTCCAGGAACAATATAACGTCACATAGGCTATATGGCATTTCGCACTCTTCGGATTATCCATACTTTGATGAAATCAGCGTAAAAACAAACTTGAAGGGGCGCCACGGGCAAGGGTTCGAGATAGAGCAAAATGGTTTCAAGACTTTAGGTGGGAATGACCTCAAAGTATGCATAAAAAATATTGTCATCCGAGCTCTCAAAGTTTGGGCGGTCGTATGATTTTTATGTCAAAATTCGCAATTTTCTAAGTTCGTGACCTTGTGGCTTTGACCTTGGGACGAAAATGAAAAATCGAGCTCCGTGGGGCTATGCAGGTGCCATTGGGCTAACCAAATACCGAAACCCCTGTCAGATTCGACAAACCCCCTAGGAGAAGATATGCAAATTGAAATCGGCTACCCCCTAAAAACACACGTTTTTTGGCGCGTGCTCCGCCCATAATGGGCGCACCACGCCCATTTTCAGGAAAACAACTAGATCATGATATAAACCCCCACCAAAATTTTATCAGGATCGGATCAAAACCACGGTGCTATGCTGCGGACAGACAGACAGACACACAACAATAACGAATATAGTGGTCACTTATTTTTTTTCGTGAAAATATTTTTTCCCTTTTTTCGTGAACTAATAATAAGGTTGTCATGATGTTTCATGGTCTTTGAGAATGATGCTGATTTGAAGGTACTTGTTCCTACCTGAAAGGTAATTTTCGATCAGATATTTGTCATAACTTCCCATAATGCTCTGTAAAAATAGGTGGCCGGCAGTGTCACGATGTCAACTCAGAAGAATACCACTGGCTGTTTTAGCTGCATTTTGAAAAATATAATATATCAGATGGTTTCGGCACTATTGGTTTTGGCGCTATCTCTCAATGGTGAAGAATCACTGAAAATATTCTCATATCCGGATCTTCATCAAGATCTAATCAATTCATCCTTGTCACACACCCAATCTGTCCAGCAAATGTCATCCAAATCCGTCCATAACTTTTTGAGATATCACCCTCAAAGACAGACAATCAGACAGATAGGGGTGACAACATAACCTCAGTCCACATTTGGTAACAGAGGTAATTAACTAACAAAAAAAAAGGAAAATGTCCTTCTGCCTTTCTTCCTTCTACCTCGAGCTTTATTGTTTTCTTTACAGTTTCTTTTAGTGACCTTTGTTGAACATGACCTACGAACCATGTTTTCCATTCCTAAGTTTTTCTTCACTATTATTAGTCCCCAACAAGTTTCACTGGAGGGGACAATAGGTTTGCTGTCCGTCTGTCCGTCCGTCCCACTTGTGGTTTTTCATACTTTTTCCATACCCTTTAACACACTCAAGTGAAACTTGGAACATGGCTTTATTATGATAAGTTACAGAGCAAGTTCAAGTTTCAGGGCAGAGTTACAGTGCCTTCAGAAATTATTCATACCCCTCAACTTTTGTCACATTTTGTTGTTACAGCCTGAATTTAATTAAATCTATTTTGAGATTTTTTTTGTCACCGATCTACACAAAATACCCCATAATGATAAAGAGGAAACATGTTTTTAGAAATCTTTACAAATTAATTAAAGATGAAAAGCTGAAATGTCATGCATCAATAAGTATTCACCCTTTTGCGATGACATCCCAAATTGAGCTCAGGTGCATCCAATTTCCTTTGATCAAATTTGAGATGTCTCTACAACTTGATGAGAGTCCACCTGTAGCCAAGTCAATTGATTGGACATGATTTAGAAAGAAACACACCTTTCTATATAAGGTCCCACAGTTGACAGTGCATGTCAGAGCAGAAACTCTCCCATGAAGTCAAAAGGAACTGTCTGTAGAATTCCGAATTAGAATTGTGAGGAGGCATAGATCTGGGGAAGGGTGTAAAACAGTTTCTAGAGTGATGAAAGTTCCCAAGAGCACAATGAGCTCCATCATTAGGAAATATAAATAATATGAAATTACCCAGACTCTTCCTGGAGCTGACCGTCCAACCAAACTGAGCAACAGGGCAAGAATGACCATGGTAACAATGGTGACCAAGAACCCAATGACCACTCTGTCAGAACTACAGAGTTCCTTGGCTGAGATGGGAGAACCTGCTGAAAGGACAACAGTCTCTGCAGCACTTCACAAATCTAGGCTTTATGGGAGAGTGGCCAGATGGAAGCTACTCCTGAGAAAAAGGCACATGACAGCACACCTGGAGTTTACAAAAAGGCATGTGAAAGATTCTTAGAGCATGAGGAAAAAGATTATGTGGTCTGATGACACTAACATTGAACTCTTTGGACTGAATGCAAAGTGTGGTGGAAACGAGCACAGCTCATTACCCATCTAACACCGTACCTACCGTGAAGCATGGTGGTGGCAGCATCATGCTATGAGATGCTTTTCAGTGGCAGGGACTGGGAGACTTGTTGTAGAGGGAACAATGAATGGAGCCAAATATAGGCAAATAATTGAGGAGAACCTGCTTCAGAGTGCAAAAGACCTTAGACTGTGGCAAACATTGACGTCCAACAGGACAATGACCCCAACCATACAGCCAAAAAAAAATACTGGAATGGCTTCAGAACAAGAACATGTGAGAATCCTTGAGTGGCCGAGCCAAAGCCCAGACATGAATCCCATTGAGAATCTGTGGAAAGACTTAAAGATTGCTGTTCTCCGACACTCCCCATCCAACTTGCAGAGCTTGAACAAATCTGCAAGGAAGAATGGGTGACAATCCCCAAATCTACGTGTGCAAAGCTGATACAGACATACCCAAGAAGACTCGATGCTGAAATCGATGCCAAAGGCGCTTCTACAAATACTTGTTGATGCAAGACATTTCAGCTTTTCAATTTTTCATTAATTTGTTAAAATTTCTAAAAACATGTTTTCGCTTTGTCATTATGGGGTATTTTGTGTGGATCATTTGCAAAAAAATTTAAATTTAATCCATTTTAAATTCCAGCTGGAACACAAGAAAATGTGAAGAAGTCAAGGGGTGTGAATGCTTTCTCAGGGCACTGTATGCCCTTTTTGGTCTTCGAAGATATCATGTCGGTAGGGGACATGTATTGCAAAGCAATTCTCACTCTTATTGATTTTTAATCTCTTCCTGTTTTCTAAGTTCTTAATTCATTCTTTCAGAGACTATCCATTCTTCCATCAATGTTGAAGTCATCAGATATGTCCAGTTGCCCAGCTTTCATGGCAGCTGACTCGCATCAAAGCGTTCATGGCGGCTGACTGATTCGGTCGTTATGGGCCGTATTATGTGTCTGTCTTCCACAATACCATGCCAAGTGGGATCACTGAGCAAGTTGAAGTGCCATGCTTATCGGTGTCATATGCCTGTTCTCAATTAACGATCAAGCGAAGTCATTAGTCTGTAACACAGCCTCGTTATGGGCATTAATCACCCAAATCCAATTTGTCCTTTTACGGACATGCACAATTGTAATTGCAATCATAACCAGCCGAAAACAAATAGGGGATGTGGGTGAAAATGGGGGATGGGGTGGATACAGAGTGGACAATGTAGATACAGAAGCAAACTCTCGGGAAGGAAAATGGAAACTTAGAAAGAGGTGAGCTTGGGGAGGGGGTAGAAAAGATCATGATTTTGAATGGAGGATGATCTGAGACCGTGGTGAACAGCTGTCTTGAAGACCTGAAGGGAAGAATGAGATTGTAGAGTATGTGGAAGTTGGTTCCATGGGCAAGAAAAAAACGAAACGACTGAGTGCAGGTGAACAGTGATTAGGGATTTTGGGAACCAGAAGGGAATTGCTGGTGGATCCATGCAGTGTTTTGAAACCTCAGAGTAGGGGGGACAAATCACGGAAAGAGCAGAGGGTGTTTTTCAAACTTTCATGTGCAGAATTTGCTGAAGGTCCTTCCTCTTTTCATTTTTGGTGCAAAAAATGTCCAACTCCCAATCGATGACGAGCCAAACATTCTACACCGGCTTTTACTTTCACATTGCCTAGCTTATTTTAGAACTCATTCGCACTAATGGATATAATAATCAATCTGGCTCTTTCCAATTCCAAAAGTCACTCGTTGATCTTTTCGTTACTTGAAGTGGGTATTGAGGACACACGTCCTGACTTCCACCATTTCTAATACCGCTTCTCTCACCTCATCTCTTTTACTATTTCTGAATCTGTCATGACACCGGTGTATCCGTTTGGTTTCTTGCTGATGTACCCATTCAAATCTTCAGTTATAATCACTCCTTTGCAGCTTATAACTTGAACCAGATCTTCTAGTTCATCCCAGAATGATATTTGTTCTTCTTTGCCTGGACTTGCTTTTGGGTGCATACGTGCTTGCAATCTAAAAAATTTCTTCTCCTATGATAATTTTCATCGTCATTATTCTATGACCGAATTGCTTTATCTGCATCGCTTTTTGGATAGATCTCTCGGTGATGAGAATGCCAATGCCTCCAATGACTTTTGATCTCCACACCAGCATTTTGAAAATATTTTTGCTTTGTTTCAACCAATAATCCTTGTACTTTGCCCTTTCCATGTCATTTCTTGAAGACAACAATTATAATCAACTCTTCTTCTGTCTGGAATTTCAGCAACTTCTCTACTTCTTCCTGTCATCGTTCAAACATTGATCATTCCTATCCATCATCATTTTTGTTCCCATTTAAAACGTTATCTAATTGGGATCTATGAGCGATTGTGCAGCTCATTTCATCCAGGTTGTCCACCATTATTTTTGTCCGAAACAGGTGGACTTTCCCACGTGGTACTTCGGGTAGTACCATGCCTATGCTTCAGAACTGCCTTCATGAGTTTTGAAGCTGAGGTTTCTACGGCCGGATGCTCTTCGTGATACAGTTTTTCTTTCAAGAATCTGAGCCTTTGGTTAAAAAAAACCTCTACTGTAAGGCAGCGAACATTTTTCTTTCCGGGATTGTGCCCTGGGCCTTTGGTTAAAAACACCTATCCCATAAGGCAGCAGGTGAGAAAATAAGTAGGTAATTCATAGATAATAAGTAAGTTGGTGAGTAATAAGTAGGTGACTTAGTAACCGGGTGTAGTGGCGTGCGCCTGTAATCCGGCTACTCAGAGGCTTGGGTTGGAGGATCGTTTGAAGACGGGTGCTCTGCGCTGGGCCGTGCTATGAGAGGGTGTAGGGCAGCCCGGAATCATGGCGAAACCCAATCCTTATTCCCTGTGTCGTAAGAGGCGACCAGGGTTGCGTCAGGAAGGGCATCCGGCATAAAACCTGTGCCAAATCAGTATGCGGATCATAACGGATGATCCGCTGTGGCGACCCCTAACAGGAGCAGCCGAAAGAACAACAACAACAACAAGAAGTAGGTGACTTAGTAAGTACCAATGACAAAAACGAGTCATAAGTTAGTGAGTTGGTAAGTAATAATGACGAATTTGACAAAGAGATAAATCGAGGAGACATCTCACGAGTCAATCGATGACGAGCTTTCACTGGGTTCTCAACAAGCTTTAACACCAACAATGTTCTTTTTATTTCACAGCCACCATTAGGCCACCTTCTATTGTGGGGTCGGCCGGGAGTAACTTGATTGGGGGAAGTCTTCACGAACCGGCTGGCCAAGCCTGACATTCGACTATAGTTTGGACAGGAATTTTGAATTTGGCCAGGGTGCCTGCAATATCTCACCTTCTCTTCCTGAAGGACACCATGGGATCTTTAACGTTCATCAACAAATGATGGCAGACGGGACTCCCATTTAACGTCAATCCAATGTACAGCACACCCATTGATGAATCCTCCTGCCTGTGAAATACTGGACTGACAGTTTAAAGCTGGGTTGGGAATCAAAACACCAGGCTAGACAGCTTCAAGGTGAGTGTGCATACCTCTAGTTTAAAGCTGGGTCGGAATCAACCCAGGCTAGACTGCTTAGAGGTGAGTGTGCATACCTCTAGTTTAAAGCTGGGTGTGGAATCAAACCCAGGCTAGATAGCTTCAAGGTGAGTGTGCATACCTCTAGTTTAAAGCTGGGTGGGAATCAAACCCAGGCTAGACAGCTTCAAGTGAGTGTGCATACCTCTAGTTTAAAGCTGGGTTGGGAATCAACCCAGGCTAGACAGCTTCAAGGTGAGTGTGCATACCTCTAGTTTAAAGCTGGGTGGGAATCAAACCCAGGCTAGACAGCTTAAGGTGAGTGTGCATACCTCTAGTTTAAAGCTGGGTTGGAATCAAACCCAGGCTAGACAGCTTCAAGGTGAGTGTGCATACCTCTAGTTTAAAGCTGGGTTGGAATCAACCCAGGCTAGACAGCTTCAAGGTGAGTGTGCATACCCCTAGTTTAAAGCTGGGTTGGGAATCAAACCCAGGCTAGACAGCTTCAAGTGAGTGTGCATACCTCTAGTTTAAAGCTGGGTTGGGAATCAAACCCAGGCGAGACTGCTTAGAGGTGATGTGGCATACCCCTAGTTTAAAGCTGGGTTGGGAATCAAACCCAGGCGAGACTGCTTAGAGGTGAGTGTGCATACCTCTATTTAAAGCTGGGTCGGAATCAAACCCAGGCTAGACTGCTTAGAGGTGAGTGTGCATACCTCTAGTTTAAAGCTGGGTTGGGAATCAAACCCAGGCTAGACTGCTTAGAGGTGAGTGTGCATACCTCTAGTTTAAAGCTGGGTGGGAATCAAACCCAGGCTAGACTGCTTAGAGGTGAGTGTGCATACCTCTAGTTTAAGCTGGGTGGGAATCAAACCCAGGCAGACTGCTTAGAGGTGAGTGTGCATACCTTAGTTTAAAGCTGGGTTGGGAATCAAACCCAGGCGAGACTGCTTAGAGGTGAGTGTGCATACCTCTAGTTTAAAGCTGGGTCGGGAATCAAACCCAGGCTAGACTGCTTAGAGGTGAGTGTGCATACCTCTAGTTTAAAGCTGGGGGAATCAAACCCAGGCGAGACTGCTTGAGGTGAGTGTGCATACCTCTAGTTTAAGCTGGGTTGGAATCAAACCCAGGCTAGACTGCTTAGAGGTGAGTGTGCATACCTCTAGTTTCAAGCTGGGTTGGGAATCAAACCCAGGCTAAACTGCTTAGAGGTGAGTGTGCATACCTCTAGTTTAAAGCTGGGTCGGGAATCAAACCCAGGCTAGACTGCTTAGAGGTGAGTGTGCATACCTCTAGTTTAAGCTGGGTGGTGGGAACAAACCCAGGCTAAACTGCTTAGAGTGAGTGCATACCTCTGTTAAAGCTGGGTCGGGAATCAAACCCAGGCTAGACTGCTTAGAGGTGAGTGTGCATACCTCTAGTTTAAAGCTGGGTCGGGAATCAAACCCAGGCGAGACTGCTTGAGGTGAGTGTGCATACCTCTAGTTTAAAGCTGGGTTGGGAATCAAACCCAGGCTAGACTGCTTAGAGGTGAGTGTGCATACCTCTAGTTTCAAGCTGGTCGGGAATCAAACCCAGGCTAGACTGCTTGAGGTGAGTGTGCATACCCTAGTTTCAAGCTGGTTGGAATCAAACCCAGGCGAGACTGCTTAGAGGTGAGTGTGCATACCTCTAGTTTAAAGCTGGGTGGAATCAAACCCAGGCGAGACTGCTTGGAGGTGAGTTTGCATACCTCTAGTTTAAAGCGTGGTCGGAATCAAACCCAGGCGAGACTGCTTGGAGGTGATGTGCCATACTCTTGGCCATCCTGTTCGCCCCTTTAATACCTACAATAAAATAAACAAATCATCATCGTCATCATTATTAATGTTTGTTATCTTTTTCCTTTGCAGGCTTTTGTTCGTTGGAATGAGAAATGTCATGCAAGTTCAACTGACCCCATACTCCAAATTCCTCCTCATAACCTTCTTCATAAGAATATTTTTTTCTGTGCTGTGCTTCCTCCTGTCCAACGTAAAGAAGGTACAGAATAGATATTTATCGATAAACATGCATTTTCACTTCGTTGCTCCTCATGAGTTCATTCAGTCAAAACAATCTTCCACTAATGCTCTTTTTCACAGTTCTTGAGGAGGAGAAAGTCCAATTCTGATTCTCACAATGATGAGGTATGTTTTTCATTACAACACATATGAGGTATTGAACTTGGGTGAAGACTCACTAATGAGAAAACCTTTAAAAAATTTTTTTTACAGGATCTAAGGCTCGTAGTGGGGCTGCCACACACACGTCTCACACATGGACATACAGTTGAATACATGAGACACAAAATAGGACTGTGAGATGAGACAAACACAGCCACTGAGCTTGGGGGAAGTGCTGTCATTTCCTGGGGCACTCTGGGAACCAGCGACGTCACAACATGTCCGCCTTTCTCACTGCACTCATTTCCTACGGAGGAATTTCCTCCTCCCTATTGGGATTGTCCATGCTCTATCCTTTAAAATGCTGAATGTCAAGCAAGGAAGTAGCACATACCATTTTAAAGTCTTTGGTACGATTCGGCTGGGGTTTGAACCCTCCTGGACAATGAGCGGACACTCCAACCAGGTCAGGCCAGGTATGGGAGCATGTGCTGGAGCGGCATGTCACCAGCTTTCCACCGGTACTCCATGGGCCTCCATCTGGCCATCCTCCAGGCAGATGCCTGGCCCACACCCATCTCCTTGAGATGCCGATCAACCTGCTGCAACCACGAGGCACCTAACCAACTCATCCACCGAGTTTTGTCATAACTCGTCCACAACTGTTGTAAATATCATGCTATAATATAAATCGTTTTTGGCCTCATCTCTCAATGGTGAAGAATCACTTTAGAAATGAAAAAAAAAATTCTCATATCTGGATCCGGATGTTCAACAAAATTGAACAAATTCTTCCTTGTCACACACACAACCTGTATACCAAGTTTCGTCCGAACCCGTCCATCACGTTTTGAGATATTGTGCTATTTATCCTTTTTGGCCCGATCTCTCAATGGTAAAAAATCATTTGAAACATTATTGTGTCTGGATCCGGATCTGGATCTTCACCAAAATCTAAACATTTCGTCATTGTCACACAACCAACCTCTACACCAACTTTTGTCTGAATCCGTCCACAACCTTTCGAGATATCCTGTTCACAGACAGGCAGGGGTGAAAACAAAACCCCCGTCCACCTTCGGTGGCAGAGGTAATATCCTAATTGACCCTTTAACCCCTAAGAGTCAATTTTCGTTACAGTATGCATGTATATGTGTATATATAATTTTAATCTTTTTTATCATTTGTATTATCTCAGTGTTTGAGGAAGCATCAGTCTTTCATCATCAACTGCTGCACAGTGATCCTCCTAGTCATTGCCATTATATTTTGGGGTCTTGCGTTCTTCTTCTTCACTCGGACAACATACAGTTGGCAGGTTTGTGTTCATCTTCAGTTCTCTTTTCATGCTTTCCTCTTTTCCTTTTTTTTAGTTTCTTTGCTAGCTTCATTTCAATTTGATTTTGAGTTTTGTCCAAAATAAAATGAATGGAGGGAATCTCTAAGTTATTACTGTATTTAGAATATCAGCATTATCATAATGGTATACCACTTGGAATGGTATACTTGTGTACCTCACACCTAGGGTTACACTCAATTCTACCCCATAGTGAAAAGAGTTTACCACTCGAAGCTCAATAAAACTTGGTGATAAAGCTTTTTTTATTTCTTTATTTATCTTCATTCGTAATATGTATTTTGTCTTAAAATACCAAGATGTCCTGCAAATATTTACTTTGATAATTGTAAATGTAACCAATAGTGTACTGAATTGTTGTTTTACTCGTTTCCATTTCAGATAACTCCTTCCCAGTCCCGAGAGTTCAACCGACAATGCGATATTTTTGGATACTTTGACAACCACGACATTTGGCACTTTTGCTCGGCTCTTGCAATCTTCTTCTCATTGCTGGTATACCTTCCCACTTCCCTTCTGTTTCCTTTGTCTGTTTCCACTCGCTGACCCTCTTTATTTTATTTTTTTTCTCTCCCAACAAGTCTTGCATTAATTGAACAGTCTGTACCCTCAAAATTTTCACATCTTGTAATTTATTTATTTTTGCTTAACTCAGTGTTTCTCAAGGTGGGGCGCACGCCCCACCGGTGGGGCGTGGCAATATTTTGGTGGGGCATGAAGATTCAGAATTAATGAATCAATATATGATCGCTTTCATAGCTTCGCCTTTTGAATACATATGTAGTATATACTGTAGTGTCTCCAATCATGGTGGAGCGTACGATAATTTTGAAAATCAAAGTGGGGCGTGGGACAAAAAAGGTTGAGAAACACTGGCTTAACTGATGTGCCTAAAACGAAAGGCATTGAATCACTCAGTGCCTTTCGCATCAATCATCCTTTTTGTACTTTTCCTCATACAATTTAGTGTATTCTTCTTGCCCTTTATGGTCTCTTTTTTTTTAGACAACATTTCTTACAAGTGAGTTTCTCTATTGCTGGGAATAGAGAAAACCAGAAAATAATGAAATAACTATATCGACCGAGCATTATTATCTCAAACTTATTTATTTTCGCACAGAAAAATAAATCAACTCATCATTTAGAATGTTTTTTTTTTTAATATTCAGTATTAAAAATGCAAATGGTGTCTTCTGTCATCGAGCTGGCAAGCTGGGAGTGACAATTCACATTTATTGCCACATCTGATCCAATTTAATTGCTCCAATGGTGGCGAGGTGCTCCATTTGAAACTGCTTGTTCGATACATGTAGCTTTTTGATGCCTAGGGTCAGCAATATAAATTTGTACTGGTGTCAAAAGCAGTGACCAATGTCAAATCAACTAATGGGCCCTTTGGTCCAATGGACCAGATTTTTATTGGTCTTCACGGCCTTGTAGCATACCTGCCTGCCATACTGCTTGAGCATTAGCTTGCCTTTTCACGAAGCCCAGATGTGCTTGGTCCAGGGTGGGGCTCATATGTTTGTTATTATTATTGCCAAATGATACAACTATTATTGTTGTTAATATTATTAGTATAAATTAATATATGCTTTGTTGCAATGTTGCAATATCATTCGTTTTGTTATTTATTTTGTAATTAGAATGCCATGCCGTGGAAGGACCTATGAAGCTGCTCTTTACACCTAAACATGGCGTGTGTTTAAAACATGCGACATCTTCCTGGTTCTTTGTTGTTAATTAGCCTAATCAACTCAGGAGATCATGACGATCATTTCGGTGTATCCCATTCCACATCAGAAAGCTCCAGGAGAACTCCACAAAAAACATGCCTCACACACATGCATACAGACATACACACACACACACACACCTCGTTCATGTATAGTAAATAGTGGGATGACGACTGTCATCCTTTCAGTGCAAAAGTTGCTCCATTATCCATGCTTGCGATTTCACGTGTGTTAGGCTAAAAAGCAGAATTCTACAAAATTCGAGAAATTTGGCACTATATATAATAAATATGTTCGTCTTGGTATCTTATGTATTATATATGTATATATTGTTGTGGCCACGGGTACCGAGACACCAGCTTGTCACTCAGGGGGATTCATCCCGGTTGTCCTCGAAGAGCCGACCTGGGGCCACCGCTCACATTTAACGTTGGGTATGGTGGGTTGTTTTAAAACCATGAACACCACCCAGTTAACCACGAGTTCCAGTGTCCACCGTCTAATTATTCCATTTAACGAGAGGTCACTGGTTACCTGAGCAGGGTGCGCTCCCCGCCATATATATGTATATGCATATATATGTTTATGCATATATATATGTATATATATGTATATATATGTATATGTTATATATGTATATGTATTTCTTTGTATATGTATATTTATGTTTATGTATGTATATATATATATATGTCGATGTATATATGTATATATATATATATATATTATATATATTATAGTATATATATATATATATATAATATTTATTATTTTATATGTATATATATGTATGTATGTATGTATATGTATTATATATAATATATATATATATATATATATATTATATATAATATATATTTCTAATATATACTGTATATGCACAGCCAACCAAAATGATAAAACTTCCACGAAGCTCTCACTTGTTTTAATACAAACGACCGTGAGCCAATCAAATCTCAAGGCGACATTTTGTTCGTAACACGCAAACTTCTTCAAACCTCTGCATCTGTTTCCTGCATGATCTGGTAAAATAAATGTGTGCATTAAAACTTGGCAAGTTATTGGGCATGTATTGTACATCCGGGTTAGTCCTCCTTGGTGATGTGATCTGCTCACGTGGTCCTGTTGTAGGCGGGGTTGGAATTTGGGTGGAGCAAGTCTGCCTCAGCGAAGATTGTGTCATGGGGAATATCTGTGGTAGAGTGATTGGTGTGTCCTCTGGGCTCAATGTTATAGACACGTTGTGGGTTATTTGTGGTCCACACTGTCCTTGTTTTGGAGCTTGCACCAACCACTTTCTGCTTTTTGGATCAAGGGGTTGATCACCATTCACCTACACTCATTTGTTCCTCTTTTTTCCAGCCTGTGAAATCAACTTCCACATCCTCTTCAATCGCATCCTTCTCTCACATGTCTGAAGACAGTTGTTCACCATCATCTCACGTTGTCTCCAATCCCAAACCATGATCTGTTCTACTCTCGTTAACCCCACCCAAATCCCTCCTAATTTTCCAGTTTTTCCTCCTTGGAGTTTCCTTCTCCAGGCAAGCATGTTTTGGGTTCTGTGTTCTGTTTTTTTTCTGTTATTCCCTGCTCTGTTCAGTGTACTAGCTCTTCCATGAGCCTCGACTATGTATACAAAAAAAATAACCCTGTCCAAGTTCCCGCACCCATTCTCCAAGTCCTCTCCTTCCCCCACCCCTTTTGCACCTTTCTGCACCCTGACAATGACACCTCCTCCCCTAACTGTGTGGACCTCCAACATCTGAGGCCTTCACTCCAATTTGACAGATCTCTCAATCTAGACTGCTGCTGAGAAACCAGACATTATCTGCTCAACAGAATCCTTCCTCCCATAGCACGTCCCTGACTCTTGCATGTCTCTTCCTAGCTATTGTCTCCTCCCATTCTTTAGGCCTGAACCCCATCCCAAAGGCAGAGTGCACTTTACATCAAGAACTCCATTTCTCACTGTCCAGGTTCTGCTCTTCTACCTCCAAATTCCCAGGAGTACCTTTGGCTGTGACTTCCCCTCCACTCTCACCTCATGTTTGTCTATGCTGTACTGTCCTCGTAACAATGACAACTCCATCTACATCTTTATCTCGCTCTCTGCCAATGTGGACCAACTCCAAACACCCATCCCAAGTCTCTCTTCCTCATATGTGGTGATTTCAACTGTCACCATGCCAACTGACTCGGTGTGAGTACGTCTTTCACCAGCCATGATACTGCAGCAAACGACTTCTGTGACTCCATGAACCTGCCTCAATATGTTCGTTACTGTATTTCTGCCAATGAAAAATCTTCCTTTCTGACCCACTTTCCAAAAAAAAAAGTTTACAGTTCCTCCTCTGCTCAAATTGATTTGCTTGATCATGTCCTTGTGAAAGCTCATGTCTCTCTGCCTATTAATTATCAGGGAGCCGCCTCAGCGCCAATGAGTCTGGTTGTTCATTGGGCTGATAGGCAGGGACTACAAGCTGTCATCTCATTTCAGGACTGGTCACCTATGTCTGCCAACCCTGATATTATCTCAGCCTGAAAATTCTTTCACAGAAACTTGCTCTCTCTTATGCACGGATTCATCCCATTTTATCTTCAGTTGTCATTCCCATCCTTCCGCACATGTAACACTGAATTATGTGGTAAGGCAGTTGCCTCAAAACAACTTTCTTTCTCTTCCTGCAAGGAAAACCCGACCTAAGGCAACCTCAACTCACTCCACAAAGCCAGCAATAAGTGCGTCCACTCTGGCCTTTGGTGGCACCTTGTTAAGTCTGTCTCTGGAGTTTGCCACCCCTTCGTCCCTTCCCTCTCTTCAAATGGCACGACAGCCGCTTATAAAAGGGCAAAATACCTCAGTTATGTTTTTGCTTTCAAATCTTGTGTCCTCATCCCCTCGCTCCCTGCACCTACCCAACCCAATCACACCCAACTGCTTCTAGATTGTCTTTATCACCTGAGAGTGTGGGGGAGTTTCTGGAAACCCTTGACACATTCTGCAACTGGCCCAGATGGCACAAGCACTTGTGTCTTAAAAACCTGCTCTGTGGCTCTTGCACATCCTCTTTCTGCACCGTGCACCCTATAATTTGCCCTAAGTCATCTTCTGTCAGCATGGAAATCAGCCAACATCACTGCATTATGGATACATGGTGCAAGAACAGATTATCTTAACTACAGACCTATTATTGGCCTACTTTCATAAGCAAGGTCATGAAATTGATCATCGCAGTTGACAGAGTCCTTCCTTTTCAACAACAGCCTCATCTCAGATCATCAGTTTGGATTCAGACCCGGTCACTCTACACTGGATATGCTACTTCTGCTCCCTCAACAATGGTTAGAGGCCCTCAATGTCAGACATGAGATCAGGGCCATCTATCTGGACATATTTCAAGCATTTTATATAGTCTGGCACCCTGCCTTCCTCTCCAAATTATCTGCCTATGGCATCCAAGCCACCTCCCTGCATGGCTTACTGACTTCCTCTCCTGCCATAGCCAATCCGTGGCTCTGAACGGGACCCTCTCATCTCCTTTTGCTGTCAACGCAAGAGTGGCACAAGGCAGTGTCTTGGGCCCACTCCTTTCTTTGTATGCGTACAATGTTGAGGGTCATGGGGAGTTAGAACACATAATGGATCAGGACGTACCAGAACAAAAAGAACAAGAGAAAGAGAGGGGGGAGACACACCAACGGCAGGGTTGAGGGACAAATTAGAGGGAGACCTGGCAAAATCATGGATGTGGGTAAGCATGAGGGACACAGGGCGTGAAGAAGATGGATACTGCCCTAAACTCTCAATCATACAAGTGGAAGGAAAAACTGGAAATTCAGAAAGAGGTGGGCTTGGGGAAGGTTAATGGGGGTAGAAAAGATCATGGTTGTTGATGGGGGTGGAAATGGTGATGAATAGCTGTTCTGAAGCCCTGGAGGGAAGAGTGAGATTAAAGAGACGAGAAAGTTTGTTTCACAGGTGGGAAATCTATAATAATGAGTGTGTGCGCATGTGCGTTTGTCTGTGTGCGAGTGTGTCCCCCCCCCCCCATAACTACAAAACCATGGAACCTAGTGGCCCAGGATTTCATGCATACTAAGGAGTGTACAAATGAAAACTGTGTATTTGGGTAATTTTAAACATCCCTTTTGAAGATAATTAACAGGGTGCTCATCATCAAAAAACAAAAAAGCCTCAGCAAGATGGCGGTGTGCCATCTTGGTCGGCCCGCTGTCACCTTGCAGGGATCTTAAGCTACCATTTTGTTTCAGCCTGCTCAACAATGCCTTGACTTGGAACAGGCCGTTTCTGTATGATAAAGCACTCAAAATTTGTTTTTTCACTTTCTTCACTCATATTGTTGAATGCCTGATGTTCATACCTACGGATCCTTGCATTCATCGCGGTTGGAGGTGCAAAAGTTTTCAAATGAGGTGCTTGGAGCGATTTTATGCATTACGTGATGTGATTTTCTTTGAAGACCTCTCACAGACTAGAGCTCATGGACTAATTAAGTGTCAACAGCTGGAGTGAAATCTGAAAATTTAAAGAAATTCGCGATTCTTATGACGAAATGTATTTACTTTGAGCAAGGCCATTTTCCCTCCTTCTCCATATTTTACTTTTTACACCAGTTTTTGTCTTTGTTTTTGCATTGCTGAAAGTCTAGAATGTGTTCTCTTACTAATCAGCTTGCTATTGCTTACCAAGCCAGCTGTTCCTTTTCAACTATTTTGTTGGAGTGCTTGCTGGAGTGCTTAAGATGGCAGCCGCAGCACAAGTCTCATCCCTCAATGGAAGCTCTTGTTATAATCTCTTTAAAAATGGTACATGCTGTTTGAACCCCAGCAGTTTGAACCTAACCCCTCCCCCTCAAGTCCCCCTTAAGTCCCCCTCTCACTTATATACCTCCATTAGGTATAAGGGAATAAAGCTAGATTATTGGTAAACATAAACCTCCAGTCTCATTAATCCCCACCCGCTCCCCCCTCGCCCACGCTTCCCCTCAAGTCCCACTATCCAACACAAGTCAAGAACTCCTCCCCTCTTTCCCCTAAAATTCCCCGACCCAATGCAAATCGAGACCACCTCCCCATCCCCAATTCCCCCCTTCTCCTCACCTCGTCGCTTCCCCTCCCCCTCCCCTTCTCACTCCCACCCCCTCCTCACGAAGCGATGGGTGGTATTTTGAGAGAGACCTGCGGCGTGGCCCCATGGTGTTCACACACGTTTTTGAAGTGAAAGTGCCAGTGTTCACATGTGGCAGTGCCAAGTGAGCCACGTGGTAAGGTGACGTGAACGACGAGGTATTATACGCAGTTCAGTCACCTGCGCTACCGCATGCTACGTACAGTGTTAATTAATGGGAAAAAGTGCTCTAGGTGGCACCCTCACCTACTGTCACTGAAAAACACGACCAAAAATTCATCCTATTCTCTTTTGTAATAACTGGTCGATGGATCAAAGTACAAAGTTCTGGCCCCACGTGCCTGTGGTGCGGCCCCGCGGTGTCGTGCAGTGTCTCGGTGTCATCCGGTCCACCCACTGAAAAATGTTGTAAATGTTTTTTGCTTTGTTTTTTTTTTACACAATATCGCACTTTTTTCATCTTTTTTGTGCAATCTGCTTTCATTATATTTGATCTACTCTCCCCCCCCCCTTCTTCACTATATCTCCTCTCCCACCCTCTCTCTCTCTCTCTCCCACCCCTCTCTCTCTCTACCACTCTTTCTCCCCCACCTCTCTTGTTATTCCCGTCAACGAAGCGACTTTAGGTGTCTGGTAATTTTCAAGGTCTTAAAAAGTGTCAAACTATATGAGGCCCACAAAGAGGAGTGATGTAAGAACACATCGGCCATTTTGGAGTTAATGCCATATAGCATTATTTTAACCCTTACCCTATCATCCGAGCCTATCATCATCATCATATCATTAAAAAATGTCGCTTACATCACTCCTCCTTGCGGGGCCTCATATACTGCATGTGCAAATCACATTTTAACAGCATTCTGTTAGGCAATCCCAGGCGTTTTCCAGGCACATTTCAAATACAACTAGAAGGGCATTCAGTCAAGTGCATATCTCTGCCAGGCTGAACAGTTTACATCTTTTTTTATCCCACTAATAGACCAGATCACATTCCGGATTATCACCAAAATCTAATCCATTCGTCCTTATCACACACCCAGCATGTCCACCAAGTTTCATCCGAATCGGTCCACATTGTTTTGAAATAACCTGCTGTTTATTGTTTTTGGTCCAATAACTGAACGGTGATGAATCACTTAAACAATTCTAGTATCTGGATGCGGATCTTCACCAAAATCTAATCAATTTGTCCTTGTCACACACCCAACCGTCCACAACCTTTTGAAAAATCCTGTTCATAGTCGGACAAACAGACAGACAGTAATAACATAACCTCCGTCCACCTTCGGCAGGAGTAATAACAGAAAGTTCTGCAGTTATAATTTCGGTGTTGACGATTAAATGTAAAAATTTACCTGCAATAGAGGGGGCATCTGTTGTGCTTAAAGTGCGTTTTGTGGGGAAAACAATTTTGTATTTAATGTGGGAAACACACATTTGTGATTAAAAAAAAAACACGTGTGTGCTTTAGGTTGTAATTGGTGTTGTACATGTTGAGCACAAGTTATATCCAAGTCTCATAGTCTTTTGAGTGAACAGTGCTGCCCAATACTGGTGTTTACCTAAGGCTTTGCAAATCAATGTGACCATTACACACTGCCGCTTTTGGGTACTTGTCTCGGGTGATACCCCATTCAGATTTCTCTTTAATCTCCCCCAAACTATTCCACAGGTCATTCTTCATTTAGAACAAAATCTTTGCTGTGTATACCAGAAGCCTGAACGATGGAATCCTGGAGACGGTGACCAACCAATCAACCATCAGAGCTTGTCCTCGTCACACACTGAATCAGCAAGATTGAAACCACCAGAAGTATTGGAAATGTCTTCAAAGGCCTGAATGATGACTGCCTTTCACTGTGCCTGCAAATCAAATGACACTGACATGATACATCTCTCTTGGTGTGTGTGTGTGTACACACGTACTGCTTAATATTTCATTGGTCGAATTCATACAGGGAAACAATCAACATACACTGTCATTGCTAATGGATGCAGAGATATGACCAGGAAACCACTAAATGACAATTTATTTATTACCCTCTCACCCTCCTACGACACACGGCTGGCTATTAATGTTGGCAACAACGTTGATGGCTATTATACTGACGTCATGCGACACCGTTGATAGCTCATGTGATGATGTCATACAACACCATAGTTTGCTGAGACTGTGACATCACATCATTGTCGACAAAAATTTGCACCCTAAATGAGTTTGTGCACACGGACTGCATTTCATTTCCAAAACCCAATCGTTCACTATATCAGGATTCCAAGTTGTTTACATGAATTTACTGACAGACAAACTTTTTTTATTTTTTTTTGTATACAGTATTGAGGTTCATGGAGGAGATGGTTCACAGAATATATTTGGACGTAGCAGAATGAAAAGAACAATATAACAAGAGGGAGGAGGTCAGTGGGTACACACCAACAGCATGCTTGGAGGACAAAATAGGAGACTTGGAAAAATAAGGAATGAGGGCAAGGGGAGGACACAGGGAGTGAGCAAGATGGATGCAGCTGCAAACTCCGAAACATGGTAATCCAAGTGTGACCTGATGAGATAATGAACCAAAGTTTCAGTTGTCCTGATTTAAGGATGAGCAGATTTAGGCAATGGAAATGCATATATACAGCACCGATAGAAAGTCTACACCTCCTTTCAAACTTTTCACCTTTTGTTGCCTTACACCATGGAAATTAAATTGCATTAAATCAGACTTTTTCACCTGTATTTGTCACATCGTAACCCACAACTTCCAAGTGAAAAACAAATTCTAGCAAATTGCAGAAAATTAATTAAAAATACAAAACTAGATTATATTGGTTGGTTTAAGTGTCCCAACCCCCCCCCCCCCCCTCCTTTGAAATACAATTGCAAATTAGCTCAGGTGTAACCAATCACATTTAAAATCACACACCAAGTTAATTGGGCTCCACATTGTTTAATGTAGTGATTCTGATTATTTTGGAATAAAATCAGCTGTTCCTGTTACTGGGTAGTGCATTTCACAGCAAAGTCTCAACCATGACCACCAAGGAGCTTTCAAAAGACCTCCGGCATAAAGTTGTAGCAAGGCACAGATCAGGGGATTGGTATAAAAAATATTTTCAATTGCCTTGAATATCTCTTTTTGCACAGTCAAGACATCATCATATCATCGTTTTATGGCCGTTTCCATGCTTGCATGCAGGGCCGGATTAACCACTAGGCCCGTGAGGCCCGGGCCTACAAAAAAATATTTGGCCTACGAAAATTTCGACGACGGTTTTTTTTTTTTCCAGTCTTAATATGTGACTCGACATGTGCAGGAAGCTGTACACACCGTGGGAAGCGGCTGGCACGCTGCCAGACAGTGATCGTCTACAGCGAGCGTGGGAACCACGTGATCACATCACAATAGCCAATCACAGGCGTCCGCGCTAATCGTCTGGCTGATGGGTGGAGTAACGTCGCGTGAGTATGAACATACTGGCATCCTCCTACTTCCTGTGAGTTATGCAGAGCATCCTGACGCTTGCAGTCTTCGTTTGCTCTTATTTGTCGTTTTTTATTCTTAAATTGGCCGACGGATATATTCGGCACCACGACAGTGTGGTACTTGCAAACGCAACAAAAAGAAGAGGCGTGAAACAAGAACAAAAAGACTGTCTGGATCCATGTTGAAATTTTCACCTCACCAGAGTCGAGATGAGCAAACGAATGTGCGCATGCAGAGTCTTCTGATGTCAATGTCGAGGGATCAAGTAATCTCGCACTGCATCACATTTCGAAAAGCTGATGATACCAATACGTCGAATCAAGCAACGAGAGACGCATTGAACAACTGCAGGCCAGTTGCGCGGCTCGTAGTTTCAATCCTGATCCTGCTGAATGGACTCTTTCCCAGAACTCGTGGATAATTTCATCCAGAATCCTCCCTGCCAGAGAAGGAACGCAGATTTTTCGTATACCGCCCGAGTTATCCAGATAAAACACGGTATTTTTGGCGCGAAACACTTCAGCGGAAACTCAAACGGGGAAACGGTGAACAGGACTGGATGCTGTTTTCTCCATCAAACGGTAAACTTTACTGCTACGTGTGCAAACTCCTATGTCCCGATAGGCGATGATCACGAAAGCCATCACAGTAATTTTCGAATCGCTTCACTGATTGGAAGAATGCCTCTGTACGTCTAGCATCACACGAGCGTGGTACTGCCCATTTCTCGCAATCAAAAAGTCGCTCGAAATGAAGGTGACAGACAGGATCACACATCATTTGAACAGTGGTAACCGTCCACAAGGAAGCTTACTGGACTAATGTCCTGAAGCGAATTGTCGCTGTAATATCGTTCCTCGCCGAAAGAGGCTTCCGTTCGCGGGCACGACTGAGAAGCTGGTGTTGTGCTAACAATGAAACTATCTTGTTGTCTTGAACTAGTCTCCAAAATTCGATCCATTTCTCGCCCAGCATCTTGAAGTGTATGGGAACAAGGGAAAGGGAAGTGCATCGTACCTGTCATCAACAATATGCGACGAGTTTATCCTACTACTGGCTGAAAAAGTGAAATCTACCATCGTGCGAGAAATAAAAGATGTTAAATATTGATGGTGTTCCATCGATTCGACGCCAGATGTTCGCATATCGATCAGTTGACGGTAATATTTCGATATGTGATGCAAGATGGTAGCACCGTCGAAAGATTGAGCATTACGATGGTGAATATCTGTTTGGAAATTGCAAGAGGTACTGGAAGCCAATGGGATTGATCTCATGATTGTCGAGGGCAGTCATACGACAATGCAAGCAACATGTCCGGTGTCTATTCAGGCGTACAAGCAAGAGTCTGTAAAATTAATCCATTGGCTCAGTGGGTACCATGTCTGCACACAGTTTGAATCTGGTAGGAGTTGCTGCCGCAGAGAGTTGCTGGAAGCCGTCAAATACTTTGGACTTATTCAAGCCGTGTATAACTTTATGTCAGCATCTCCCAAAGATGGGCCATTTTATATTAAGTCACTCGATGAACGTGCCATCAAACTCAAATGTTGTCCGAGTCTGATACGAGGTGGTCGGCTCGCGCGGACGCTTGTAAAGCGTTTTCCGCAAGCTACAAGGACATAAAGAAGGCGCTAATGAAGATAGCGAGCGCCCTAAAGACACTCCGTCAGTGAGACTGGAAGCCAAAGCATTGGCTGAGAAGATGGAACTGACCGAAACAACAATCATGTGTGCTGTCTGTGTGATCTACTTGGCAACATTGATCGAGTAAAACAGATGTCTCCAACAACCTGGAATAGATGTCTGAGCGGTTAAGCAGCATTATGATGCCCTCTATGAATACATAGAGTCGCTTCGAAATGATGAAAGATTTTATGCATTTCAGGACCGCGCCAAAAGATGGTTGAGTCCATTCCATCATTTACGCTGATGATAATCGTCGGGTCAAGAGGCGAAAGAAGGTCTTCAATGAAAATGACGAGGAAGAAGAAACCCCAAAATCTGGCAGGGAGAAGTTCAGAGTTGAGACGTACTTCTCCATACTCGATCGCCTTCTGACAGAAATCCATAGGAGAAGAGAGAGTGATCAGAAAATCACGGATCTGTTTGATTCATCCCCACGGCCAACAGCCTCGACCATGATACACTCTCTCGCAGAGCGGAGAAACTGGTTTCAGCGTACACTGCTGACGTTGAAATGGACATAGTTCAGGAAATAGAACTTTGCTCGAAATACTCCAAGTTCATCGATGCATCGGACATGCTCAAGTACATTATTCACAACAATTTGACACAGGCATTCCCCAATATTTTGTTGCCCTCCGAAATATATTGTTTGATGTTTGCTACGAGCTGCGAGGTGAACGCTCCTTTAGCACACTAAAGCGCGTGAAAAATTGTCTTCGGTCGACCGTGGGGCAGGTGCGCGTGTCCACGCTCGCTCTGCTCTGTGTTGAATCTGAGCTGATGAAGCAAATCGATTTCTCCGAAGTGATCGCGTCGTTTGCCAACCAAAAGGCACGAAAGAAGGTGTTTTCAGCAGGGTGCAATTGAAAATATATACAAACATTCCTCCGAATTTGTTTTCTGTATCGTTTGTTTCTCAATTTCGAAGCCGAATTGGATTTTACAGACACTTGATATTTGAAAGTCGGACAAATCGCCATTTACCGCAGTCTGTTCCGATTAAATTTCATGTTCAAAATCGTCGTTTGGTCACTCTTGAATTTGGCCTACGAAATCTCAAGGGCCTTGGCCTACGAAGACCTTAATCCGGCCCTGCTTGCATGTATAAGCCGTGGTTCACCTAGTGGCTGCTTTCCAGGCTGCACGACCCTTGCTAGCCCTCTTGTTAAGCCTTTCACTCTAAGATCATCTCTCACAACACATCCCATGTTTTCCTCGGACGGCCTCTTGCTTTCCTTCCATTCACATTCATATTTATACACCTCCTCACACAACTACCCTACCACATCCTTTCAACATGTACAACCATCTCAAAGCGACCTCTATGCATAACCTCACTAATACTTTCTATACCTCACCTATCTCTTAATTCCACATTTGGTTTCCTATCCTTCAGTGTCACATCACACTCCACCTCACCATTCTCATTTCATTTCGTTCACACCTCCGTTCATCCTCCTTTTTGATCATCCATGTTTCGCTGCCATTCATCATCACGCTTCTAACGCAAGCTGCGTAAAGTTTTCCCTTTAATCGGAGAGAGGTCCCTTTCGATGTCAATAGGGGTAACAACTCCCTAAACTTCCTCCAGCCACTTCTAATTCTTGCACTCACTGCTGCCTCCACATCACCACCTGCACTAATCATATCACCAAGTTAACATAATTTATCTACATATTCCAGGGATATATCCCCATAAACTCACCTTTCCGCTCTACCTGGAGTCACTTTTTTACCTGCACAAACAGCACATTTGAAGTCAGGTGCTACCTGCAGTCTACCCCCTGATGCCACTACACCTCTTGTGCACCCAGCAGTTGCAGGATTTACACAATATTAAATTGCTACCTACACCTTCTCTACAGACAGCACAGGGCCACCTCCCTCTTTTTTCCACACTTCCTTCTCCCACACCACTAATCAGCACTTTTGTTTTCCCTGTATTCACTTTCAGTCCTCTGGTCTCCATACCCTCCTTCCATACTGTATAATTACCCATTACTTCTTCCACACTGTCGGCTATGAGCACCAGGTCATCAGCATACAGGAGTTCCCAAGGTGAGCCTCCTCTAAATTCCTGTGTTATAGCCTCAAGAACCATGATGAACAGGATTGGACTCAAGATTGACCTCCTGATGAACACCCACTTTCACTTCAAAATCCTCACTCTGCACTCCATTTACCCTCACAGAGGTTTCTGGGCCATCATACATTGCCATGACTACCCTAACTAACCAAACCTCCACATGTAACTTTCTCATGGACCATTGCACCTCCTCCCGAGGCACCCTACCGAACGCCTTCTCCAAATCCACAAATATAAAGTACAGTTGTTTCTTCTTCCACAGATATTTTTTCCTGTAATTGCCTAACTATAAATATTGCCTCCATCGTGCCCCTTCCTGACATGAAACCAAATTGCATTTCATGTATATTAACACTCTGTCTCATCAATTTATCCAGGACTCTCTCTACCACTTTCATTCCATGGTCCAGCAACTTCAGACCCCTATCATTGTTCTGAACTAAGGCATCACCCTTCCCTTTATAAACATTCACCATTACACTCTTGAACCAGTCATCTGGGATCGATGTCTCCCTTATAATTACATTTTCAATTTAGTGATTTTAGTTCACTCCAATATCGCCAAGATGCCTTCAGCATCTCTGCGACAACACCAGTTCTGCTCGCCGCTTTACCATTCTTCATTTCATCGATGGCTTTCTTCACCCATTCATTCCTCATCTTATCTCAGGTGTTGGGCCCTGCACCGGCTCTACTGCCTCCAGAATATCCCTGTTCCAAGGGAACTCCTCATTTAGCAGGCATTCATACTAACTCCTCCAAGCATTTCTCATCTCCCCATGGTCAACCAGTACATTTCCCATATCATCCTTCACACATTGTTCCCCTATGAGATCCTTATTTTGATCGATCATTTGCTTTGCTATCCTAAATATCTCCCCTCTACAATCTGCATTATTTATCACATCTGAAAGTGATTCCTTTACGAATTTTTTGGCCTTGTAAACTTCCCTTCTTGTCCTACGTTTAGCCACGAAGTATTCCTCCTTATCCCCTCCCTTTTTCCAAATCCTAAAGAGTTTTCTTTTTTCTTGAATCGCCATATCTACCCACCTCATTATTCCACCACCATGTAGCCTCATGTCTAGCTGGGCCCTGCGACCTTCGACCACATGTCTTTTCAGGAGCTCACAGTAGCCCATCTTCTAAAGAGTTCTAACAACTTTCTACATCCTCTCCCACCATAGGGTTTCCAAGATTCATTTCCAAAAGTTCCCTATAGAAATGTTTCTTCACATTCTGATCTCTTAGTTTCCATACTCTTCTCCTTGGAATGTAAGGTTTCCTCTTTTTCCCTGCTCCAACTTAACTTTACATCACACACTAGCAGCCGATGTTGTAAGGTACATTCTTCTCCACCTGTTGTTTTCACATCCTTAACCAACTTCCTATCTAATCTCCTAACTAGAAAGTAGTCTATCTGGCTCTTTATACCTCCTGACTCATGAGTGATCAGTCTGCTCGGCCTCTTCTAAAACATTGTATTGCAGACTACTATATCTAAAGCATCCCCAAACTTAAGTAAGTATTCTTACACCTTCAGTGTTTCTAACTCTGAAAGCTGACCCACTATGCACACCCTCGTATCCTTCTGCCAACCTTCCAACATGTCCATCCAAAACCCCTCTGATCACAAGAACTTCTCTCTCACTAATCCCTGAAACAACATGCACAAGTGTGTCCCAAAAGTCATCCTTCTCCTCCTCACTTAATCCTATCTGTGGGGCATATGTTGATACTACTGTTAATATATGCTTATCAAACAACAGCTTTAGGACTATAACTTGCATTTACCCTCTTAACCTCCAACAACTTCTCCACCCACTTCTCAGCTATCATAATCCCAACACCACCAGTTCCAGAGTTACAACCTATCCAAAATAATTTGTACCTATAATTTCTACCTGTAACCATTCTTGCAGCACCTCCCCTCCACCGTGTTTCTTGCACACATTATCCATCCACTCTTCTGCGGCTCTAAGTTTCCGCAATCTCACCAGCTCTACCACGCAAAGTACCAACATTCAGACGAGCAACCCTAACACCCATGTTGTCATGCCGAGTGGGTGCTTTAATGCATAACAGGATTGCTCCCATTTGTAATTTGTACAGCCATATATTTCTAAGAAAGAGAAAAAGGACTTGAGTAGAAAGCCACCCTCCATGGTATATGCCACCAGCAACCCAGGCATCAGTGCGCTTACATGACCTGATGCCGTAACACCAGCAGTCCAGTGGCTCGTGGGTGACCCACCCAGCCCTCTTCAGGACACCCATCCATGCGCGACATGGCAAAAGCAGACGGGGTATTATTCGCCTGCTGATAGAGCAGCCTCCCAGTACACTATGACTGGGCTCAGGCTCTTGTACTGTCAGGCAGTAAGTGCCAACCTGTTAAGACACACACCTGTACCCTCTAGACAATGCAGCAACACTACCCAGTGTCACCACAACAACTAACCCAGATGGGGAAGCACACAACTTAGATCCCCATTTCGCCAAAAGGCATATTTGAGGCATGTTTTTGTGGCCAGATCCCTTCCTTGAGCACAGTCAAGCCAATCATTAAGAAGTGGAAGGCGAATGGTACCACCATGACCCTGCCTAGATCAGGCTGTCCTCCAAACTGGATGACCAAGCAAGGAGGAGACTGATGCAGGAACAAGGCACCAGAGGCAACTGGCACTTTGTAAAGAGCTACATGCCTTTATGGCAAAGGTGGTCACTGTGTGCATGTGAAACAAATCCCAAACACTCCATAAGTCTGGCCTGTTTGGTCGGGTGGCAATAAGAAGCCATTACTCAAAAAGCCCACTTGTGTCACGTTTGAGGTTGCAAAAAACACTCCAGAAATTCTGAAGCCAACGTGGCAAAAAGTTTTGTGGTTGATGAAACCAAGATGGAACTTTTTGGCCTAAATGCAAAACGTACTTTTGCGACGCAAACCAACACTGCACATCACCCAAAGAACACCATCCCTACGGAAGTATCAAGTTGTGGGGATGTTTCTCAGCAGAGACTGGGGCACTTGCTGGGAAAGAAGGGAAAATGGATGGAGCAAAGTAGAGAAAATCCAAGAAGAAACCTGCTGCTCTGCAAGAAGGCTGAAATTGGGACGGAAGTTCACCTTTCAGTGTGACAGCGACCTGAAGCACACAGCGAAATCTACATGAAGTGGCGAAGGAACAAAAATATAAATGTCCTTGAGTGGCCCAGTCAGAGCCCCGACATAAATCCAGTCAAAAATCTGTGACATGACTTGAAGATTGCTATCCATTAACGCTCTCCACCCAACTTGACTGAGCTTGAACAGTTTTGTACAGAAGAATTGCCAAATATTGCCCAATCAAGGTGTGTGAAAAGTTGGTAGAGACCTATCCCAACAGACTCACAGCTGTAATTGCTGTCAAAGGTGCTTCCACCAAGCATGAACTCTGGGGAGTGGATACTTATCCAACCAAGATATTGTAGTTTTGTATTTTTAATTTTCTAAAATTTGTAGAATTTGTTTTTCACTTGGAAGCTCTGTCGGGTTAGGATGTGTAAATAAAGTTGGAAAAAGTCTGGTTTAAGCAATTTAATTCCAGGATATAAGGCAATAAAAGGTGAAAATTTTGAAAGGAGGTGTAGACTCTTTTGGCACTGTGTGTATATGTACTGTATATATAATATATTTGCATACATAGTCAAGGCTCATGGAAAAGCTAGTGCACTGAACGAATCAAGATCTAACAGAACAAAACAAACAGTAGATAGAGAGAGGAAGGGGGGGGGACACCAACAGCAGAGGGGGCAGTGAGGCAGGCTTGGACAAACAATGGATATGGAGAGGAATAGGGGCCAGGAAGAATGCATGGGTGGACATGATGGATATGGAAGGAAGCTCAGGAAGAAAAAAAGTGGAAATTTTGAAGAAGGCCTTTGGGTGGGATGGGTTAACGAGGGTAGAAAAGATCATCGTTTTGGATTTGGGATGATCTGAGATGGTGGTGAACATCTATTTTGGAGACCTGGAGGGAATAATGAGACTGAAGAGAATGTAGAAGTTGGTTCCACAGGCAGGAAAAAAAGGAGGAACGAATGTGTGGATGAGAGTAGTGATCCTGGATTTAGGTAGTTTCACCAGAATGGGGTTGATGGTGGAACATATGTGCCCTGCAGAAATCTGGGGGTGGGCGAACAAAGCACGGAAAGAGCAGAGGATGCAAGAGCAGAAAGAAAGCGGTAGAGAGACCACCAACGTGTATGTGTTGGCAAAGTGATTGGCCCATAGACTCAGCTTCATTACTGGAGATTTCAATGATCTTGAAGATTAGTTTCCACAGCATCAAGCTGAGAAAAGTGTGAGGCAGGGGAGTCAGCTTAGATGGGAGAGCAGAACTCCGTCAAGCTGTGGATGAAGGCCTTGTTGGTGGATATGAATGCAGGTGTGCCAAGGAAGGATATTGTACAGTGGAGGATGCCCAGTCGGCGACTGGCTTTGGAGGCCAACTTTGAAATATCATTTGCCCAAGAGAGATCGTGCCCGATCGTGAGACCCAGGAGTTCGAGCGACTGAATTTCCTCAAGAGTATTGTTAAGAAAATAGATGCAGAGATTGGGGGGGGAGGGGTACTTGTGATTTTATCAAAGTCTATGAAAGATTTTATCAAAGAGACTGCAGCCCACCTGTCTGAAGGATGTCACGGCACAGCGTGGACTCATCAGCAAATAGATAAAGGGGATTTTTCCAGAGTCAGAGATCATTTTTGAACATCAGGAGTAGGACTCGTATATTTACAGCTTTTATAAATTGAAGGATATTGGGTCCATAGTGACACATAGATTTGATTAGTGACACACATAGATTTGAAACTATATAGAAGCCAAAATCAGGTGGTGCTCCCCCAATTGCACTCCATCAGATTAAAGCTTTCCACAGATGGATGAAGGCTCAAAGACCACATGTCAATGTAAGTAGCACTGAGTTTGAGAAAGGAAATGGACATCCATATTTAAATTTCAGAGACAGGAATTCAGAGTTTTAGAAGACGTCATCATCAGGTTAAATGAATAAGTACAGTATATTGTTCCAGCAGCCTCTTCAGTTATTTGGCCCAGATTCACCGAGTTGGATCGAGGGGTGAATCACACCTTTACCTAGCTCAATTTGGTTAGTCCGAGGTCCATCGAGTGACAGGCCAGATTCCCCCTCCCACTGAGCACCTCAAAATTGCCACTTGGAGTAGTTCATCATCCTCAATGGGGAATGAGTTTGGTCTTCAAAGATAATCATCACACCAAATCTGTCTTTTATAGGACTTGTATGCCTGTACACCTTTGCGATCGTGGTGACTCAAAAAACTCGAACAAAACCCAGTTCATTCGTGTGTATTCAAGAAAGAGGGGAGGGTAAACAGCGAATATGGTAACACTTTATATACAAACTTATTCGCTGGTGCTGAAATGCTTGCCCTGGCTTTTGTCTGGATGGAAGAGGCTAAAATTTAATAATTTTTAACTGGGCCCTCAAGCACACCACTGTAGACGGACCAGGGGAAGGACAAGATGGAAAACCAGCTCCTGACCCTATGGGTACCATGAGGTTCTTTTCAGAGTCTAGGGCTCTGCAGCCCGGTCAAGGAATTTGAGCTCATGCCTAACGGATGGGGGCCCCCATCCTCATGCAGGCGTGAAGTGGAAAAAGGAAATGTGCAGATCCTGCAGCTTGGCTCTCTTTGCCGCACACACTGGGCTGGACTCCTACTGGACCGCGATGCGACCTCTGGACAACCAACCTGGGACAACTGGACTGAGGCACGACCTCTCCTAGACTCGGGCTCCTACCATGGGTGCACAGGCCTTATATGGGCACCCCGGATGCCCCACCTTGTGACATTGCCCTGCCTATTGGTGGAATGGCTGTAAATCATTGGAAAATCCCTCACCTGAGCCTCTCAGCTCTTTCTGAATATTCGAGGCTCATGCACTCGTGCCAAAACTCGCGTCTCCTCAGTGTTGCAAGGCCAGCTTCCTTTATAAAAGCACCCCTCAGACATTACAAAGAACAGAACATTAAAAAGGGGTTTAAGAGAGAAGCGGTTTTAGACACAAACATTGTGGAGGAAAGATGACAGCTTTCTATGTAAATATTGACGCTTAATCCTTTATCACAATTAAATTACCTCACTCTTCTGTTAATAGATGTACTAAGGGAATAACTATGTATAAGCTATGCAATGTTAACCCCCAAGAAGCTGATGTGGATTTTTTTCACCCACCCCGTTGTGATCGTTGAAGGATTCTACCTGGCCGATTGTGGAATCCTATTTAACTTCAGGCAGAGTTTGTCCGATTTGGTTATAAAATCCTGCATAAAACCCACCGACACTGATAACCGATGTCCACACAAGTCCTTTCTTTGTGAAACAATTTATTTTCTAATTATCCACCATACACTTTTCACCCTTGTACAATGAACTTAAGAATCCCCATTTGTTGCAATATTATTTGGTTCTATTTCATTTATTCTTACTTTTCGTTAACAGTTAAACCAACCGGATTCAATTCACTTCCATATTACATCAGAGAGTTTTATTCTAACTTGGTACTTGGTCAGTCCCAAGGAGCACAAGCCACTGAGATGCTATACATCCTCACGTGCTTACACTAAAACAATTTTACATTTCAAAGGATTTTATACTTTCATGGGAGAGTGGTGGGGGCTACCAACCCAGACTGCATACGTGTCCTCTAGGTGAGAAGCCCACCACGTACATTTCAAGGCAAAGGTTCGCTGTTATCAGCCCAGGTCACACCGCTCCAGAACAAGACATTTTTATTGCAACAATTTAGGGAAAAAGACTCTTGGCCAAAAAGGACAGCCAATTCGACTGGTAGCATAAAACTTAAATTTAAAACCCCATTTGTTACAATTTAGAATACATTAATATAATTTTTCCTCCACAAAGCCATTTCCACAACAATATCTTAAGTATCGTTAGCTTTACAGGAGTTTCAAGGATAACCTAGAGGCATGTATACTCGCCTTTGAGCCGTATCGCCTGGGTTCTAATCTCGGCTGAGCTATAAACTCTCATCCCAGTGTCCCGTAGGCAGGGCGAGGCATCAATATGTGTGCCGTTGGTCGGATGGACGTTGAACTGGGTGTCCCATCTGCTGGCATTATTTGCTGGACATGAAAGACCCTACAGTGTCTTTTGCAAAAAGTAGGTGAGCCATCGCCGGCACTTTGGCCAAATTCCAAATTCCTGCCCTAACCTACAGAGGGCGTTGCATCAGCAGCACAGATGCTCCCTCAGCCAATGATGGTACTCACAGCCATGTGCTGCATACGAAAGGAGATATGAAGACTAATTGTGTCCTTGTAACCAGATGGATTTAATCTGGACCACTCTTCTTGGACATGCACTTTATGAGGATGCTAATGCAGCAGCAGGTTTCAGATGATTCAGATTTATTGGAAATAGCTGATAACAGTCTGTGATATCCATGTTATTCTGTATACATCCGTGGTATCTATTCACAAATACCTTGCATTCTGTTAGGTCAATCAATAGGTTGTGAAAGTTTCTTGTTCCTTGCACTGCAAATTGCACTGAATCTTGCATGTGGTTTATTGTGGTCTGAGAGGTGAACAAATGCTCCATGATTAGATTCTTTCATATTCTTTGATGCATTTGTTGGTCTTTTTAGACCTGAATCATTTTTGTTCCGCTATAAATTTGTAATAATTTTTTTTTCGATGCATGATCTTTCATCAAAGACCCCCAAAAAGGGGTAATACATGTTCCTGTGTATGTGTTTTGGGGGGGGTTTTTTGTTCAGGATGGGGGGAAAATTTATTTTTAAATTCTACCCCTTTAATGCATTCGTGAGTCTTTTTAGACCCGGCCGAGCTTTTTTGTCTGTTCCACTCTAACTTTGTCATAAAAACGTTTTGATACAAAATTCTTCATACATGCTGTGAGTGAGTTGTGATGAATGTTGTTGGGTGTTTTTTTTGTCATTCAGGATTGGTCGGGGGGGGGGGGACGGGGGGGTGTATTTAAAAAAAATTTTTTACCCCCATCACATTGCGCTTGTTTGTTTCACCATAACTTTGTAATATAAATGTTTATTTGCATGATCTTTCAGATATGTTTAGAATAAAGGGGAATACATATTCCTGTGTGTGTGTTTTGTTTTGTTTTCTTTCAGGATAGGGGGGAATTTATTTTTTAAATTTTAATTATACATATATATTATATATATTTTCTTCCTGTTCTTCGCCTTTCAGTGCTTGCCTTTCATTTAGACATCGTGCAGAAGGTGTTCAGAGATTTTTCACTAATAACGGCATGAGAAATAAAATTAAAGTGTACATGAATTGTATGCCATTTCAAACATATAACACAGTAGTTACCAAAAAAAATACAGATAGCTGTGTGCTAGTGTGTTACTCAACGGAACAGAAAACAAAATAAGCTCGACAACCGAAGTCGAATTCAGAAAATGGTATTGCTCAAACAACTGCAAAACCTGCACAAATCTCTAATTAGGCCAATGGACGCGTCTGCCGGAACGAGTTTTCCTCATGTCTGATGTAAATTCTGGTGGCAAAGCAGTTGATGAAGATGTCGATGGGGCTGAACTCTGTGATTTTGGGTATATTGGCTCACAGGAAGAGTGGGAGTCGATGTCGCTGGGGCTTGTTCTACCACGGCAGTAGGATGAGTTACATCAGACTCTTTATCCATGGAGGCAGCCTTGATTCTGTCTAACTCTAAACTGACCGTTTCAAACTTCCCATTAAAATCAAGGATGAAGTAGTTGTCCTTGCTGGTAATGATGAGGAAGGGGCCCCAATACTGAGGTTGCAGAGAAGCCCTGACAGTGTCGTCACATACAAAAACATGGGTACAAGCCAAAAAATCTTGGGAAGATGTGTGGAACTCCATTGAGTTCTCATGGGGATGTGACGTAACTCACTCAATGTCCTTTGCAGTCTCTCCACATAATTGCTCGGGTCCAAACTGGTGTGAATGTTCGTCGGAGCAACAAATTTCCCAGGAAGGCGAAGTGTTGATCCAAAAACTAGCTTGGCTACGCTGCAACCCAGATCAGCTCTCACCGTGGCACGAATGCCCAAAAGCACGACAGGTAGGTTTTCCATCTGGTAATATGGATCTGCCTCTGCCCTGGACCAGTTTCTCACATTGTGGTTCATGTCACACTCGACTAAATGTCGAATCACAAGGTGCTGCGTTGCTCTGATACCAGGATGAGATAGATTGTGCAGAGATACAAATACGCCCCGTCTGAACTCAGCAGGAACATATGGACGAGAAGTGCCAGTGGATAGGTCGCAAACATTATTACCTTCAGAGAGAGGGAGAGGTACATCACTGAAGTTGAGTGATGTGGAACTGGCTCTGAGATGCTGGACTTCCTCGTCCTCCTGCTGTGCCTTGGCAAGCCAGTTGAAATCGATGGAGGTGGTTGTGTTGAGGGTGTTG
>CM068955.1:91545808-91566559 GCA_035128595.1 Eptatretus atami | reverse complement strand
GAGAGAGTTTGAAATGAGTGTCCAAGGAAGGATATTGTACAGTGGAGGATGCCCAGTCGGCGACTGGCTTTGGAGGCACTTGGAAATTATAATTTGCCCCAAGAGAATCGTGCCCGATCGTGAGACCCAGGAGTTCGATGCGACTGAATTTCCTCAAGAGTATTGTTAAGAAAATAATGGCAGAGATTGGGGCGCGAGGGTAAACTTGTGATTTATCAAAGTCTATGAAAGATTTTATCAAAGAGACTGCAGCCACCCTGTCTTGAAGGATGTCACGGCACAGGTGGACTCATCAGCAAATAGATAAGGGATTTTTCCAGGAGTGCAGAGTATCAATTTTGAACATCAAGGAGTAGGACTCGTATATTTACAGCTTTTATAATTGAAGGATATTGGTCCATGAGTGACACTAGATTTGATTAGTGACACACATAGATTTGAAACTATATAGAAGCCAAAATCAAGGTGGTGCTCCCCATTGCTTCCACAGATTAAGCTTTCACAGATGGATGAAGGTCATAAGACCACATGTCAATGTAAGTAGCACTGAGTTTGAAGAAAGGAAATGGACATCCATATTTAAATTTTCAGAGACAGGAATTCCAGAGGTTTTTGAAGACGTCATCATCAGGTTAAATGAATAAGTAGCAAGTATATTGTTCAGCACCTCTTCAGTTATTTGGCCAGATTCACCGAGTTGGATCGAGGGTGAATCACACCCTTTACCAGCCATTTGGTTAGTCCCGAGGTCCATCGAGTGAAGGCTCAGATTTTCCCCCTCCACTGGAGCACCTCAAAATTGCCACTTGGAGAGTTCATCATTCCTCATGGGGAATGAGTTGTTTCAAAGATAATCATCACACCCATCTGTCTTTATAGGACTTGTAGGCTGTCAATTGCGGATCGTGGTTGCCAAAAAACTCGACAAAACCCGTTCATTGTGTGTATCACGAAAGAGGGGAGGGTAAAATCAGCGAAATATGGTAACAATTTAATACAAACTTATTCGCTGGTGTGTAAATGCTTGCCCCTCGGCTTTTTGTCTGGCTGGAAGGGCTAAAATTTAATAATTTTTAACCTGGGCCCTCAAGCACACCACGTAGAGCGGGACCAGGGGAAAAAGGACAGATGGAAAACCAGCTCTGACCCTATGGGTACAATGAGGTTCTTTTAGAGTCTATGGGCTCATGCAGCCGGTCAAGGGAATTTGAAGAGCTCATGCCTAACGGATGGGGCCCCATCCTCATGCAGGCGTGAAGTGGAAAAAGGGAAATGTTCAGATCCGCAGCTGGCTCTCTCTGCCTGCACACACTGGGCCTGGACTCCTACTGGACCGCGATCGACGCATCTGACAACCAACCTGGGACAAACTGGCTGAGCACGACTCTCCTAGATCCGGGCTCCTACCATGGGTGCACAGCCTTATATGGGCACCCCGATGCCCCACCTGTGACATTGCCCTGCCCTATTGGTGGAATGGTGTAAATCATTGGAAAATCCCTCACCTGAGCCTGCCAAGCTCTTTCTGAATTTCGAGGCTCATGCACTCGTGCCAAACTCGCGTCTCCTCCAGTGTTGCAGCCAGCCTTTCCTTATCACAAGCACCTCAGACCATTACAAAGAACAGAATCGACATTAAAGGGGTTTAAGAGAGAACGGTTTTAGAACACAAACCATTTGGAGGAAAGATGACAGCTTTTCTATGTAAATGACGCTTAATCTTTATTCACAATTAAATTACCCTCACTCTTTGTTAATAATGTACTAAGGGAAATAACTCAGTATAAGCCTATTGCAATGTTAACCCCCAAGAAGCTGATGTGGATTTTTTCACCACCCACCCGTGTGATCGTTGAAGGATTCCTAGCTGCCGTGTGATCCTATTTAACTTCAAGGCAGAGTTTGTCCGATTTGGTTATAACATCCCTGCATAAAACCACCGACACTGATAACCGATGTCCACACAAGTTCCTTCTTTGTGAAACAATTTATTTTCTAATTATCCACCATACACTTTTCACCCTTGTCCAATGAACTTAAGAATCCCCATTTGTTTGCACATATTATTTGGTTTCTATTTCAATTATTCTTACTTTTCGTTAACAGTTAAACCAACCGGATTCAATTCAACTTCCCATATTAACATCAGAGAGTTTTTATTCTAACTTGGTATTGTCAGTCCAAGAGCACAAGCCACTGAGATGCATACATCCTCACGTGCTTACACTAAACAATTTTATCATTTCAAAGGATTTTATACTTTCATCGGAGAGTGGTGGGGGCTACCAACCCAGACTGCACGTGTCCTCTAGGTGAGAAGCCCACCACGTACATTTCAAGGCAAAGGTTCGCTGTTATCAGCCCACGGTCAACACGCTCCAGAACAAGACATTTATCAAACATTTAGGGAAAAAGACTCTTGGCCAAAAAAGGACAGCTCAATCGACCTGGTAGCAAACTTAAATTAACCCCATTTGTTACAATTTAGAATACATTAATATAAATTTTCTCCACAAAGCCATTTCCACAACAATCTAGTAGCGTAGCTTACAGGAGTTTCAGGCTAACCTAGAGGCATGTATACTCGCCCTTTGAAGCCGTACGCCTGGGTTCTAATCTCGGCTGAGCTATAAACTCTCATCGCCAGTGTCGTAGCAGGGCGAGGCATCATTGTGTGCGTTGGTCGGACTGGACGTTGAAACCTGTGTCCATCTGCTGGCGATTATTTGCTGGAGCCATGAAAGACCCTACAGTGTCCGTTTGCAAAAAGTAGGTGAGCCATCGCCGGCACTTTGGCCAAATTCCAAATTCCTGCCCTACCTACAGAGGCGTTGCAATCAGCACAAGATGCCTCCCTCAGCCAATTATGGTATCACAGCCATGTGCTGCATACGAAAGGAATATGAAGACGTATTGTTGTCCTTGTACCAGATGGATTTAATTCTGGAACCAGCTCTCTTGACATGCACTTTATAGGAGTGCTAATGCAGCAGCAGGTTTCAGATGATTCAGATTTATTGGCAATAGCTGATAACAGTCTGTGATATCCATGTTTATTTCTGCTATAGACATCCGTGGTATCTATTCACAATACCTTGCATTTCTGTTGGTCATCAATTTAGGTTGTGAAAGTTTCTTGGTTCCTTGCACGCTGCAATTGCACTGAATCTGGCATGTGGTTTATTGTGGTTGAGAGGTGAACATAATGCTTCCATGATTAGATTCTTTCATATTCTTTGATGCATTTGTTGGTCTTTTTTAGACCTGAATCATTTTTGTTCCGCTAATAATTTGTAATAATTTTTTTTTTCGATGCATGATCTTTCATCAAAGACCCCAAAAAGGGGTAATACAGTTCCTGTGTATGTGTTTTGGGGGGGGTTTTTGTTCAGGT
This sequence comes from Eptatretus atami, assembly GCA_035128595.1. Classification (NCBI taxonomy): domain Eukaryota; kingdom Metazoa; phylum Chordata; class Myxini; order Myxiniformes; family Myxinidae; genus Eptatretus; species Eptatretus atami. The sequence goes on along the minus strand of CM068955.1, from coordinate 91,563,165 downwards.
GGGGGGAAAATTTATTTTTAATTCTACCCCTTTAATTGCATTCGTGAGTCTTTTTAGACCCGGGAGGTTTTTTGTCGTTCACTCTAACTTTTGTCATAAAAACGTTTTTGATTACAAAATTCTTCAACATTGCTGTGAGTGATTGTGATGAATGTTGTTGGGGTTTTTTTTCATTCAGGATTGGTCGGGGGGGGGGGGGGGAGGGGGGGGTGTTATTTAAAAAAATTTTTACCCCCATCACATTTGCGCTTGTTTGTTTCCACCAATTCACAGATCAAACGCTACAATCAACCCATTCAAATCACAAGAATCATCAAAAAAAACATTCCATGTCCCAGTTCATCACCAATCCATCCATCAAACACAAAAACTCCCAATCCAACAATTACATCCAATCTTATCCATCACCCAATCATCATTTCCATCAAAACATAATTTGTAATATAAAATGTTTATTTGCATGATCTTTTCAGATATGTTTAGAATAAAGGGGAATACATATTCCCTGTGTGTGGTGTTTTGTTTTGTTTCTTTCCACGGATAGGGGGAATATTTTATTTTTTAAATTTTAATATAACATATATATTATATATAATTTCTTTCCTTGTTCTTCCCTTTCAAGTGCTTGCCTTTCATGTAGACATCGTGCAAAGGAAGGTAGTTCAGAGATTTTTCACTAATAACGGCAATGAGAAATAAAATTAAAAGTGTACATGAATTTTTTGTATTGACCAATTCAAACTATAACACAGTGTTACCGAAAAAAAATACAGATAGCTGTGTGCTAGTGTGTTTACTCACCGAAAGAAAACAAATAAGCTGCGACAACCGAAGTCGAATCAGAAAATGGTATTGCTCAACAAACTGGCAGAAACTGCAGCAAATCTCTAATTAGCCAATGGACGCGTCTGCCGGAACGAGTTTTCTATCATGTCTGATGTAAATTCTGGTGGCATAAAGCAGCTTGAGAAGATGTCGATGGGGCTGAACTTGTGATTTGTATATTGGACTCAACAGAAGGGAGTGGGAGTCGATGTCGCTGGGTGCTTGTTCTACCACGGCAGTAGGATGAGTTACATCAGACTCTTTATCCATCGGAGGCAAAGCCTTTGATTCTGTCTCAACTCTAACTGAACCGTTCAACTTCCCAATTAAAATAAGGATGAAGTAGTTTGTCTTGCTGTAATGATGAAGGAAGGGGCCAATATGAGGTTGCAGAGCAAGCCTGACAGTGTCGTCACATTTAAAAACGATGGATACAAGCAAAAATCTTGGCAAAGATGTGTGGAACCCCATTGAGCTCTGGTGGGATGCTGAACGTAACTCACCTCATGTCCTTTGCAGTCTCTCCACATAATTGCTTCGGGTCAAACTTGGTGTGAATGTCGTCGTGAGCAACAAATTTCCCAGGAAGGGCGAAGTGTTGATTCCAAAAACAGTTGGCTCGCTGAACGCAGATCAGCTCTCACCCGTGGCAACGAATGCCCAAAACACGACAGGTAGGGTTTCCATCTGGTTACATGGATCTGGCCTCTGCCCTGGACCAGTTTCTTCACATTGTGGTTCATGTCCACACTCGACTAAATGTCGAATCACAAGGTGCTCGTTGCTTCTTGGCATACCAGGATGAGATAGATTGGCAGAGATACAAATAACGCCCGTCTGAACTCAAGCAGGAACATATGGACGAGAAGTGCCGCTCGGATATTGGTCGCAAACATTATTACCTTCAGAGAGAGGGAAGGTACATCACTGAGTTGAGTGATGTGGAACTGGCTCTGAGATGCTGGACTTCCTCGTCCTCCTGCTGTGCCTTGGCAAGCCAGTTGAAAAATCGATTGGAGGTGGTGTGTGTTGAGGGTGTTGATATTGAGCATGAGAGAGCATCAAGCTGCAGTATTCTCTCAACCATTCACAAGACGTATATCGGAGGTAAATTGAGAATGCAGCAAATGTCGGACTCTCTTGGTGAATAGCGATCAGGTTTTCCCTGAAAATCATGGCAGTAACGACTCGTGTCAAGTGTAAACACAGAACCTCTACCCTCAGCCACGTACGAAAAATTGCGGATTGTGAGATTAAAACTGCGGGTAGATTGATTCAAGAATGGTGTTTGTGAAGTCCAGACATGATGGCCAAAAACCTGCCTCCTCCTGTATCCAAGTTCCTTTTTGTTTCCTTGATCTTTTCTTGTTAATCTCCGCCATCGAAGATCGAGTTACTGTTTTCACCCCTTTCTGTTTGTTTGTTTGTTTGTTTGTTTGTTTGTTTATTTGTTATGTGAACAGTATTTGCGGAAAAACTCCCTCGACGGATTTCGACGAAACTTGGTGGGGGGGTTTGGTCTGGTCCAAGGAACCATGCATTAGATTTTGACTCGGTCGCAAAATCCAATATGGCGCTACTGGCGGCCATTTTGAAAAAAATATTTGAATTTTTTTTTGCATTCTACATGTTTTTAAAGTGATGTCCAACCCCCCCCCCAACAAAAAAATGGTTGGATGAAAAGAACTATAACTCTGTCAGCACTGTTGACGTCATATTTGATGAAGAAGAATAAGGTTCACTTTGAGTGACCTGGTGCAGTTTGGGGCGGAGGTTTTGCACTCTCCCGAGTGCTCCCTCTAAGTTTCACTATGTTTTTAAACTGCATGAATGATAGCAAACATTCCTGTCATGGCTCATGTACTTAGCAGAAAATGTTTCATTTTATTTACATGACTAGCAGGAATGCCTGGGCGTTGCCTGACAACGCGGCCCGGTAGGCCTCACGCCCCTTCATCACTTTGACTCTCGGTCATCCTTTCCGCTCCATAATCCCACCTCTCCTTCTGCCTCCTCCCACCTCACCCCACTTCCCTCCGAACACCATTCCTTTCCAACTCCCTCCCCTGATGTGGAAGGTCGGCTTTTTGGGCTTCCCACTCCCTGGGGACGTGTAACAATGAACAAAATGCAAAGTTATTCTACCCTGCTGACTTGTAATACCCTCTGCACACCACCGGGTGGAGCTACACGTAAATAAAGATTTACATGGAAATTCGTCGACTTCCCTCCCTGAACTCTCCCGTGACGACAATATACACCAGAGCACCATGTTTCACGCATAGAGGTCAACTTGGTGCTTGTGCAAGTTTGGTGGTTAATCGGCCCAAGTAGTTTTTGGCTGTGATTGGTTTACACACAGAACAGAAGACATGAAAATGACATTTATTTATTAGATAACGGAAGCGATTATGCGAGGGATCTGATGGAGTATGTTTAAGATAATGAAGGGTGTGGACAAGATAGGTGCAGAACGAGTTTTTCAGCAGAATGGGCACTGTTAGGACAGGGGCTACAGCCTGAAAGTAAAGGTGAGAGGTGGGAGAGTATTAAGGAAGGGTCTTTCAGTCGGAGAGTCGTTATGCAATGGACCTCCCTGGACATGTAGTGGTACTCAGGGACACCGAGTGGGTGGGTGGCTAGAAAGTGGCCTTATCAGAACACAAACGCCCAAAAGGTCTGCGCAACATTGCTCTGAACTATCTTGAGAGTCCGTAAGACAATCATAATCCTTTGACTTGCAATAATTTTGTCCTCACAGTATTGTCAGAGCCTTTTCAGACAGACCATCGACACTTCTGAAAAGGATTCCTCGATTCCAATTTGTCTGTTTTCATCATTTTTCAGATGCGAGAAACGCGCACGTATCCTGGCAGCGAATGATAGCTCGATCGACAAGCCTACAGCTGCGATAGAGTTACATGGATAAGGCGACAGTGCTTTGGTAAGCTCAAACAACCCATTGATAGTGATTGATAATCTCAGTTTCGTGAGTATTAAATAAACTGTATTTTGCCCGCACATGGGCACGATCACTTTTGGGACCTTTTGGTGTGCAACGTCGCTGGAGCACTTTCGTTTTGATCACAAGTCATGATCTATGTTTAATTAGTTATGCCACATTTGTCGTTTGAATTGGGGCTCAATTCTTCTTCAAATTGCAACTTGCTGTGTCTTAGACATTTATCTTCCACCCTAAATCAAATGATATATGTGGAAGGATATGTTTTATTATTATATTATTATTATTATTATTAGATATTTTTTGTTCCATTAAATCAGTTTTGTCCCCTTGCATTCTGCTGCTCAACGTCCCTGGTGGGCAGTAGAGGGGAAGATTGGTTTAAATTAGCATAGATAGGTACCTAGAAGCATTGAAGATGCAGGGTATGAGGATATTGGCAGGACTTAATTGGTAGTTTGTGAGTATTAATTGCCAAAGTTCCATGTCTATATTAGCAGCCAAGCTTCCGTGTCGCCCTGTATTATTGGCCAGAGTTCCGTGTCCGTATTATTGGCGTATAAGTTCGGTGTCTGTATTATTGCCAAAGTTCCCCAAATGTCTATATTAAGCGCCAAAGTTCCATGTCTGTATTATTGCCAGAGTCCGTTCCGTTATTATTGGCTAAAGTTTCGGTGTTCTGTTATTATGGCCAAGAGTTCCATGTCTATATTTATGCAGCCACCAAGCCTCCGTGTCGTATTATTAGCCAAAGTTCCATGGTCTCTATTATTGACCCAGAGTTCCGTGTCTGTTATTATTGTGCCCAAGTTCCGTGTCTGTATTATTAGCCAAAGTTTCCTGTCTGTATTATTGGGCAGAGTTTTCCGTGTCTGTTATTATTGGCCCAAGTTCGGTGTCTGTATTATTGGCCAAAGGTTCCATGTCTAAATAATTGCAGCCAAACTCCGTGCTGTATATTAGCCAAGTTCCATGTATCTATTATTGGCCAGAGTTCCGCTGTCCGTATTATTGCTAAAGTGTACGTTGTGCATTATTGGCTAAAAAGTTCCGTGTTCGCATTATTGTCAAAGTTCCATGTTGTATTATGGCTTAGTTCCGTGTTTGTATTATTGGCTAAAGTCCTTCTGTATTATTGGCGCAAGTCCATGTCTGTATTATTTCCAAAGTTCGTGTCCTGTATTATAGCCAAAGTTTCATGTCCCTCGCATTATTCGCAAGAGTTCCATGTCTGTATTATTCGGCCAAGTTCGTGTCTGTATATTGGCCCATCGTTCGTGTCCTGTATATTGGCCAAAGCTTCCGTGTGTATTATTGGCTAGAGTTCCGGTGTCTTGTATTAATTGAGCTAAGGTTCCGTGTTGTATCATGGCTAAAGTTCCGTGTCTGTATTATTTACGCCAAAGTTTCATTTCTGCATCTATCTGGCAAGAGTTCCGTGTCGTACTATCTGGGCAAACAGTTTCCGTGTCTCGTATTATTCGGCGCAGAGTTCGTTGTCTGTATCATTGGGCAGAGTTACCGTGTTACCGTCATTCAATAGGCCCAAGGTTCCGTTCCGTATTAACTGGCCAACTGTTCCGCTGTCTGTATATTGGCAGTTCCGTGTCTGTATTATTGGCCAAAGTTCTCCCGTGTCTATTATTGGCCACCAGTTTCCATGTCTATTATTGGCCAACAGTTCCTTCCCTGTATTATTTTGCACAAGTTCCGTGTATGTAATTATTGCCAAAGTTCCGTCCTCATTATTGCCAAAGTCCCGTTCTGCTATATTGGCCCCAACATTTTGCTATTATTTGCCAGTTCCTTCCCTGTTTATCGCCAAAGTTCCATTCTGTTTATTAGCCAAAGCTCCGTCTACTATTCATTAACCAAAGTTCCCATGTCTGTATTATGGGCCCAACGTCTGTGTCTGGTATATTGGCCAAAGTTTGTCTGATTATGGCCAAAGTCGTGTCTGTATATTGGGCAGAGTCTTGTCTGTATATTGCCAACGCCTGGTCTTATTAATTGGCCAAAGTTCTGTTCGTATTATTGGCCAAGAGTTCTGTGTCTGTATTATTGGCCAAGTTTTCTGGTGTCTGTTTTATTTGCCAAAGTTCGTGTCTATATTGGCCAAAGTTCCGTGCCTAATTATTGCTAAGTTCCCCGTGTCTCTATTATGCCTGAAAGTTCTTGTCTGTATTATTGGCCACAAGTTTCTTGTCTGTATTATTGGCCAAAGTTCCTGTGTCTGTTATTTATTGCCCAAAGTTCATGCCTATTCGTAGCTAAAGTTCTGTGTATGTATTAATTGGCCAAAGTTCCTGTGTCTGTATTATTGCTCCAAGTTCCGGTGTCTATTATTGCCAAAGTTTCATGTCTAACTTTCTGGCCAACAGTTCCTGCCTCTTATTGACCTCAAAGTTCGCTGTCTGTTTTGGGCCAGCTTCCGTGTCTGTTCTTTCGCGCAAAGTCGTCTCATCCTAATGGGCGAAAGTTCCGGCTGTCTTAAATTATTGGCAAGTTCGTCGTCTGTACATTATTGGCCAACAGTTCTGTGTCTGTAAATTATTCGGCAAGGTTCCGTGTTGCGCTATTTATGGCTACAAGCTCTGGTGTCTGGTAAATAAAAGCCAAAACTCTCAGTTTTTGTTATTTAAATTACCAAGTTTTACATGCTCTTTATTTTATTTGAGGGCCCAAAGTCCTTTTGCCCTATTAATTGGCCAGAGTTCCTGTCCTGTATTATTGCCACGAGTTCCGTGTCCCTGTATCTTGGCCCAGAAGTTCGTGTCTGTATTTCTGGCCAGAGTTCCGTGTCTGTATTCTTGCCAAAGTTCCCGTGTCTGTAATTATTGTCAAAGTTCCGTGTCTATTATTGGGCGCAAAGTTTCATGTTATTATTCGGCCAAGTTCGTGGTCTGGTTATTGACTAAATTTCCCGTGTCTGTTATTGGCCAAAGTTCGTTCTGTATGGGCCAAAGTTCTTGGCCAAAGTTAGTTCCTGTTTTTCGGCCAAAGTCCCGTGTTGTAATAATGGCCAAAGTTCTGTGTTCCTGTATTATTGGCCAGGTTCCGTGTTGTATTGATTGCTAAAGTTCTGTGTCTGTATTAATAGCCAAAACCCATGTCTGTATTATTAAGCGCAAAGTTTTCCATGTCTTATTATTGGCCAAAGTCCCATGCCTATATTGACCAAGTTCCGTGTCTGTATTATGGCCAAAGTTCCGTGTCTGTAATACTTGGCCAAATTCCGTGTTGTATTATTGGCCAGAGTTCCAGTGTCTGTATTTATGGGCCAGAGTCCGTGTCTCGTATTATTGACCAGATTCCGTGTCTGTATTCTTCGCCAGATTCTGTGTCTGTCTCTGCCAGAGGTTCCGTGTCTGTATTCTTGGCAGAGGTCGCGTTGTCTGTATTCTGCCAGAGGTCCGTGTCTGTATCTTGCCAGAGTCCGTTGTCTGTATTCTTGGCCAAGTTCCCGTGTCTGTATTCTTGGCCAAGAGTTCCGTGTCTGTATTCTTGGCCAGAGTTCGTGTCTGTATTTTGGCCAGAAGTTCCGTGTCTGTAATTCTTGGCCAGAGTTCCGTGTCTGTATCCTTTGGCCAGAGTTCCCGTCGGACTGATTCTGGCCAGCAGTTCCATTCTGTATTCTTGGCAGAGTTCTCCGCGCTGTATATGGCCAAAGTTTCCATGCCTATTAATTTGGCCAAAGTTCCGTGTTGTTTATTGGCCAGATTCCGTGTCTGTTATTGGCCAGAGTTCGTGTTTGTATTCTTTGCCAGAGTTATGGTGTCCTGTATTCTTGGCCAGAGTTTTACGGTGTCTGTATTTGGCCAAGGTTCCGTGTCACTTGTATTCTTGGCCACGAGTTCCGTGCTGTATCTTGCCAGAGTTCCGTGGGTCTGTATTCTTGGCCAGAGTTCCGTTCTGTATTCTTGGCCAGAGTTTCCGCTGTCTGTATTTTGGCCAGAGTTCCGATGTCTGTATTCTCGGGCCAGAGTTCAAGTGTTCTGTATTCTTGGCCAGAGTTCGCGTGTCTGTATTATTGGCCAAGTCAATGCCCTATTATTGGCCAAAGTTCGTGTCTGCATTATTGGCCAAAAGTTCCGTGTCTGTGTTATTGGTCAAGTTCCGTATCTATTATTGGCCAATAGTTCGTGTCTACATTATTGCCAAAGTTCTGTGTCTGTATTGGCCAAAGTTCCTGTGTCTGCTTGGCCAAAGTACGTGGTCTGTATAAATGGCCAAAAGTTATGTGTCTGTATTATTGGCCTAAAGTTCCGTGTCTGTAATTAATAGCCAAGCTCGTGTCTGTATTATTAGCCAGAGTTCCGTGTCTATTTGGCCCAGAGTTCTGTGTCTGTATACTGGCAAAGTTCATGTCTCGCTATGATTGGCCAAGTTCCGTGTCTATTATTGCCAAAGTCCAATCATATTATGGCCAAAGTTCCGTGTCTGTATTATTGGGCCACATCCTCCAGTGCTCCGTTTATTGCCCAAAGTTCCGTGCTGTATTATTGGCCAAAAGTTCGCTGTCCTGTATATATGGCCAAAGTTCCGTGTTGTATTATTGGCCAAGTTCCGTGTCTATTTGGCCAGAGTTCCGTGTCTGTATTATTTGGCCAGAGTCGTGTCTGTATTATGCCAGAGTTTCCGTGTCTGTATTCTTGCAGAGTTCCGCTGTCTGTACTATCTGGCAAGAGTTCCGTGTCTGTATTATTGGCCAGACTGTTCCGTGTCTGTATATTGGCCAAAGTTAACATGATCTCTATTATGGCTCAAGTTCCGTGTCTGTATTCATTAAGCCAAAGTTTCATGTTGCATTATTGCCAAGAGCTTCTGTGTCCAGTATTACTTAGCCAAAGTTCCGTGTCTGTATTATTGGCCAAAGTTTCCGGGTCTGCATTATTGGCCAAAGTTCCGTGTCTGTATTATTGGCCAAAGTTCCGTTCGTATTATTGGCCAAAGTTCCGTGTCTGTATTATTGCCAAAGTCCGTGTCTGTATTGATTGGCCAAAGTTCGTGTCGTATATTGGCCAAAGTCCAAGTGTCTGATATTATTGCCAAGTCTCTGTGGTCTGCTATTATTGTCCAAAGTTTCGTGTTGGTATATTGGCCAAAGTTCCAGTGTCTGTATTATTGGCCAAAGTTCCGTTCTGTATTATTGTGCCAACATTTCCGTGCTCTGTATTATTGGCCAAATTTCCGTGTCTGTATTATTGGCCAAAGTTCCGTGTCTGTATTCATTGGCCAAATTTCCGTGTCTGTATTATGGCTCAAGTCCGTGCTGTATTATTGCAAAGTTCCATGTCCTGTATTATGGCCAAATTTCCGTGTCTTGTATTATGGCCAAAGTCCATGTCTGTATTATTCGGCCAAAGTTTCGTGTCTGTATATTGGCCAAAGTTCCGTGTCCTGTATATTGGCCCAAAGTTCGTGTCTTGTATTATTGGCCAAATTCCTGTCTGTATTAATTGGCCAACGGTTCGTTGTTGTATTATTGGGCATTTCTGCAATCAAGGATACTTTGCTGAAATCCCAATCTGGAAGATCATGTTGTTCTTTCGGAATAGGCCCTAAAACACAGGTTTCTGCAGTGCCGGATGAAATAATATAATCCCCTAAACCGTCCTCGGACATTGGTGATACACTACTCATTCTCCTTGAGAACTTGGAGACAGCAACTAGCAGTCGCAGTGGACAGTATTAGAAGCTACTGCCTCGCAATATCATACGAAATCCTCCTGGCCCCTTTGGTGTTTCATTCAAGACTTTGACAACTTGGGAACGCTTTTAGTCAACAAACGTGGTGGCGCTGGGAGTGTCCATGACGGATCCCATGGGGTCATGCTGCAGGATTCACACCAGTTCAACGGTGAAGATATAGATATCAGAGGAACACAGCCAGCGATGCAGCACATCGAGGACAGGGGCAAGAGATCATTGAAATTGATAACCGAACCAGAACTTACAGATTGTTACATGGGAAACGAATGTACCCACAATCATGAAATTGTCACAAGCTGATCGACGGGGGCGATGAAGCAGCACAGGCATGCTTGCCTGAGTTGTCTAACCTTGGTTCACAATCCAACCCAGCTATAAACTGTCATCCTGGTGCTTCACAGGCAGGTAATCCATCAAAGTTGTGTTATCCTCGCATGGACGTTAAACGTGGGTGTCCTGTCTTTGGGATGTTTTAACAAAGGTCCCGAGGTGTCCTTCAGACGTATATGGACGATATACTCCGCATCCTATCAGTGCCAAATTACTTTAAAGACTTACATGGGCGCTGTTTGGCGGAGTGAGCGAGCCGCCAATTTTTGACTTAATGGACAAGTCACAGAAAACTGGAAGTGGGCGTGAAGACAGGTGGAGCCAGAAGATGGAAGTGGCGTGCCAGTGGTGGAGGTGGAGCCAGAGATGGAAGTGGGCGTGAAGAGCGGAGTCAGAGATGGATCAAGTGGGCGGTGAAGAGCGGAGTCAGAGCTGGATGGGCGTGAAGAGGCGAAGCTGAGATGAAAGTGGGCGTGAAGAAGGGGAGCCAGAGATGTAAGTGGGCGTGAAGAGGCGAGTCAGAGATGGAATGCGTCGAAGGGCGGAGTCAGAGATGGAAGTGGGTGTGAAGAGGCGAGTCAGAGATGGAAAGTGGGTGTGAAGAGGCGGAGTCAGAGATGGAAGTGGGTGTCGAAGGGCGAGGTTAGAGATGGAAGTGGTGTGAAGAGGCGGAGTCCAGAGAGCGAAGTGGGCGTGAAGAGGCGGAGTCAGAGAATTAAGTGGTGTGAAGAGGCGGAGTCAGAGATGCGGAAGTGGGTGTGAAGAGGCAGGAGTCAGAGATGAGTGGGTGTGAAGATGGCGGAGTCAGAGATGGAAGTGGGTGTGAAGAGGCGGAGTCCATGAAGATGGAAGTGGGCGTGAAGAGCGGAGTAGAGAATGGAAGTGGGTGGTGAAGAGGCGGAGGTAAGAGATGGAAGTGGGTGTGAGAGGCGGAGTCAGAGATGGAAGTGGGTGTGAACGAGGCGGGAGGTAGAGATGGGAAGTGGGTGTGAAGAGGCGAGTCAGAGATGAAGTGGGGTGAAGAGGCGGGAGTAGAGATGGAAGTCGGCGTGGAAGAGGCGGAGTCAGAGATGGAAGTGGGCGTGAAGAGCGGAGGTAGAGATGGAAGTGGGTTGCTGAACGGGGGAGTCAGAGATGGAAAGTGGGCGTGAGAGGCGGAGTCAGAGATGGAAGTGGGCTGAAAGAAGGCGGAGGTAAGGATGTAAGTGGGTGTGAGAGGGAGTCAGAATGGAAGTGGGCGGGAAAGGCGGAGTCCAGAGATGAATGGGCGTGAAGCGGCGGAGCCAGAGATGTAAAGTGGGCGTGAAGAGGTGGGGTCAAGATGTAAACTGGGCGTGAAGAGGCAGGAGTCAGAGATGGAAGTCGGGCGTGAAGCGGCGGAGTCAGAGATGGAATGGGTGTGAAGAGGCGGAGTCCAAGGATGAAGTGGGGGTGAAGAGGCGGAGGTCAGAGATGGAAAGTGGCGTGAAAGAGGCCGATCAGAGATGGAAAGTGGGCGTGAAGAGGCGGAGGTAGATGATGGACAGTGGCGTGTGAAGAGCGCGGAGGTGAGATGGAATGGTGGGTGTTGACAGAAGGCGGATGTCAGAGATGGAAGTGGCGTGAAGAGGCGGAGCTCAGAGATGGACAGCTGGGTGTGAAGAGGCAGGAGTCAGAGATGAAGTGGGTGGAAGAGGCGGAGTCAGAGATGAAGTGGGTGTGAAGAGGCGGAGTCAGAGATGGGAAGTGGGTGTGAAGAGGCGAGTCCAGAATGGAAGTGGGCGTGAAAGAGCGGAGGTAGAGATGGATAGTGGGTGTAAGAGGCAGGAGGTAAGAGATGGAAGTGGTGTGGAAGAGGCGGAGTCCAGAGAATGGAAGTGGGTGTGCAAGTAGGCGGAGTAGAGATTGAAGTGGGTGTGAAGAAGGCGGAGGTGACGATGGAAGTGGTGTGAAGAGGCGGAGCGTAGATAGATGGAAGGGGTGTGAAGAGCGCGGAGGTAAGAGATGGAAGGGGTGTGAGAGAGCGGAGATAGAGATGGAAGTGGGTGTGAAGAGCGGAGTCGAGATTGGAAGTGGGCGTGAGAGGCGGAGGTAGAAGATGGAAGTGGGCGGAAGAAGGCGGAGGTAGAGATGGAAGTGGCGCTGAAGAGGCGGAGGTAGAATGGAAGTGGTGTGTGAAGAGGCGGAGTCAAGATGACGTGGGTGTGAAGAGGCGAGGTAGAGATGTAATGGGTGTGATAGAGGCGGAGGTAGAGATGGAAGTGGTGTGAAAGGCGGAGGTAGAGATGGAAGTGGGTGTGAAGAGGCGGAGGTAGAGATGGAAGTGGGTGTGAAGAGGCGGAGGTAGAGATGAAGTGGTGTGAAGAGGCGGAGGTAGAGATGGAAGTGGTGTGAAGAGGCGGAAGTAGAGATGGAAGTGGGTGTGAAGGCGAGGTAGAGATGGAAGTGGGCGTGAAGAGCGGAGGTAGAGATGGAAGGGGTGTGAAGAGGCGGAGTAGAGGATGGAAGTGGGCGTGAAGAGGCGGAGTCAGAGATTGGAAGTGGGTGTGAAGAGGCGGAGGTAGAAGATGGAAGGTGGTGTGAAGAGGCGAGGTAGAGATGGAAAGTGGGCGTGAAGAGGCGGAGGGTACGCGATGGATAGTGGGGTGAAGAGGCGGAGTCCAGAGATGGAAGTGGGCGTGAAGAGGCGGAGGTAGAGGATGGAAGTGGGGCGTGAAGAGGCCGGAGGTAGATGATGGAAGTGGGTGTGAAGAGGCGGAGGTAGAGATGGAAGTGGGGCGGTGAAGAGGCGGAGGTAAAGATGGAAGTGGGTGTGAATGAGGCGGAGGTAGAGATGGAAGTGGGTGTGAGAGGCGGAGTTAGAGATGAAGGGGTGTGAAGGAGGCGGAGGTAGACGATGGAAGTGGCGTCAAGAGGCGGAGTAGACGATGATAGTGGGCGTGAAGAGTCGCGGAGGTAGAGATGGAAGTGGGCCGTGAAGAGGCGGAGGTAGAAGATGGAAGTGGGCAAGTGAAGAGGCGGAGGTAGAGATGGAAGTGGGCGTGAGAGGCGGAGGTAGAAGATGGAAGTGGGCGTGAAGAGGCGAGGTAAGACGATGGAAGTGGGTGTGAAGAGGGGAGTAGAGATGGAAGTGGGCGTGAGAGCGGAGGTAGAGATGGAAGTGGTGTAAAAGGGGAGTAGAGACTGAAGGGGCGTGAAGAGGCGGAGTCAGAGATGGAAGTGGGCGTGAAGAGCGGAGTCAGAGATGGAAGTGGGCGTGAAGAGGCGGAGGTAGAGATGGAAGTGGCGTGAACGAGGCGGAGGTAGAGATGGAAGTGGGGTGAAGAGGCGGAGGTAGAGATGGAAGTGGTGTGAAGAGGCGGGTAGATGATAGGAAGTGGGCGTGAAGAGGCGGAGTTCAAGAGATGGAAGTGGGTGTGACGAGAACAGAGCCAGAGGACAGATGTGAGGAGAGCAGAGAGAGAAGAGAGTGTGGCAAAACAGCATTGGATGGAGACGAGAGAGGGCAGATATAAGGTTGAGCTGGATCAATAAGAGAGGAACCGATCGAAACAAAGATTAAGTAGTTGTGGTATAATAATACATGTGCAGTATTATTATTGGGAACTATTGTTATTGTCCAGAGCGGCGAAAAGAGGAAGACCAGTTGCATTGAGCAGCGTAACGAAGCGAACGAAATCTCGAACATGCTCGCGCTCCAATGAAGTTGGTTTGCTCGCACGACGCATCCTTTCAACTCTTACTTCTGTCTTCTTCGAGCTGGTAAGTCTTCACCCATGAGAACATCAACGGACTGGGTCTAAGTGACGAACACGGACAGAAGGAAGTTTTTGGAGCAACTCGAGTTTGAACAGGTGAGGTTGGCGCGCGCAAAGAGTTATGAGTCACTCCAACGCCCACGGCTGGTTTTTGATTTTACGTTCATTTCTGGAAAGATTTAACAATTATTACCTTCGCGCTTGTCGGCCCGTTCTTTCCAACCCCAACAATACGTACAAACAGTATATTGTTCTCCGACAATTAGTTAACGTGACGGACGTGTGTGTGTGTACACGTGTGTGTGTGTGTGTGTGGTGTTGGTGTTACACGTGGTGTGTGTGTAACACGTGGTGTGTGTGTGTGTGTGTGTGTGTGTACACGTGTGTGTGTGTTCGTTGACTCCTGCAGTTGTGGTGATTACATCCAGACTTGCTGCGTGGAGCAGCATGACCCCAATTTAATGTATAAGGGGTGTTTTTATCTTTACTGGTGGTCTTGAGGGGCTGGGGAGAAGGAGGAGGAGGGAGGATAGAGGAGGAGGAAGTGAGGAGCGGAGGGTGGGGGAGTGAAGGAGGGGAGGAGGGGAGGGGGGGGAGTGAGGAGGGAGGAAGGGGGGGGGGGGGGGTGAAGGAGGGAGGAGGGGAGGGAGTGAGGAGGGAGGAGGAGGGGAGGAGGGGGAGGGAGGAGGGAGGGAGGGGGAGGGAGGCAGCGGGAGGGAGAGGAGGGAGGGGGAGGGAGGAGGAGGGAGGGAGGGAGGGGAGGAGGAGGAGGGAGGAGGATGGGGGGTGGGAGGCAGTATGGGGGAGGGAGGAGGGAGAGGGAAGTATGGGAGGAGGAGGAGGAGGGAGATGGGGGAGGGAGGAGGGAGGGAGGGAAGGTGGGGAGGGAGAGGGAAGGGTGGGGGAGTATGGGGGGAGGGAGGAGGAGGTGGGGGGGGAGGAGGGAGGGTGGGGAGGGAGGAGGGAGGGTGGGGGAGTGGAGGGAGGTGGGGAGGGGGATGGGTAGGAGGAGGGAACAGGGGTGGGTGGGAGTGAGAGGGAGGGAGGGATCGGCGAGGGCAGAGGGTGGCTGAGAGAGGGGGAGGGGGGGAAGGAGGGGAGGAGGGGAGGGGCGTGAGGGGAGGGGAGGGAAGGAGGGAGGGAGAGGTTGAGGAAGGGAGGGATTGGGGGAGCGAGGCAGTAGCGACAGAAATTCTCGATGTATAAATGTGTATCAGCCTGCAGATGGGGAGGGTATTACAAGTTTCCACCATTTACAGGTCAGTATTCTTGTCCCCACGTTTTGCAATGAAGGTGTTTTGAATTGTAAGCAGTGTGTATGTTTTTTCTTCATGCACGTAACCCGGTTTATTTTATTTTTTGCCTATACAGAGCTGTCAGTTACCTATACACCGTCCAAATAAAGGATTGCGTGTGAAGAACGTGTTGTATGCTTGGAACAAGATTGCCCCAAAGGGTTAGGGTACACTGCTTGTGGTAAATAATGTGTCTGTGTTGATTCATAGTTCACATTTCTAGTTAGGGGATGGGTTAATTAGGAAGGTGACTCGTGCCACCTTCCTCGTCCCGTTTGCTATAGAGCGATCAAAACCGCCTCCATCGTTTCGGCTCATCTTACGTTGGCGGGACTGTTCTAGTCCCGTGAACGTCACAGTTATATGGCCAGGATGTTGGTACACAGTGGCCTATTCCTTTTGAGAGATACCATATGGGACCTTTAATGTCCATAAGTGCATGCTATATGATAGGACATCAAGCTTAACATCCATGCAACGAACAGCACACTTTGTGATGCAATGCTCTTCCAGCCATTCGAGTTGGGAATCAAAACCAGACTGACCATTCCTGGTTGGGAATCAAAACCAGACTGACCATTCCTGGTTGGGTAATCAAACAGACTGGCCATTCCTGTTGGGAAATCAAAACCAAGACTGGCCATTCCTTGTTGGGAAGCAAAACCAGCTGCCAATCCATGTTGGGAATCAAAACCAGACTGACCATTCTGGTTGGGAATCAAAACCAGACTGACCATTCCTGGTTGGGAATCAAAACCAGACTGGCCATTCCTGGTTGGGAATCAAACCAGACTGGCCATTCCTTGTGGGAATCAAAACCAGACTGACCATCCTGGTTGGGAATCAAAACCAGACTGACTCATCTGGGGATCAAACATGCACTGGCCATTCGGTTGGGAACAAAACCAGACTGGCCATTCTGTTGGGAATCAAAACCAGACTGGCCATTCCTTGTTGGGAATCAAACCAGAACTGACCATTCCTGGTTGGGAACAAAACCAGACTGACCATTCCTGGTTGGGAATCAAAACCAGACTGGCCATTCTGGTTGGGAATCAAAACAGACTGGCCAATTCCTTGTGGGAATCAAAACCGACTGACCATCCTGGTTGGGAATCAAAACCAGACTGCCATTCGGTTGGGAATCAAACCAAGAACTGGCCATTCCTGGTTGGGAATCAAAACAGACTGGCCATTCCTTGTGGGAATCAAAACCAGACTGACCATTCATTCCTGGTTGGGAATCAAAAACCAGACTGGCCATTCCTTGTTGGGAATCAAAACCAGACTGACCATTCATCCTGGTTGGGGAATCAAAACCAGACTGGCCATTCCTGGTTGGAAATCAAAACCAGACTGACCATTCCTGTTGGGAATCAAAACCAGACTGGCCATTCCTTGTTGGGAATCAAAACCAGACTGACCATCCTGGTTGGGAATCAAAACCACGCTGGCCATCCGGTTGGGAATCAAAACCAGACTGGCACATTCCTGGTTGGGAATCAAAACCAGACTGCCATTCCCTTGTTGGGAATCAAAACCAGACTGACCATATCATTCCCTGGTTGGGAATCAAACCAGACTGCATTCTGTTGATCAAAACCCGACCATTCATTCCTGTTGGGAATCAAACAGACTGGCCATTCCTGGTTGGGAAATCAAAACCAGACTGACAATTCCTGTTGGGAATCAAAACCAGACTGGCCATTCCTTGTTGGGAATCAAAACCAGAACTGACCATTCTGGTGGGAATCAAAACCAGACTGGCCATTCCTGGTTGGGAACAAAACCCAACTGGCCATTCCTGGTTGGGAACAAAACCAGACTGCCATTCCTGGTTGGGAATCAAAACCAGACTGGCCATTCCTGGTTGGGAATCAAAACCAGACTGGCCATTTAGGGTTTGGATTCAAAATCAGAATAGAAAGCTGAAAGGCGAGTGTGGTCTCTCTGAGCTATCCTGCCAGCCCTCAGACGTTAGCAAAGGGTAGGGAAAGACTTTAAGGAAACTGAAGTTTTTTTTTTTCACTTTTGTTTTGTGATGAAGGTTTAACAGTTCTCAAAAAGAGCGTGCAATCCATGTAGTTCCTTCTTAAATGTTGCCACCACAATACACTCTCTTACTGGAGGATTGTGCAAATGAGAAAAGAGGAAGGTCACGATATATCAAGCAAATATATAAATCTCCTCAAAAAACCTCTTGTAAATTACTTCGATTTGCCTAACACTGTTTGTTACATGCCAGGAGTTTTTATTGGACAAAAAGCAGGAATGTCAATAACCATAAAATAACATTCGGTTTAGCTGACCTCCTCCACCCCACACTCCACATCTGCTCTGTCTGTTTCTTGATGACTGAGAACAAAACATGCCAGTGGAAATTGCACAATTACCACAAGAACTAGAATGGCACTCGGCGGAGCGCATACCTCTGCCACGTCATGCCTGATCCACGAGAACATATCGGGCCCGATACATTTTTGAAATATCATGCTA
>CM068955.1:91504681-91516297 GCA_035128595.1 Eptatretus atami | reverse complement strand
AGCTGCATTGGCTGAAAACGATAAACAACTCTTTGTAAAGCACCGACAGTTATGGATAGAACGAGAGAGAATATTAACAGACGGAACGGAGAGACAAAAGGGAGAAAGTCCCGACAGCTATTAATGTGTGAAACAAGGCACATTCTCGAATTTCATGTGACAAAAAATTTAAAAACCTGACTCAACAAGTAAGAGGTAATCGGGAGTCACTGAAGCGCCCTGGAAGCTTTCGCACCAATTTGCTGATAATAAAGAAAACTTCAACACCCGTATGATTTGGCTCTATCCCTGGTCGTATACTCGTCAATCTACATCCCGCTGTTGTAATTGGAGAAGACACAGACAAAGGCATCTGCTCAGCGGATTAACGTCGACCACTTTAATATGCACTAATTCCGATTCCGATATCACTCCTTACATCATGCTCGTCCCTCCGCCACTTTATATCATCTATCTCCGATGTCCTTCACTCCTTACATTCAGTGCATCTGTCCTCCACCATTACATTATGAATCATCTCCTGTGTCCATTCACTCCTAATCAGTGCCGGAATCTCCCCTCCGACACTTTTAACTGCACTATCTCACATCCGCTTCACTCTTACTCAACTGCCCTTACCCCCCCTCACATTTAATGAATCTACTCCGTACCCTGCTCACGAATCTTTTATACCGCCCCCTTAATCCAACCCAGACTTTTGTTCACCCTCACATCGAACTACATTTTCAGCGGAATTGCCGTACTCACACAATTTTGCAATCAGAACACTAATTCCCGCAAGTCGGGTCCCTCCGCCCTTCCACGCAGCCAAAGCTTGTAGCAGACCATGATCGCTTGTACGGGATGCCAACTGTTCTGCGATCGCTGATTTGGACAACGGCTAACGTCGGGTCAAAAGCACCGGGAGCATGGTTTCGGATAGTGAGTTTAGGAAGGAACCATCATCATTTCTAACTTCCTGTCATCATGATAAAATACTGGCAAACATATCTCTCGGTGCTCAAGCGGTGCGGTTAATCAAAATGACGTACCTTCACCCGCAGGTACAGTGAGTAACAGCTATCACCAAAATCTCGGCAGGTGAAGATCCACAGTGTCTCGAAAAGGAAGAGGCATTGTGTGCCGGCAAGGGGGGGGTTTTTTCACAAGAGATAAACGTCATCTGATTGGTGTAAACTAGTTAAGAGAATCGATATGACATCTGAGTAATAAACTCGATGGATTCCATTTATAACATTAAATACAAACTCGATGGGATTTGATACCTGAAGGATAAACAGAACCTATACTGTTTGTTTTGCACACTCTGATACCAAGAATAATATTAATTACAGAAGAAGTGAGCTTCATACTTAACAGCGTGCAAATGAAGAATATGAAAACACACAACAAACAACAACATAATCCGGCATATGAATCCGTGTCTTGCTATGCCTTGCTCCGGTTTTTTTGCTTCGTTTTTTTTGCTCCGTTTTGTCATCGGGAATACGATGCACTCCGGATATAAAGACATGGCAAGGGACTGAAACCAAAATCAGCATTGTATATTTCTCCACAGATTTCAATAAAGATATATCCAGCTCAACAAAAAAATTTTATGTTCCGTTTTTATTACGTTATTATCGCTGATACCGAACAGGCGAGTAACCGAATTGGCTATACATGAACAAGTATAGTAGATCAAACGAATGTAAAAAAATCTACATTCGCTTCTATATTAATTTAGCAGCGCCGACGAGGAACGCGCTCATAGAGACTCGCTTGTTAGTTGTTCTTCTGCTCTTCTTCTAGTCTCTGTGAAACAAACACCTTAACTTCAGAGGACTCGCTCTTGATATACAAGTCCGGATTCTTAAATATGACACATGTACACATCCTCACAAGACTCTTTTAGACGCTACCTGAATTTTAAATATATTCGAGAACATTGCTTTAGTTCGAAAATACACGTACATTAAAAGGTATCATTAATCTTGTAATCGTAAATACATTATTTATCATAAATACATCTATGAATACGTAAAGACATAGACGCGTATGCATATATGGCTTAAATCAAAGACGTACGAAATTCGAATTTTGGGTGCTTGTTTTTAAAAAAAAAAAACTTAATTTTTATTTTCTTTAACCGCAAATCATAGGACGCTCTGATACGTGCAATTGTCTTCTTAAATGAATCTGTCTAGGGTGTAGTGTTGTGACGTAATTTTGAGTAATATATTTTTAGATGAGATCCGTCTAGACGTGTACTTGTTTGGGATAAGAATGTGAGAAATACTTTTATTTATTAGATAGATCCTGTCTATGAGTTCGTTTCGGTGAAGGTAATGTAGGATCCTTTTTTCAATGAACCGTCTTGGTTGTTGGTTGTAGTGAAGTAGTTGAGAGAATATTATTTTTTCAGATAGATCGTAGTCGGTGTATTTGATTATGTGAGGAAATTTATTTTAGTAATCCTGTTCTAGGCTTGTAGTTTTGTAAGGGTATAGTTAGGTATAATGAGAAATTTATATTTTCAAAATGAGATACTTTCTAAGGCTGTAGTGTTGTTGTAAGGTAATGTAGTAAATATCTTTCGAATGAGATCTGTTCACGGGTTATGTTGTTGTAGGAGTGTCAGGTTATATTTATTTGTAGATAGATCCTGTCTAACGGTGAGTCCGGTTGAAGTAATGTAGATAATATATATCAAATGAATCCGGTCTCGTCGGTGATTTTGTGGAAAGGAATTTAGTAATTATCTTTTCAGATAATTATTTTTATTTTTTTCTACTTATTGTTTGACGTAATGGAGGTAATATTATTTTTTAGGTGAATCTGATCAGGCGTTAGTGTGTTAGAAGGAAATGTTAGGTAAATACATTTTTAGATAATCTTTAAGCATTGTAGTTTTGTGACGGTATAGTTATAATATTAATTTTTTTAGCTGAGAATCCCTCTTCTAGCGGTGTATTGTTGTGTTGTGAAGGTAATGTTAGGTAAATATTTATTTTTCAGATGAGATCCTGTTCTAGGCGGTGTAGTTGTTGTTTGTGAAAGGTAATGTGAAGTAAATTATTTTTTAGATGAGATCCTGTTCTAGGTGTAAAGTTGTTCGTGAAGGTAATGTTGATGATAATATTTATTTTTTTCGATTAATACCTGTTCTAGGCGGTATATGTTTGTGATCTGTAATTAGTATGTGGATATTTTTTTTAGATGAGATACTTTATGCGGTGTAGTTTGTTTTGAAGTAATGTTGAGGAATATTTATTTTATTCAGATGAGATCCTGGTTCTAGGCGTGTAGTTTGTTTGTTGTGAAGGTAATGTTGAGGTAATATTTATTTTTTAGATAGATCTGTCTCGGCGGTGTATTGTTGTTGTGAAGGTAATGTTGAGGTAAATTATTTTTTCAGATGAGATCCTGTTCTAGGTGTAGTTGAGTTGTGAAGGTAATGTTGAGGTAATATTTTTTAGATGAATCGTTCGGCGTGATTGTGTGTTGATGTATGTGAGTATATTTTTTTCAATGAGATCGTTTAGCGGTGTAGTTGATTGTGAAGGTAAGTTGAGGAATATTTTTTTTCAGATGAGATCCGTTCTAGCGGGTAGTTGTTGTTGTGAAGGTAATGTTGAGGTAATTATATTTCAGATGAGATCCTTTCTAGCGTGTAGTTGTTGTGTTGTAAGGTAATGTTAGGTAATATATTTTTTTTTAGATGAGATTGTTCTAGGCGGTGTAGTTTGTTGTGAAGGTAATGTTGAGGTAATTAATTTTAGATTTCGTTCCTAGCGCTGTAATGTTGTTGTGAAGGTAAGTTAGGTAATTAATTTTTCAGAATCAATCCTGTTCGACGTGTATTGTTGTTGAAAAGTAATGTTGAGTAATATTTTTTTTTCGTGAACCTGTCTAGGTTGTAGTTGTTGTGTAGAGTAATGTTTAGTATAATATTTATTTTTCAGATGAATCCTGTTCTAGGCGGTGTAGTTGTTGTGTGAAGTATGTTGAGGTAATATTTATTTTTAGATAGATCCTGTTCTAGTGCGTTAGTTGTTGTGAATGGTAATTTGAGGTAATATTAATTTTTGAGATGAGATCTCTTTCTAAGGCGTGTGAGTTGTTGTGAAGGTAATGTTGAGGTATATATTTTTTAGATGAGATCCTGTTCTAGGTGGTAGTTTTGTGTGAAGGTAATGTTGAGGTAATTTTATTTTTTTTAGATGAGATCCTGTTCGGCGTGTAGTTGTTGTTGTAAGGTAATGTTGAGGTATATATTTATTTTTTAGATAGATCCTGTTTAGAGCGGTGTAGTTGTCGTTGTGAGTAATGTTGAGGTAATATTTATTTTTTCAGATGAGATCCCTGTTCTAGGTAGTACTTTGTGTTAAGGTAAAGGTCTTTTGGAAAAAGGTAATTATTTATTTTTCAAGATGAGATCTGTATCTAGGGTGTGTTTGTTGTAAGGTAATTTGAGTGTAATATCTCGTGTAACGAGTAAGAATGCAACAAAAATAATTGATTATATAATACCAACAACCTTTATGTAAAAAATAACAACAAAACATAGATAATACTCTCGCATTTTAGTCTCCCTAATTTAATAATAGAACTACCTCTCCCGCATCATCAAAAAATAATTTTTAATCGTGATTTACATTCTTTGATCGCTGATCCCGAATCCAGGCTGAAGTAACCGGAAATTGCAGCATCGAATGTAAGAAGAAATCTACGTTTGCTTCTAGGCTTTGCCTATTCCATATTAGCGAGCGCAGTGAGCTTCATACTTAACGCGTGCACGTGAGAGAATAGGAAACAACAACAACAACAACACAATACCGTCGTCGCCACAGCGGATCAACGTTTTCTCACATTTCGCCTCTATCCTCCACTTATTTCCCTCTCCATTGATTATGACACTTCCAACCCCCCGCAATGCTCCCCCCGCCCCTCACCGTTCATATCCATGAACCTCTTCTTTGGCCTCCTCTTTCGTCCTCCTGCCTGGCGTTCCACCCCCCCCGCCCTCCCTAACGTGGCGGCATCCATCCTTCCAACATCTATCTCCCGAAAAAATATACCTCGCTTCCCTGCCTCGTGGCACAGATCTGTCCGAAACCATCTCAATATCTCGCCTTCTCTCACTTCTGCCATCCCTGCTAGTGTTCTCCAAAACCGTCCTACCTCCCCTGCGCTGTCCCTCTAATTATACTCATTTTTATCCTATCCATTTCCTCCCTCGTCACTCCCCAACGAGAATGCAGCCAATCTTTTCTAACTCTGCCACCTCTAGCTCTCCGCTCTCCTGTCTTTTTTGTTAGTGTGGGCCCCCCCCCCCCAAAACCCGCCTTTTCCCAACCATACAACATAGGCTGGTCTAAATACCACGTCTTTATATACTTATCCCCTTTACCTCTTGCAGCTACTCGCTCCTTTCTTCACAGATCACTTCCCTACTCCGGGTCTTAGGATGATGTGTCTGGTTGCCTCTAGGGTCGCCGTTAAAATCTTCTCCAACCACTTCCATTCCTGCCTGCATCTCTTTTTTTTTTTCACATCTCTCCCACATCTCTTTGTAGACCCCCTACTACTTTGGACAATTGAATCACCAAGTGTATTTATTTAAACCAGACACCGCTGTTCCCCCCCCGATCACCCTCAAACTCCTTTTTTTGCAAACCCCCCTGCGCGCAACCCCTAAGCCACCACGCCTCCCTTTCGTTTTAACGCAACTATTTGTATCTGTCTTACTCGACTGACCTATCATTCCCCTTCTCTCCATGTGGTACCTCCACCTCTCGAGGCTTCGCCTCAGCCGTGCTCCCTACTCTCCCTACCAGATTCCATGATGGTAATCCTGGGCGAATCACTAAGATCCATTGGAAGGACTCCAGTCTGATCTCGTTACTCCGTCTCAACTGTTCAAATCACATTGCAAAGCAAGGAAAGGGCTCGAGTCTGTATCCCTTTGGTTGCAATCCCAGCTGTGTCTACGCCTTAAACCGGTCCGTCATTTCCTACTGCACACCTCAGCGCGTGATCACACTGTCCTGATGTACAATCGACTGCACAAAATCCCTGACCCTCACATACTTCTCCACCGACTTCCCACTTCCTCCAGGTGAAATGCCACAACTTCCTCTCTTGGCACCCCTATCATAAGCTTTCTCCAAATTCCAAACACCACAAGTGGTAAACTCCTTCTGGCGCTTCCCTATACTTGTCGTCATATTCTGCACAGTAAGCAAACATGATGCATTCGAGTGGTGTGGTTGTACCTGGCATGAAAACCATATTGCTGCTCACTAGATCGTACACGCTCTCTTGCATAGAAGACCTAGCTTCACTACTCTTGTACGCAGAACACCTACGATGGTGTGGGCATTAACGCTTATATACTCTGTAATTACCACAGCTTGCACGTCACCCTTATTCTCCGACTAAAGTCGAGAGGCGTATACAGTGAACAGCTTAATCTCACTTCCTCCGCAGCATGATTCCTCTCACTTTCCGAGACTTTATTAAACAATCTTGGGTATGAGAGCAAACGCCACTATTTTCTCTGCGCTTTTACCGTAGCATTTCTTTCTCTATTCCTATAAAAGAAGATTAAGAGCACTGGTACACATGCCCTCCACTGGTGCATGCGTTCCCGACTTGAGTCAGTCTCATCACCAGTGGTGAGCGACATCCGCCCGCCGCTTATCAGACTGTATTGATCTCATACTTCATAGCAGTCTCACTTCATCCTTACTGATCCACCCCACTTCCAGATTCACTATCTCCAACCTCTTCCAACCTTCTCTCCTCTCATTTTCTTCATTCATCAGCTCCTCAAAGTACTCATCCCACCTTCTCAACACACTCTCCTCAGCTCTGAGGGCGGTTCGTGCATCTCACTCTTCGCGCAGCCTTTGCGATTCTCGTTATCGTCACTTACCGAACCTGCCAGCAAATACTACTCCTCGTTGTTTGTCCAGCTCGGTCCCTCTTAGTTGTATGAACTTTGATCCAATATCGAGGTATAAATTCCTTTTCCCCTCTTAGTTTGATACAAGCCATCTTCTTAATCTAGCTATAGTACACATATGGCTTTCCTTGGCAGCTATTGTTGCCACCTCTCACATTTTATTCTCTCGTCCTGTTCGGCCTGGGATATATCTACTTGTAACTACACTTCGCTATCATATTTCTATTTCAAACTCCTACTACCTTAGCACTCAAAAAATATAACTATCTCAGCACTTCCTTTTTATTCTGTTTTCTCACGGCAACACCCCGTCCTCTTATACTTACTGTACGTTCCTCGTTCCACGCCAAGTCTCCTTATTTCCTTCCTCTGTCCGCAGTGTCGCACACCACGTCTCTGCTAGGACTAACCTCCTGCCCTCGATTCCACGTTCTGGCTGTGGCTTGGCGGAACCCAATCTCCGCGTCGATCTTATACCACCCATCTTCAGGGCACGTCGTTCTCACCTCCTCCTAATTTCACGACGACAGTCATATTCCTCCTTATCAAGCTCATCCACACAATCTGCAGGTCCTTGGTTCAGCCTCATCTCTTCCCATCAAACCGTCCTTTTCTCAGGACTCTCGATTTGAAGTTTTCACTCCTTCAGTCCAACCACACAATCAGTGTTAGACTTGTCTCGAGCTACCTCTCCCCATAGCACCACATATCCATCCCTTTCTACTACTGTCAACACTGTATTTGCTTTCTCGAGGATTTCGCTCTCCTCGCTCTCAGATGCTACACATCCCACTGTTAGTGTTGGTGCACCATGTCCGATACCTCCGCTGGCGATACTGTTCTCTCTCTGTTGGTTCTCCTCCCCAGATCTTCTTGAATGATACTCATTTTAGATGCCACAATCGCATTTTCCACTTCTTTGCTAAAACCCCTTTTACCACCATTTGCTCGTGTTACCAAGTCGATCTGTCATCGCTGGGGTGGTTTATCACTGGTTAACGTGCACCTTAAGCGATTTCCATTACACTCAGCTCATCACTCACCCGTGCCTTGTGTGTTCTAACGTTCCTCTTTCCACAAATCCTTCACATCAAACTAGCCACTTTGCATATTTGACATATCTCCCTCAGCGTCATTCTTTCATTGTCCTTGTGTTATAGCTCTACTATTCTCTCTCATATCATCTTTATCACATTCTATACCCTTCACTCCAGAAATCTCTGTACTTTGTTGTACTCCAATGTCTCTAACACAGCGCCCTCAATTAGAGACCTTAAAGTGTTTTAACTTTAAAAACACACTAGTTATTTTAGTGAAGCCTCTATCTCGAATGAATCTGTTCACTGTGTTCGCGCTCATGTAGTAAGATGTAGTTGATTGTGTTTCAATTTTTCTTTGTATGCGAAATTTGTGTTGAAGTTATATTAATTTATTCTTTTATATGAATGATTATGTTTTATTACAGATCATGCTGTGAAAGTGCGCTCCGTCTGGAGATCGTGGATGCAATCGTCCTCTCAAGACAAAGGATACGTGAACCTGCCTTTATCTTACAACTAGTCGTGGACCCGGTCGCTACGGTCGAATACACTCGCTCTACATGACGTTCTCGTTGCAGAGTCACAAACTGCATTCCGTCACGCAGAGGTGATTACTGTGTTTCATGATATCGTACACTCCCAATCGATCACCGATTCCGAGAAACTCAGTTCTCTCTCCATACTCAACTTTTATTTGTCACATACTATGCTTGATAATCTTAACTAAATCTAATATTACTGTATAAATAAATATACGCATATTAAGACTTGATGGTGTCAAAGGCAAGGTCCAAGTGGCAAGAGGTAACATCAGCTGTCTATCTGATGTCTCGCGCGCGTGTCACCGCGGGTGATACGTTAATGGTCGTAGCTTGAGGGTATCCGGTCTCTCGTGTGTTCGTTTTGGCGTCTCGTATTCAGCCGTCTATACTAGTGGGATCTCTTGGCTGTAGCTAGAATTGTGGGAGCGGTTTGTGTGGGTCTGTGATTACTAGAGCTCTGTGCTGTGCTGCGCTCTTATGGAGGCTGCATCGTGGATACCCTTAGGGATGTATACTCTTCTGTCCACAGTAGTTGGCTAGTTCACCCACAGATTTCTTGAATACTTCCGCAGATTCTATTGCTGGTTCTCGACAGTCGTGTTCTTCCGCTTTGAACTTGTGCTTAAGTGCATTTATTAAAGTTGTGTAGACCGACTTAGAATTATTCTCCTACGTCAGTGAGACTGTGTGCAGGTGCTCGTGTAAATCGTTCTTCCTCACAAGAGTGATCCTTATACACCTTAAAACCACCGAGGTGGATCACGAAAGTCAATCGGAAAGTCGCGGTTTCTATTTGTGTTTGCGGGATTCTGGTGGCTCTGTTGTCTGCCCGTCCTCTCGTCGGCATCTAGCAAGCTTGTGCGACGATCTGTAATCTTCTGCCAGGCAGAACTCTAATTCTCTTGATCGCGGTATTCGTGGACAGCGAAATTTTCACCTTCGAAGAACGTGGTAGAATTTGAATTAACTAACCGTATGATAGTATTAATAGTGTCTTAGAATCGAACTGCCATGTACGTCATAGGTCACGTGGTAGTGTGTGGGCTAGCCATAGTGATGGAAACTAATAGAGAAATAGGCGTGATATGAGTTCTCGCGAATATGTATCTTCTGATAGTATCACAATGTCCACAAAAAGGAAAACTCTCGAAACTTGCCCCACGTGGCAACGCGTAACTTCTCTCGCGATAGGACTCAGGAATAAATTGTGATTTTTTTAATGATATGGTGTTTAGATATGAACCTTTTTGCTGTTCCGTGCTGTTTTATAACGTCCAGTCTGTGTCAGTATTTCGAAACACACATCTGATCTGTATGAATATTTGTTGAGGTCATCTCTCGGGCTAAAATAAAGTTCTCGATTGGATATAAAAATTTCATATTGATGGAGTGAACTGGCTATAATCCTGTCATACAGTGATTCGGCAGCCGTATTGTGTGCTACTAAATACGAGAGAAAAAGAGAATTAAGGAACACATATATACAATATATAATCATCTCGAAAGTGAGCCTGCAATTTGGAATCCGTGTTGTTGGCTTGACCCTTTTGTTCCGTTTTTTTTTTGCTTCTGTTTTTTGTAGTCATTGACCTCGAGGGGTCATAATCTCTTTGTACTCTTTGGCATCCGCCCATCGAGTGAAGTGAGAGTGTGCAAATGTTGTCACCTCGTGGAATGATAATGTACAATGGCATAGTCGTGAGCATTGGATACACAAATATTAAGTAGATAGGACGACAAGATATGATAGATTATTATATCTGCACTGAGGCTTTTAACTAAGAATCATTTCCTCGACATCAGATCAAAAACATTAATTTTTTAATCGTGCATTTACGTTATCTGATCGCTTAATCCGAAAGGTAACCGGGGGGAAATTGCCGTATACAGTTGTGGAAAAGTTGTAGTAAGTCAGAAGCGAATGTCAAAGAAGAATTCTACTGTTCACTTCTAGTGCATTTTATTTTTGTAGTGAGATCCTGTTCTAGGCGGTCTTTGTAGTTGTTGTTGTGAAGGTAATGTTGAAGTATAATGTTGAGAATCTATTTATTTTTTAGATGGAGATCCTGTTCTAGGCGGTTCTAGTTATCGTTGTGAAGTGTAATGTTGAGGATTTTTTTTTTCAGATGACGATCCTGTTCGCAGGCCCGGTGTCGTTGCTTGTTGTTGAAGGTAATGTTGTTAAGCGTATATTAATTTTTATAGAGGAATCCTGTTCTCGGCAGTGTAGTGTCGTGTGAAGGTAAGTTGAGTAATATATTTTTTTTTCAGATAGATCCTGTTCGAGGCGGTGTAGTTGTTGTTGTGAGGTAATGTTTAAGGTAATATTTTATTTTGCCAGATGAGATCCTGTTCTAGGCGGTGTATTTGTTGTTGTGAGGAAATGTTGAGGTAATATTTATTTTTGCAGATGAGATTCTGTTCTAGGCGGATCTTGTAGTTGATGATCTGAAAGGTAATGTTGATGGTCATATTATTTTTGCAGATGGAGATCCTGTTTTCTAGGCCGGTGTAGGTTGTTGTTGTGAAGGTATGTTGAGGTATAAATTTATTTTTGCCAAATGAGATCCCGCTCTAGGAATCGTAGCTCGTGATTAGCTGAATCGAGAGGAGTAAGACTGTCTACTCAAAAAGGTGTATACTCACTATATAATTTTTCTCCATATGTCAAAAAGGCGGTTTGTAATACATATAGAGTTTTATGAAGAGAAATTAGATTAGTAGTAAGAGAATTCTCGAGTCTAGACTCATTGGTCTGATCATAGATAGTCTGGATTTCGCAAGATGGGAATATTAATATATATGCTATTATTCTGGAGAGCGCGCTCGCTCAAGTGTACTGCATATCGTCCATTACTCCTCAAACACTGTGAATTAGACCTCAGCACATGAGAGAATAGTGAAAAATTTGAAAAGAACAAACAACAATAACACAAATACCCCTGGCTATTTTGGATGATCTGTTGTTTATTGCTTGTACGTTGGATATGAACTCTTTTGCTTTTTTTTTTCTGGTTGTTTTTAAACGCTGTGCGGTTGTATAAACATGATATGGGTTTTAATTTCTATTGTTTGAATATTACTT
>CM068955.1:91487574-91498879 GCA_035128595.1 Eptatretus atami | reverse complement strand
ACCACAAACAAAGCTTTTGGCCACAGCCTATGGAGTACTGCTCTCCCTCTGGCTGGTGCTCCTCCTCTCACCTTTCTCGGCTTTCAGGCTGTGGAAACCAAGCATTTCGGATCATTGGTATCTTCTGCGATGAGGCTGAGTCTTGTTTCCACCTCTCACCACAGGTAGGTCAGTGTCTTTCTGTCTTCTACCGTTCCTCCCGTCCTCACCCCGCCCCCTCCCACTCTGTCTGAGATTATGTCCTGCCCCCCCCCATATTTCACAGGGTGCTCAAGGTACGCCAGCAACCCCCTTTTGCAAAACTACCAAAATCACGAATCACTGCTCACCTTCACTCTTTATTCCTTATTTTCCACCATTGGAACAAACTCCCACACTCTCTTCAATCCCACGCTTCAAAACAGCTGTTCATCACATCTCTTTTCTTCCCCCATTCAAAACCATAATATATTTCTACCCCTACTAATCCACCCCAAACCCATCTCCTTCAAATTCCCTGCTTTCCTTCTGAAAATCCCTGTAGTGTCCATCTTGCTTACCCCGTGTAACTCGCCCATCGCTCTCCCTATGTTTCTGTTTTTGCACTCTTTTTTCCTTCCCTCTCCCACCGCTCCTGTCTCCTGCTCCCCTTGTGTATGTTCTGTGTGTTAGCTCTCATATGAGCCTTGACAGTGTATACAAAAAAAAAAATGTTGGCAATGGGACGCTTAGTTAATGTCTATTGGAAACTGCACACACATCAATGAATTTCCCTGCCTGCGAAACACCAGATGCCAGTTTTTACGGCTGGGCCGAGATTCAAACCCAAGCTGGACATCTCATAGGTGAGTGTGCATACCTCTTGGCTATTCAGCCACAACAAGTCCTTTAAAAGAATGGTACACTCCATTATGCAATGTCTACCATGTACCAGGCCAAGACTTGAGTCAGATCATCTTCCATAAAGGATCGAATTGAAACAACTCAAAGATGAGCACACTACCAATTAAGCTTCTTAATAGCCTGTAATGATGTTACATGGTTCATTTTTTTAACACATAGAATAATTGTGACATGCAATAAGTTCTTCTTAGAGTGTCATTTTGGGTCTCACTTTATCTCGAAGTCCTTCAGAGGTTCCATGTCCACTTCAATGATAACGGGACCACCAGTGTTGACAACAACATCAAAGTAAATCTTTCTCATTCCAGATCTTGGTGTTGAAGGGAAGTGCAGGGTGTGACTCTGTTCCACAGACTACACACATATATATGGTTGGAGGTGAGATTGCAATTTGGGGCAGTGAGAAAAAGAGAGTCAGACTCTTATTAATAATTATTATAATTATAAAGTGATAATTAATAAGTTTGTACAAACAATACTTGTAAACGTGGCAATTATGTGAATAAACTAAATCTACAAGTTATAATTTTTGTTTACTTGTCCAAAGCATAAGATGATTCAGAAAGGATACCTGCTGAACAAGTCGAGGTAAAAAGAGCAAAGATTACAGATCGGTTTGTTGCTCTGATGTGAGTTTATTAACACATGGAACAACTTGTGAACATCTCGAGGCAAATACCAGACACACAAAAAGGATGTGGTTGCACAGACAAAGGGGTGGACGGGTTGAGAGCAACGCATAGTGGTTGTTGCACAGACAAGAACTTCAATAAATGGACAAAACATCAATCTTTTTATGCGTATGCAAGTTATAGACTCACTGAAGAGAAAAACTACAGAGAATGAAGTTGTGAATAAATCTTCAAATTTGTGGGCCTTGAGATGGGTGGGCATTTGTCAAAATCTTCACAATGCATTAACATGGACCACGACCCAAAGGAATAAGTCTGCTTCGATGTGTTTGTAAACGTTTGTATCAAAACCAAGCAGAACGGAGGAAGAACAATGGATGAAGGTGAGGATTAAGCAAAATGAACAAAATGGACAGTGATAATACACGATACAAACTGACAACATGAGTTCATAGAACATCTTACCACACGCAGTCTTGGGGGAAGGACATGGGAAGGGTGTTTTCAACTCCTGCTTTCCATTTCCAAGTACGATCAATATTAGCTTGATTGTTAACTTTGAATACCAGGCACGATGGAACCATACGAAGCCGATAGATCAAACAGACAGTCCAGAGCTGAATATTCTGCCAACTATTCTCGGAGAAATTGACGATTTTGGAACAATCTTTGAGAAACAGATGCACTGAACAAACATCTTTTGGCGAAGTAAACTCAATGATTGCATCTCTAGTATAGGCACCGTCATTTTGTCTGACTTTCACTGATGCTTCACCCTCACGGTGCGTGGCAAATTTGATTTGTCGAGATGGCGAAAAATTTTTGCCCTGTACTGCGAAACTGAGCATTTTTGATAAATCAAATAAAATATTATAAAGTTTAAAAAGGCTGTAGAAAAAAACAAAAACTTTTTTTGGAAGTTACCAACCGCCGTTGAGCACTGTCTTTTACACAACCTATTTAACACATTTAATTATTTATTCGTGCCTGTTGTTTGTATCCTTTATGGCATCCCGAAAAAAAAAGTATGTTTCCTGTTTGAATGATTTTTATTTCAATGATCTTGAAGAACTTGGTTTCCACAGCGTCAAGCTGAGAAGGTGCGAGGTGGGGGCACCAGCCCAGAGGGGAAAGCAGTACTCCATCAAAGAGCAGATGAAGGCCTCTAGCCAAAATTGGGGACTCAGCGCGACTCGAATCTGAGTCACAAAACTTTTCGACTTGACAAAACTGACTTGAGACTCCGATAGGTGTCTGGGAACTTGTGACCTGCTTGCAACTGACATGCAACTTGAATTTATAACTACTTGTTCATAATGTTTGAAAATAATCAGTGAATAAATGATGAACTAAAATGGGGTTAAAATAACGGTAAATGATTTTCAGTTGTGGGTGTGTGTGGTCGGTCAATGACGACATTATACCTTGAAGTGCGAATGTGTAGCACGCCGGAGCTCACGCCATCGGGTTGCATACCGTTGTCGACTAAGATAAAGGAATGTCCACTCTCCAGACTGCACAAAGCACACCATGTCAAGGTGGCAATCAGCAGTCCGAGCAACATCGAATCACAACTTTATTCAAACAATGTCTTCGACATATCGTGTCAAATCGGGAAATTTGGCCCTGTGAACGCCT
The DNA here is from genome assembly GCA_035128595.1 of Eptatretus atami. Lineage (NCBI taxonomy): Eukaryota > Metazoa > Chordata > Myxini > Myxiniformes > Myxinidae > Eptatretus > Eptatretus atami. The sequence goes on along the minus strand of CM068955.1, from coordinate 91,495,727 downwards.
CGACCCGATAAAATAATTTTGTGATGATTTAAATGTTATTTGACTTGGGATTATTAAACTTCATCAATAACTGTAAATTACATCATCTTTCATCAATAATTGTAAATTATATCACGACAACAATTTCAGTTTAATACAAGGTGTTTCAAAAATATTGATACAACTTTGACTTCCTGCCATTTCTTTGATTTTTGACCTCTACCATTTTCAGAGTTTGGTGTGTTATCATGGTATTTGTTCCCTGGATTTATGGCTCCGAGCTAACTATTCCTTGACAGTGAAGCAGAAGACAAAAGTGGTGGCTCTGTGGTATGAGGCTAAATCATATGTAGACACCTGCCAGAAAATGTTTGGTTGTTGATGGCAACACTCAAGTGGAAATGGGCTTCATCACTTAACCAGATCAGGTTGATCCAGTTTAGGTACCGCTCCATCCTGCACTGAACCAATTGCACATATCAAGTCTCCTTCTCATGTCATCTTGACTCAGTTTATGCCTAATTGAGATAATGTATGGGAAAAGCTTCAGTTCTTAGTGAGGATACACCAGCCTGATTTGTTGTTGATGCCTAGCTCCTGGGAGTGCCAGCATTGGACTTCTTGGGACTGTCCACTGCAGAATCCCACACGGCGTCGATGTTGGCTTGGATCTTGGTTACTGATGCTGGCCTGCCACTGTTGCCCTTGCTCTGGTTGTGCACTGTACCCTTGTACTCAAATGCTTCACAACACGTTGAATGGCACAATTTGTGGGTTCCATCACATGTTCTGAGATCGTATTCCTGCAGAACCTCTGGCGGGTGTCTCATATGATTATCTTCATACCACAGAAGCCACAGAGCCACCACTTCTGTCTTCTGCTTCACTGTCTGCATACCACAAAACCACGATAACACCACCAAACCCTGAAAAGGAAAACTATTTCGGTCAAAAACAAAGAAATGGCAGGAAGTCAAATTTGTTATCAATCTTTTTGAAATACACTGTCAACAATACCCTTCATTTTCTCCACTGTACCGCCTCTTTCTGCTTCCACAGTACCCCACTCCCTTCCTGATTCCCCACCTTCCTTCCTTTGATACATTTCACTTTAAAATACATAATAAACATGCAAGTAATTATTATAATCTCCTTACCCATTCCACATTGAAGGCTTTGGTTCTACGGTAAACAATTTAAACATAATGTTACGGAAATGGCCCTTATTGGACTACTAAATATAGGATTAGCTTCAGATCCCCATTAAATGCATGTATAGCTAGGTTGTTTGCAAAGTAGACGTTATATGTGTGTCGGGAGGTGTAAAAGGTGTTTTTTGTTCGTACAGTGGTGGTGTGCCAAGGCTCCCTCTTCTTCCTCTCCTCTACGGACGATAGCCCCCCAGTCGGCTGAGGGGTGTGGCCTGGAGAGAGGGTGTGGCTAGAAGGAGGAAGTGACGCGAAGGGGGAGGAGTTTGGTCGGTTTTTCGCCGAGAGAGGCGGGCTCGTGTCTCAAAGCGAGCAAACGAGAGAGAAACGAAGGCTTCGTAAAAAGGGTTGAGTGTGTGGAAATAGTCGCTCTCGAAGCGGGCTATGATTCAATGAGCGAATGAAGGAGTTGAGTTTGAGAAACGGCAGTGGGCTTTTGAGAGGCTGCCTGCACATCGAGGATTCTGCCGTGAGAGGGACGGCAGCCGGCTTCGAGGCGAGAAAGAAAAGGAAAGCAGTGGTGAATCGGCCGGAGAGAACGCTGAACCTGAGGGTCGAGTCTGCCATCGGCGAGAGAAGAAAGGTGATTCGACAGAGAGAGGAACTGAGAGGACGAAGCGGAAGTCGGGCTTCGAGCAGGAAGGCAGGAGAGGAGACGCGAGCCTCCGTACTTACTCACCTCACGGCCCACAGTTTGTCGATCCGCCTGCGAGTCCGGCATCTTGATTTGGCCTTGTCTGAGGAACAGGCCAGGCCTGGATTGTATGCTGGACCGTGAGAGAGATCAGCTGAGGCCCATCGTCGACATTGCCTGGAGCCGGAACGCGCTGAGGAGGGCGGCGCACGTGGTGGACTTGAGAAGGAGAGTACGGCGCCGCCATCTTGCCACGCGGCGTGTTCGAGCAGGAGCTCGAATCCGTGGACATCCGCCTGTTGCGAGCGACATTCGTGCTCTTGACACTGTCCTCTCGTCCATGAAACATCACCAAGTACTCTGTCTTGTCTTGCATGCAGCTGTCTGTCTGTCTGTCTTTGTCTGCACGTTGTCTAAGGCATATTTCGTAGCGACCCCTCGAAACCTGTAGTCCGTGGTTCCTAGTTAAGAACGGGTTGAGGATTGTTAATAAAACCATTGTCGTGAATTTTGCTTGTGTTGTGATCCCCGATGTTCCCCAATAAATCTGGTTAATTCGTATGAAGTTGCCACTATGGATTAATTTGTGTCGCGTCGAGGAACGATCCGTTCGATATGGCATATAAACCAAAATGGTTACAGACTGGCAGAAAACGCTCGGCATCTGACAAAACCAGTCTGTAACCAGGATTCTATTTCCCCAACTGGCAAGGTACAAGGATTACGTTGGTATCGCGATATGAAGACGGTGACCTTGGACGAGAGGACAGTGTCAAGAGCACGAATGTCGCTCGCAACAGGCGGATGTCCACGGATTCGAGCTCCTGCTCGAACACGCCGCGTGGCAAGATGGCGGCGCCGTACTCTTCCTTCTCAAGTCACCACGTGCGCCCGCCCTCCTCAGCGCGTTCCGGCTCCACGCAATGTCGACGATGGGCCTCAGCTGATCTCTCTCACGGTCCAGCATACAAATCCAGGCCTGGCCTGTTCCTCAGACAAGGCCCAAATCAAGAGCCGGACTCGCAGGCGGATCGACAAACTGTGGGCCGTGAGGTGAGTAAGTACGGAGGCTCCGGTCTCCTCTCTGCCTTCCTGCTCGAAGCCCGACTTCCGCTTCGTCTCTCAGTTCTCTCTCTGTCGAATCACTCTTTCTTTCTCGGCCGATGCGAACTCGACCCTCAGGTTCAGCGTTCTCTCGGCCGATTCACCACTGCCTTTCCTTTTCTTCTCGCCTCGAAGCCGGCTGCCGTCCCTCTCAGGCAGAATCCTCGATGTGCAGGCAGCCTCTCAAAAGCCCACTGCCGTTTCTCAAAACTCAACTCCTTCATTCGCTCATTTTGAATCATGAGCCCGCTTCGAGAGCGACTATTTCCACACACTCAACCCTTTTTTACGAAGCCTTCGTTTCCTCTCTCGTTTGCTCGCTTTGAGACACGAGCCCGCCTCTCTCGGCGAAAAACCGACCAAACTCCTCCCCCTTCGCGTCACTTCCTCCCTCTAGCCACACCCTCTCTCCAGGCCACACCCCCTCAGCCGACTGGGCGGGGCCTATCGTCCGTAGAGGAGAGGAAGAAGAGGGAGCCCTTGGCACACCACCACTGTACGAACATAAAACAGCCTTTTACACCTCCCGACACACATATAACGTCTACTTTGCCAAACAACCTAGCTATACATGCATTTAATGGGGGATCTGAGCTAATCCTATATTTAGTAGTCCAATAAGGGCCATTTCCGTAACATTATGTTTAAATTGTTTACACGTAGAACCAAAGCCTTCAATGTGGAATGGGTAAGGAGATTATAATAATTTACTTGCATGTTTATTATGTATTTTAAAGTGAAATGTATCAAGAGGAAGGAAGGTGGGGAATCAGGAAGGGAGTGGGGTACTGTGGAAGCAGAAAGAGGGCGGTACAGTGGAGAAAATGAAGGGTATTGTTGACAGTGTATTTCAAAAAGATTGATACAAATTTGACTTCCTGCCATTTCTTTGTTTTTTGACCGAAATAGTTTTCCTTTTCAGGGTTTGGTGGTGTTATCGTGGTTTTTGTGGTATGCAGACAGTGAAGCAGAAGACAGAAGTGGTGGCTCTGTGGCTCTGTGGTATGAGACTAAATCATATGTAGACACCCGCCAGAGGTTCTGCCAGGAATACGATCTCAGAACATGTGATGGACCCACAAATTGTGCCATTCAACGTGTTGTGAAGCATTTGAGTACAAGGGTACAGTGCACAACCAGAGCAAGGGCAACAGTGGCAGGCCAGCATCAGTAACCAAGATCCAAGCCAACATCGACGCCGTGTGGGATTCTGCAGTGGACAGTCCCAAGAAGTCCCAATGCTGGCACTCCCAGGAGCTAGGCATCAAACCAACATCAGGCTGGTGTATCCTCACTAAGGAACTGAAGCTTTTCCCATACATTATCTCAATTAGGCATAAACTGAGTCAAGATGACATGAGAAGGAGACTTGATATGTGCAATTGGTTCAGTGACAGGATGGAGCGGTACCTAAACTGGATCAACCTGATCTGGTTAAGTGATGAAGCCCATTTCCACTTGAGTGGTGCCATCAACAACCACAACATTTTCTGGCAGGTGTCTACATATGATTTAGCCTCATACCACAGAGCCACCACTTTTGTCTTCTGCTTCACTGTCAATGGAATAGTTGAGCTACGGAGCCATAAATCCCAGGGAACAAATACCATGATAACACCACCAAACTCTGAAAATGGTAGAGGTCAAAAATCAAAGAAATGGCAGGAAGTCAAAGTTGTATCAATATTTTTGAAACACCTTGTATTAACTGAAATTGTTGTCGTGATATAATTTACAATTATTGATGAAAGATGATGTAATTTACAGTTATTGATGAAGTTTAAATAATCCAAGTCAAATAACATTTAAATCATCACAAAATTATTTTATCGGGTCGAGGCGTTCACAGGGCCAAATTTCCCGATTTGACACGAATGTCGAAGACATTGTTTGAATAAAGTTGTGATTCCGATGTTGCTCGGACTGCTGATTGCCACCTTGACATGGTGTGCTTTGTGCAGTCTGGAGAGTGGACATTCCCTTTATTCTTAGTCGACAACGGTATGCAACCCGATGGCCGTGAGCTCCGGCGTGCTACACATTCGCACATTCAAGGTATATGTCGTCATTGACCGAACCACACACACCCACAACTGAAAATCATTTACCGTGTATTTTAAACCCCATTTTAGTTCATCATTTATTCACTGATTATTTTTCAAACATTATGAACAAGTAGTTATAAATTCAAGTTGCATGTCAGTTGCAAGCAGGTCACAAGTTCCCAGACACCTAGTCGGAGTCTCAAGTCAGTTTTGTCAAGTCGCAAAGTTTTGTGACTCAGATTCGAGTCGCTGACTGGAGTCCCCAATTTTGGCTATGAGGCCTTCATCTGCTCTTTGATGGAGTACTGCTTTCCCCTCTGGGCTGGTGCCCCCACCTCGCACCTTGCTCAGCTTGACGCTGTGGAAACCAAGTTCTTCAAGATCATTGAAATTGAAAATCATTCCAAACAGGAAACATACTTTTTTTTTTCGGGATGCCATAAAGGATACAAACAACAGGCACGAATAAATAATTAAATGTGTTAAATAGGTTTGTGTAAAAGACAGTGCATCAACGGCGGTTGGTAACTTCCAAAAAAAGTTTTTGTTTTTTTCTACAGCCTTTTTAAACTTTATTATATTTTATTGATTTATCAAAAATGCTCAGTTTCGCAGTACAAGGGCAAAAATTTTTCGCCATCTCGACAAATCAAATTTGCCACGCACCGTGAGGGTGAAGCATCAGTGAAAGTCAGACAAAATGACGGTGCCTATACTAGAGATGCAATCATTGAGTTAACTTCGGCCAAAAGATGTTTGTTCAGTGCATCTGTTTCTCAAAGATTGTTCCAAAATCGTCAATTTCTCCGAGAATAGTTGGCAGAATATTCAGCTCTGGACTGTTCTGTTTGATCTATCGGCTTCGTATGGTTCCCATCGTGCCTGGTATTCAAAGTTAACAAATCAAGCTAATATTGATCGTACTTGGAAATGGAAAGCAGGAGTTGAAAACACCCTTCCCATGTCCTTTTTTCCCCCCAAGACTGCGTGTGGTAAGATGTTCTATGAACTCATGTTGTCAGTTTGTATCGTGTATTATCACTGTCCATTTTGTTCATTTTGCTTAATCCTCACCTTCATCCATTGTTCTTCCTCCGTTCTGCTTGGTTTTGATACAAACGTTTACAAACACATCGAACCATCGTACCTTATTCCTTTTGGGTCGTGGTCCATGTTAATGCATTGTGAAGATTTTGACCAAATGCCCACCCATCTCAAGGCCCACAAATTTGAAGATTTATTCACAACTTCATTCTCTGTAGTTTTTCTCTTCAGTGAGTCTATAACTTGCATACGCATAAAAAGATTGATGTTTTGTCCATTTATTGAAGTTCTTGTCTGTGCAACAACCACTATGCGTTGCTCTCAACCCGTCCCACCCCCTTTGTCTGTGCAACCACATCCTTTTGTGTGTCTGGTATTTGCCTCGAGATGTTCACAAGTTGTTCCATGTGTTATAAACTCACATCAGAGCAACAAACCGATCTGTAATCTTTGCTCTTTTTACCTCGACTTGTTCAGCAGGTGATCCTTTCTGAATCATCTTATGCTTTGGCACAAGTAAACAAAAATTATAACTTGTAGATTTTAGTTTATTCCACATAATTGCCACGTTTACAAGTATTGTTTGTACAAACTTATTAATTATCACTTTATAATTATAATAATTATTAATAAGAGTCTGACTCTCTTTTTCTCACTGCCCCAAATTGCAATCTCACCCTCCAACCATATATATGTGTGTAGTCTGTGGGAACAGAGTCACACCCTGCACTTCCCTTCAACACCAAGATCTGGAATGAGAAAGATTTACTTTGATGTTGTTGTCAACACTGGTGGTCCCGTTATCATTGAAGTGGACATGGAACCTCTGAAGGACTTCGAGATAAAGTGAGACCCAAAATGACACTCTAAGAAGAACTTATTGCATGTCACAATTATTCTTATGTGTTTAAAAAAAATGAACCATGTAACATCATTACCAGGCTATTAAGATAGCTTAATTGGTAGTGTGCTCATCTTTGAGTTGTTTCAATTCGATCCTTTATGGAAGATGATCTGACTCAAGTCTTGGCCTGGTACATGGTAGACATTGCATAATGGAGTGTACCATTCTTTTAAAGGACTTGTTGTGGCTGAATAGCCAAGAGGTATGCACACTCACCTATGAGATGTCCAGCTTGGGTTTGAATCTCGGCCCAGCCGTAAAACTGGCATCCTGGTGTTTCGCAGGCAGGGAAATTCATTGATGTGTGTGCAGTTCCTCCAATAGACATTAAACTAAGCGTCCCATCTGCCAACATTTTTCTTTTTTTGTATACACTGTCAAGGCTCATATGAGAGCTAACACACAGAACATACAACAAGGGGAGCAGGAGACAGGAGCGGTGGGAGAGGGAAGGAAAAAAGAGTGCAAAACAGAAACATAGGGAGAGCGATGGGGCGAGTTACACGGGGTAAGCAAGATGGACACTACAGGGATTTTCAGGAAGGAAAGCAGGGAATTTGAAGGAGATGGGTTTGGGGTGGATTAGTAGGGGTAGAAAATATTATGGTTTTGAATGGGGGAAGAAAAGAGATGGTGATGAACAGCTGTTTTGAAGACGTGGGATTGAAGAGAGTGTGGGAGTTTGTTCCAATGGTGGGAAAATAAGGAATGAAAGAGTGAAGGTGAGCAGTGATTCGTGATTTTGGTAGTTTTAGCAAAAGGGGGTTGCTGGCGTACCTTGAGCACCCTCCGTGGAAATATGGGGGGGGGCAGGACATATCTCAGACAGAGTGGGAGGGGCGGGGTGAGGACGGAGAGGAGACGGTAGAAGACAGAAAGACCACTGACCTACCTGTGGTGAGAGAGTGGGAAACCCAAAGACTCAGCCTCATCGCAGAAGATACCAATGATCCGAAATGCCTTGGTTTCCACAGCTGAAGCCGAGAAAGGTGAGAGGCAGGAGCACCAGCCCAGAGGAGAGAGCAGTACTCCATCAGGCTGTGGCCAAAAGCTTTGTTTGTGGTCAAGAGCTCAAGTGTGCCGAGGAAGGACTTTGCACAATGGAGGATGCCCAGTCGGTGATTAGCTTTGGAGGCCAGTTTGGAAATGTGGCTTTCCCAGGAAAGATCATGGCAGATAGTGAGACCTAGGTTGAATGAAAGGACTTCTTCAAGAGGATTGTTGAGAAAGTAGAT
>CM068955.1:91465973-91482988 GCA_035128595.1 Eptatretus atami | reverse complement strand
GTCAACATAGGCCAAAGGTCAACAACTTAGGTGAGATTTCTAAATGCCTCAATTTTCATCCGATTGACTTGAAATTTGAAAAGGATTTATATTCCATGTCAATGAATTCAACCAGCCAGTGATTTTTGAGGTCAACATCGACCAAGAAGGTGCACCATAGGTCCAAAGTCAACAACTAAGGTGTATTTCTAAATCCTCAATTTTCATCCAATTGACTTGGAATTTGAAAAGGATATATATATATAATATATATATATATATATATATATAATATATATATATATATATATATATATTATAATAAATATAGTTTCAGGTCACTGAATTCAACCACCAATTATTTTGGAGGTCCACATCGGCCAAAAGGTCAACTTGAGCCAAATTTCTAAAATTGTCAATTTTCATCTGATTCTCTTGAAATTTGAAGCAGAGTTGAATATTTGGTCATTTAATTCAACCACCAATTATTTTTGAGGTCAAATTTGTTTTATGGATTTTGCAAGTATTGTGCTCTGCACGACGCTTCTTCTTGTTTGTGCTGTGTCTGTTTGTTTGTGTGCAGGATATCTCAAAAAAGTTGTGGACAGATCTGGGTGAAACTTGGTGAGCAGGTTGGGTGTCTGTGGACAAAGGATGAACTGATTAAATTTTGGTGAAGATCCGGATCTGGATCTGGCTACTAGAATTTTTAAGTGATTCTTCACCATTGAGAGATTGGGCCAAAAATGATATGCAGCACAATATCTCAAAAAATTTGTGGACAGATTCAGCCGAAACTTGGTGGACGCATTTGGTGTGTGATGAAGAAGAATTGATTCAATTTTGCTGAAGATCTAAATCCGGATCCGATAATTTTTTAAGTGATTTTTTCACCATTGAAAGATTGGGCCTAAAACGATATATAGCACGATATTTGAAAAATGTATTGGGCCAGAGATGATCTCGTGGATCAGGCATTGTGTGGCGAGGTATGCACTCTACTGAGTGCCCTTCTAGTTCATATTGTCTCCTAATGGATACACAAATGGTGGGGTAGCAAGCTGGCAGGGACATATACTCAATGAAGAATGGAATATACTTTGACAGATATTTACTTTGGGCTCAGAATGGCACAGAGATGGTGTATTTGCCTTTGAGCTGTCTCACCCAGATTAGATTCCTGATCTGACTGAACTGGCACCCTGATGGTTCATAGGTTTGGTGTTGTATCAATGAGTGTGCAGTCCACTGCTTGGAATGTTAAGTTTGGAACCCATGTGTGTCGTCACTTGTTGGTGGATGTTAAAATATCTGACAGTTTCTCCCGCTGTATTAGGTGAGTTGTCAGCAGCACCCTGACCAAATTATAAATTCCTCCCTTTGCTACTGCTGGGAAGGCAAAGGCAAACCATCCTGTTTAATCTTTGCTGTTTGGCTACCTTCAAACAGTGCCCTGAATCTGCCTTTAGGCAGAACGCCAGAGAGAGAGAGAGAGACAGAGAGATGAAACATACTTTGAGAAAAGAGAGGATGTGGTGACTGGTCGTGAAGACTTTCTCCACCATGTTGGTTTTGAAGTTTCAAAGCATCTCATTTTATTCTTTAAAGTTGCTATCAAAACATGCCTTGGTGATATGCAAACCACTGGCTGGCTCTTTTGGGAAATCCTGCAAAGACAGTCTAAAGCAAAGAATATAAAATACAAAAATTATTTTTTTCCTGCCCCATGTCGCAGATGTACTAGAGATTGTGGTTGTTCGATTTTTGAAATGTGCCCCCATTGGTAGGTCAGCTGCCACATCACACCCACATCTGTCACTTGACTCCAACCACCATAGCTCCCAGACAAAATGATATGGCCACCATGTAAGACATGAGGCCTCTGCTGATTATATATACCCTGTCCAGCTTTGTTGTCAGATTTCCATTTGCTTTGTTTGGGTCGAGTGTTAACCATGATGAGGGACATCAAAAAATCGAATAATATGTTGAATAAAAATCATTAGGTTTAATCAAGCCCGTATGCAATTCCCTAAAAATCACGTTACATAATTTTTGAACCCTCCCTTATTGGGGTTAAACAATCCGTAACCGTGTAACAAATCAGTTAGTTCTGATATAACTATTTTGATGTCACTGTGACAAATCAACTCTTTTGAGAATGCTTTAAATGACAGTCTCCCACTCGGCCCATTTACCGGATTTTTAAAGCCAATTCACTTACGTTTAATGGTGAGGTCCCCTCCCTCGAATGATGTACAGGTTTTTATGAACAAGAGGTTTATTACCAGAGATAGAGCAGGAGGTGGAAGAGAGGGAGAGGGACACGCACGCACGCACGCACGCACGCAACGCACGCACGCACACACACACACAACAAAGCTGAGGTAACAGATATAAAGTAAATCATCCCCTGTTTGGAATCACTATGACTTATCTATCTAATCTTATTCATTCACATGGAACACGGGACAGACACGGCACAAGGTTAATGAGAAAGATTAGAGGATGTAATCTGAGCCATGGGTAATGATTTGTTTTTATTCGCGGACCTAGCTTTCACCACATAGACACGTGGGACATGAGCAAGGATGAGGGAGTTGAGTGGACAGAGGAGGCGAAAAAAAAAGTATATGTATATGTGTATATATATGTATATATATGTATATGTATATATATGTATATGTATATATATGTATAGTGTATATGTATATGTATATATAATGTACAGTATATGTATATGTATTAGGTGGTCCATGATCAATATGAAAAATATAAAGTTGTCTGAATGTTCCTCCACATGGCTTGTTTTGTTCACTATGATATACTTATTGCCTGTGAATTGTGTGTCCTACGATAACGTTTAGCGGTCGCTCAAGATGAGATTTTTGGCTGATGAGTGAAATTTGCGTAATTTTGAGATGAATTGTTGGGACTCCTGCTTGCCCCCGCCCCCTGCCAAACCAGCGGCGTGGTGGTGCTTCCGTTACAGCAATGGAAGGGGTGGCAGCACGAGCGAACGGTGAGGGCGGTTGGTTTTAGACTCGCGTGTCTAGAGCAGCTGCACTCTTCAATAATATATTGTGCTGATCATGTATATTTTTGGTCCATCATTTCTTTCAATTTCTTTGGCTTAGGTTGAGTGATGGCGTTGAAGCCAGACTCCGTTCTTCTTCCGAAAGCTGGCTACTGGGAGCATCGATATCACAGCTTTCTGCCGGAAGATTGCCACGTGGACTGGATGTTCTACGCCTCTTACAATTCCACCATGTACCAAGAAAATGACTTGCTGAGAGCTATAGAATCACGTGTTGTGAAGTGATTGAGGTGTGGAATAGAGCGAGATTGCCCACGCAACGCCGGATGCATGCGTACGTAAGCTGAAAAAGCTCCACGAGGAGTATCTAAAACTAAAGAAAAATCGCAAAAGGGACAACGACACTGGTGAAATGAACAAATCTATTTCTCTCAGACCTGGAGGAGTTATCGACGTAGCGACAGCCAATGCATTGTCGAAATAGTGATCAGTGCCGACCGTGACTTCCTGGAGCGTCAGCGAGAGAGTGTGTTCTCTAGTAGCATGGCTGGAGCTGATTTAGTCACCCACTCTAGAGAGGAAAATAAACGAAAAAGAGACGAAAATGAGACTTAGCTCGGCAACGTTACGCTGAAAGGAAAGCCGCAAGCTGAAGGTAACTGAAAGCAAACCGCTATCGTCTACGTCAGGTGAATCTGAATCTGAAAGTCCGGAGGATGAATATATAGCTCCCTCAACATCATCAGAGACCCCTGGCTGCAGTAAAACAGAAGCTCATTCGGCTACTTCATCCAATCCCAAACAAAGAACATTTTCCGATCTCCGGATGTTGTAGCAGCGCTGGATCGCGTGAACTTGCCAGATCGCGGGGCTGTGTTTGTGGCCGGAGCTGTCGCCAAGGCCCTCGGTCATGATATCGGCGACATCACCCTATCACGGAGCTCTGTACGACGTTCTCGTCATGGAGGATGTAGAGAAGCACTGCCGCCGAGGAAGACGACTTCTCCCTGAAAGGACCTCTTCTTCTCCACTGGGATGGTAAACTCTTACCAGATATTGACGGCTCAAAGAAAAATGTCGACCGTATCACGGTGCTGGTTACTGGTAACGGAGAAGAGAAGCTATTGGGTGTCCCAAAAGCAACCAGTGGAACAGGCGAACAGCAAGCAACTGCTTGCATTGATTGCATTGAAAAATGGGGAGTCAAAGATCAGGTTCATTGTCTTTGATACTATGAGCAGCAATACTGGCCTACATCGAGGCGCTTGCATCAGACTAGAGACTACATGGAGAGAGAAATCGTGTGGGTTGCATGTAGACACCACATGCATGAAATAGTTCTGTCGCACGCCTATGCCTGCACATTCGGTGGAACTTCTGGCCCGACGATCTTCTGTTAAAACGCTTCCAGAAGAAATGGGCAGACTTGGATCATAACCAGTACGACGTGTGTACGGTTTTTGATGATCAGTACTCGCCTGAGCTGCGAGTGGAGATGTTGGATTATTTACCGAAAGCAATCACCCAACAACGACCGAGGGACGATTACTGGAATTGCTGAAGATATCTCTCCTATTCCTAGGTGCGATGCGGATGCCGGATCCTTCAGATTCCAGGGTCAGAAGCGCATGCATCACGCTCGATGGATGGCTAAAGGAATATACGCTATAAAAATTTACTTGTTCCGCCATCAATTCAAACTGACAAAAAAGGAAAGCAAGAATATTCTGGACTTTGCTGTGCCTGGCGCGTACGTAAAATATTGGAACGAGCCCCCATTGGGGTCCGGGCTCCTTATAACGACATCCAGTTCATGAATGTGCTCAAACGTTACCCGGATCGGAAATTATCGGACAAGACAGTTAAGGCGTTCTCAAACCACCTGTGGTACCTGTCGGAACACTTGGTGGGGTTCGCCTTCTTCGACGATCGCGTGACCGAGGAGACGAAGTCGAAGATGGTCACCAATTGTCCAGACCAAAAGCGTCAAGTACCATCGACCAATTCCTCCATCAGACATGATTGCGGCCTGAACAATCCCAGGATTGGTTACAGAACGAACGATGACCTTCTTCTCCCTGCTGGTGAAAAAAGCCGCAAAAGCCTCCGAATTCCTGAAGGTAGCGCCGAACGAGTGGGAGAGCCATCCCTGCTACACAGAGCTCCAGCAGGCTGTAGGAGGCTGAAAGTCGTAAACGACACTGCCGAGCGCGGTATCCGACTCGTCCAGCAGTACAACGAGACACTCACGAAAGACGAGGAACAGAACATACCTACTCAGACTTGTTTCGAACCATCGCAAGGCCCTTCCTGAGCATCAAAGGCCCTTTGATGAACTAGGCCAAGACAGGATAATGGACAGAGAAATGTGACGTGTAACAGTTTGACAGATGCAGTACAGTGACAGTGTGCTCGACACTAGTATTATTGTTCATGATTTGCTTGATTGTAATAATTTAATAGTGTTTAGAAACAAAAAAATCAATATTCTCGAATGTTGTTTGATGTTTGGTCAAAAGTTGACTTTCTCAGCGACACCTAGTTATACACCAATCGCCATGAAATTTTGTAGAATAAATCCATAGTGGTAGTGGACAAAATCAAGCCTTGTGACACGGGAAATTCGGATAAAAATATTTGTGGACCACCCTAGTATATATATTATATATATATATATATATATATATATATATATATATATATATGTATATGTATATATATATTTATGTGTATATGTGTATTTATATATATGATATGATATGTATATATATGTATATGTATATGTACTGTATACATATATACTGTAAATATATATATATATATATATATATATATGTGTATATATATGTATGATGTATATATATAATATATATGTATATATATGTATATGATGTATATATTATATATATATATATGTATGTATTTATGAATGTAATATGTATGTGTATTATATATATGTATATTTATATGCATTATCTATATATATATATTATATGCATATATGTATATATATATATACACATATATGTATATACTATGATATATATATATATATATGTATGTATATATATATCTATGTATATGTATATATATGTATTGGTTGTGTATATATATATATATATATATACAGTCAACCCCCGCTTCATCGCGGTTCACCTATCGCGCCCCCGGTTAATCGCGGGTTTTCCCTTGGAACGTAACTAATTTTTTCTGCGGATTCCCCCGGTACATCGCGGTAATAATATATAAAATATAAATTATTTAAGCAATAAATTATAACGCGTGGTGCTCGACAGTGCCGGATTAAGCCTCGGCTGGCCCTAAGGACATTTTGAAATTTAGAGAATGGCCTGAAAAATTTAAATTAGATCTCGGGCTCATGGAAATGGACCCAGACAAAAGATGAACTGATTCAAGAACAAAATATTTAATACAAAAAAAGACAAATATTTAATGTGAAAATAATTTTTGGCCCGAATTTTGCTGGCCCTAAGGCACATGCCTTGTCTGCCTAATGGTTAATCCAGCACTGGTGCTCGACCAGTCACACAACGCACGAAACAAAGTTTCGCTTGTGAACTTCGAATATTTTCTACGTTTTTTCTCCAAGCCCCACGATGGCGCCCAAACGCCCTGCACCTTCTAAGGCTTCTGGCAAGGAAACGAAGCGCCAGAGGAAGGTCCTGGGACGCTCCAGGAGAAGGTTAAGGTGCTCGATATATACTTCGGGAAGGAAAAAGATTTGCCGCCGTTGGACGAGCACTGCTCATACCCAGCACCTCAAAAACGACCAGACCAGACTAGTCGATCTCCGGCACCTCAAACCCAATCACTGCCAAACCAACCAGACCAGACTAGTCGATCTCCGCACCTCAAACCCAATCACTGTCAAACGACCAGACCAGACTAGTCGATCTCAGGCACCTCAAACCCAATCACTCCCAAACCGACAAGACCAGACGAGTCGATTTTTTGGGGAGGCGTCCATTCATCGCGGATTTTCACTTAGCGCGGGGAGGTTTGGAACGTAACCCCCGCGAGAAACGGGGGATTACTGTATATATATATATATGTATGTAAGTATTGTTTCGCAGGTTGAGACCACAGTGCGGTTATTCTTGTTAATTTTCAGGAAGACACACAATTTTGAGGTATTTAAACATCAAACAATGAAATGAATTTCTGCACTGGTCTGCACACGTCTTTTCATAATTTGCCAACCAGATAATATCTTTCCACTTTGATGATTCTGCAAAATTGAAGATGATTAATGAACTTCATTGCTTTCTTGTTATTTCAGATATGAAAACTTTGAATAAAACATTGACTCTTTCAGTTAAACCTTTGTCTGATGGTAAGCCTCAGCCTTCCACACAAAGTTTTTTGTTTTGCCATCATTTCTGCTTTCCGTTGCTATTTTATCACAACAGGGGCCTTTTGAAATTTTAAAAATGAAAAATAGAGGGAGTGTGGTGGGGGCAGGGAGGGGGTTGGGGTGGTTGAGCCACCTCAGGGTCATCTATTGATTATGTACATGTGTTGGATCAAGATTAATGATAAGATTGTGTTTTTGTTTTTGACTCTTCACGTGTTTGACATGTTAATTTATTTTTAAAGTACTGTTATATCATTGACAGAATGTGGATTTGAGGTTGAACTATACTCATATTGACAAATGAAAAATTGTTTTATCAGGTAACTTATTTTCCATGAAAGTATTGTTTTTGAGAGTTTTGAACCAATGTAGTACTCTGGGTGGGTTCATAATTGTAGCAAAATGGGGAGCGTTGAGGACGTGAAGTCACAATTTACATGACGTGGAATTTCCACTGGCCCCTACTCGTGATGATATAATATATACAATATCGCAAAAACAAAAGTTTTTTCAATTTCCTCATATATTCTATATACTTAAAGGTAACTGTGATATCAAATTTATTTTCACAGAAATTCACATGATACCTACATTGCACAATTCTAACTTCCCACAAATGTTCATGGGGAATAGCACCACAAAAGTGAAAATAACACAAACCTTTGAACAGTTCTGTGTGTTGTGCATAAATTTGGTTATTTGAATAAGATTTTCTCTTTCATAAAGGTTATTTGCATTCAACACAAAGTTTTACTTTGTTATGCAAAATGTCTAAAGTAAAAAGTTTTCGTTTCACACTGAGTTGAAAAATGCAAAATGTATTAGACTTTTGCACAGCAGTGAATATGTTGTAAGGATCCGGGATTCAAAGCTTGCCATAAGCGGAAGCACTCGGGTCCCTCCCGAACGCCCGGTCCTGAAGCCACCGGGCACAAATGACTCCGCACACTGGCAGATTGCGAAGCAACCATGAACGCCGATTGACATGGCCAATCCGGGCAGGGTTACACTACTTTGCGTGATACCTTACTTGTGGACGGTTGGCTAATTGGGGTCACGTGCCCTCAGCACACACTCGTATTACTGTCGAGCGTTACAGTGAGTATGCGCTGGCTAGGAAAGCAAATTATTGGGGCAGAACTTCCTGTCAAACTATACTTTTGCACTGTCGGACCAATAAAGGAAAAAACAACTGAGACAGATTGAAAATGACAACAAACAATTATTTATTACAAACACACAAGCAAGCATTCATTTAAAAGCAAGTATTCAGAAGCAAGAAAGCAAAAAGGCACAAAAGAGCAGATTTAACCATAACACGCATTCTTCTTCTCCCCCTCTCTCTCTCTCTGTCTCCCTCTGACATTGGTCTACAGCCGATGGGGTGGGTACACAACGTCATTTGTGGAAAACACCACGCCATTCTACACAGCCGACGTCCCACCCTTTATGTGCTCTCGGCCATGGTGAGAGCCCCCAGTCCTCCCTCTCCCCCTGCACGTGCACAAAACGCCCACTCATGCTGTTTTGCACTGTACCACGCCTGCGAGAAGTGCCGCACCTCACAGGCCATGACGAGCACCAAGCATCATGAACATGCATGTGAGAATGGGTATCATCCCATGCAGTGAAGTGAATTCAATAGGCCCGATGGGTTAACGATCACAGATGGGTCGAACGTGCCCAATTAAGCAATGCACAAAAGGAGTGAACATGGAGAGGAATTCCACGGAACCAAGGGATGACCGATGGTGTGAAGGAGGGAAGATTGAAAGTAACAGAGGGGGAGGGAGAAGACGTTACATTGCAAAATCCAGTCTCGCCAATGCATGCCCCCTGAACAGCCCTTTGACAAGGGACCAAGGACTATCTATACAAAGACTAATGAAATAACTGATCCACGGGTCACCTACATGTCCATGTATGCTCTCCCCCTGGCGTAAGTTTTCCAAAACCATAACAATATAATGTCATATTAAAATGGAAATGGCCTCTTATGGTGTTTGCAAACCTTAACAAGTGCTCACTACTACAGTTAACATGCTGATCATTTGTGATTATGGTCATTGTTGTTGTTTATTTCATAGCTTCTCTGCTGATGACTTTGCTGTGGAGTGTGCTGACCTTCATGATGGTGATGTTTTTCTGCTTTCTCCTGTTGATTCATAAACGCTCGTAAGTTTGGAGAGCATGCACTGGGGAAATAGTGGGGCAGATAACAGCAATTTTTGAGAGGAATCGTGCAAATGATGATACAAGCATGTGTTCAAATTTGCACATTTGTTCTCCAGGGGATTCTAACCAAATCTGCCTGATTGGCCATTTGAAAATCCAAATTTTGAAAAATTTGAAAAAAAAAAAAAACTTCAAAAAAAGTCAAGATCACGAATCAATGTTGGATGCGGCTGAGATTGGTGAATGTTTCAGAAACATCATCAAAGACGTTCCAAGTCTGCCATGCAGTTTTCTTCCCTTTACCGCGGAAACAGACACGACGTCACATCCAGTGAACGCATGGAAATATGGGATCCCTCTAGCTTTCTCAGGCCCGATTGCAGAAACTACCTCATGGACTGGAATCCATCGTGCCTTGGCTCCTTGGCCAAAGGCAATCCACATGTTCTCAAGACCTAGTTCCTGTAAGGATGGCAGTACAGATATTGCTATGACTAGTACGTCCGTGTCATTAGCCTTAATGATAATGGACTTGCTACTATCCGTCGTTGCATCCCTGGCATGTACAAATATTCGAGTGTCAGCTTCTTCATGACAACATGGAGACACAGCATCCAGTGACTTCCTTGTGTTGCTAATGGCATCTTCTCCTTTTGTGACAATGACTGTGCTTGTCATCTGTGCTTCACAAATCTTTTCCGCAAGGAAGTGAAACAGCTCAGTCTTTGTTGCTGTCATCTCGAAGAAAGCTTCTCTAGTTGCTTGGGTCTTACTGGTTCCTGTCACTCTTCTTCTGATTCCTTGCCCCCTTTTAGACCTTGCCTCGACTTCAGACTTGACTTCTTGTACACATCAAACACTACGTCCACCCTCTCGTACCTGGCACCATAGGATTCCACCTTTGGGATGATGTCTTCTTTAGCATAGTCATCAAAATCTTTGAAGTGCGTGGAGGTAGGGCATTGATAAGTGCTGAGCCATCAATGATGACTGCATCTCCCCCTTGGTTCTCTGTCTGGGATGTTCACTTGTGCTTCAAGAATTTCAGCCAGCTGTGACTTCAAATTTTTTTGAAGTTTTTTTATTTTTTTCAAAATTTAGATTTTCAAATGGCCAATCGGCAGATTTGATCAGAAAGCCCTGCGAACAGAAATGCCAAATTTGATGCTTGTATCATAATTTGCACGATTTTTCTACTATCTACTACACTGAAAGGGGGAGAAGGAGACTCTTCAGGTTTCTTGGTTATATATGCAGTTGTATCAGAAGTAATATGTAAATTAAGTTGACATTAGAAAAATCTGCCTTACTTGGTCATTGCATCATGCAGTCACTCGTTAAAGGTTATCAGAGGTAATAGAATGAAAGCCCCCCCCCATTGGAATTGGCTTGTTACATCTGTGTCACATCCCATCTTATTTTAGTAATCCATCTCTTTTATTATTATTATTTATTTCTGAAATTACACTCGTAGTAAGCATCATGTTTTATTTCAACTCTGCTTATTTAGGATCCACTTTTTAATACTTCAGTTCGCTTCATAATCTGTTGTCAGGCTCTATCCATGTGTCGTCATTGCTAGTACAAAGCCAGGTGCCAAAGGTACCAAGGGAGCTTTAATGTTCTCATCATGTAGTTTTGACACCTGGTTTTAAGCCATATCTGAAATCTTTCTCGATGATGCAGTAACTCTTGTTGAAAGCTGAACATCAGGTTTTTCTTTTTGTCATATTTTACTCTGCCAGACACAAAACAAACAGACAGCTTCATGTCTTGGGTGCTTCCCTATCCTTTAAAATTATATGATAATTACCTCCACCACCAAAGGTGGTCGGAGGTTATGTTTTCACCCCTGTCTGTTTGTCTGTGAGCAGAATATCTCAAAACGTTTTGAACATATTAAGCCAAAATTTGGTGGACAGGTTGGGTGTGTGACAAGGACGAATTGATTAGGTATTGGTGAAGATCTGGATGCAGATCAGAGAATTAAAAAAGTATATTTTTCAAGTGATTCATCACCGTTGAGAGATAGGGCCAAGAGCAATATATCACATGATATTTCATAACATTGTGGATGAGTTATGACAAAACTTGGTGGATGAGTTGGGTAGGTGACAAGAACAAGCCAATTATATTTTGGTTCAGGTCCGGATCCAGATCCGACCTATCAGTGGGATCCAAAACGTAAACTGTTCAGCCTGGCAGGAGTATGCGCTCTACCGAGTGCCATTCGAGTGAAATTGTTACTCTGAAAGTCATGTTTGAAAAAAAAGCTAAACAAAATCATTTGCAGTTCACTCATTCACAATTCGCTAACAGTTGTTGATTTAATGTAATTCTTTATATTTGTATTTTTGTGTAAAAGTATAACATCATGTTTATATTTCTCCCCCAACCACTTACCCTCAGGAAACATAGGCATTCCAACAGAGGTATGCTGGGTGAGAATTAAGTATTTTGTGATTTGGAGGGGGTGAGGGAGAAGCACTCGGGTTTTAAAGTATTTGAGATAAAATAATTTGACAGCGAGTTAAAGAAGTTGGGATTATCTATGATTCAGAGACAATTCAACAGGAAATTTTTTTCTAACATTTACCAGATTTCTAAGAAACAGGAAAGAGCAACTTCAGCTCATAATTTAACCATGATCCCTGCAATTCCAGGGGCCAAAGGCTAAATCTCCTCTTTCCTATTTATAACAACTTATTAGAGTGGAACTTGGTGCAAAGTTATGCATCACAAAAAGATATGGCATTCCAATCTGAGATTTTACTCCGAGATCTTAATCAAAGCAAAGAGGACAAATTATCCAGAATGGAATAAAAATGCCATGATTTGGATCTGCAGTTTTTACTTTTCTTGGTTTACCTGTTACTGTGTATTTTTATTAAAAATAAAATAAAATAAAATGTTGAAAGAACTATGTTTATTCATTTATGACGTGTGCTGTTAGGTACTGATGAACCGAAGAGACCATCAGACATTCGTTATTTTACCTGGTGAGATGAGAATGAAGTCCTCCCAATTACTTTGTTAAAATTAGACATTCGACTTGTCATTGTAAGTTGTAAATATAATTGGACTATTTCATAGAGGATTTGCTCTAAGGCTTATTTTTTATTTTTTGGGATGTTCAGTAACCTTTTATTGGAGTAGTCCTGATCAAGACTAACACTCCCCCCCCCCCCACAACCCCACCTCCCCTCCCATTTCCTTTCACCTTCACACCTCCTCTCTCTTAACCCGTTCACATTGTTTTCTCCTCCAGGATGACTTTGATCATCGCCATTATGTTTGGTGTTCCAGCTTTTCAACTTGCTCGTAACCGAGGAAAGGTAGCATATCTTGACATTTTCTTAACCACATAACCATCCTTTTGCTGACCGAGTGCAATGTGGGTTTTTTTTCCATGAATTTCTGCCTTTATTTCTTGTCAGCTTATGACTGTTACAGGTGACCAAGACTACTGCTATAGAAATGATCTTTGTGCTGGGAACTTTGAAAAAATCAGGTAAGGCTCACTTACCTCATTATGGCAAGATGTTATAACTTAACTGCAAAAATGTCGTTTTACTTTTTTTTATTCCTTTGAATATAAGTTGAACAAAAATTTTCAGAAATATGAATTTTTTTTAGTGGAGTTGTTTGCAGCCACCAGAAACTGTTCGCAGATTGCTTTAAAGTCTAAAGGCATGACTATACAATAGATCTGCGACACTATCTTACAAGTACTTCAGTGTATTGTTTGCATGGACATTTTTTTAATTTTTAATTTCTGGTCCTTTTCGATGGACAATTGTATTATTATATTTCAGTGTGCTCCTTGCTTTGAGAAATTCTAGTTTGAAGAGTCATGATACACAAAGTTAAAAAAAGAAAAATCGAAGTTCTGTTTAAATATGAGTAACTTTTCAATAATTCGTCAGAAGAGGAAGAGAAATGGCAACTTCTGTTGTGTTCCAGAAAAACGTTGTTATATGGGGAACGTTAAAGTTTGTGGAAATGTATCGCTGTTTCCCAAGCAAGCAAACTTCCACAGTAATCCAAAGAGTTACAAACTTTGCAATGAGGCCATACGATGCAATGGTGGGAAATGTATCGAAAGTCTCTTCAGAATTTTAATTTTGGACTTGGACTTCCAATTTTTGAGGTGTGGATTTCAATCCAAATTTAAGTTCTCTAGTGCAACAAATATCTATATATATCAATGATTACTGTATGATACCAATTTTTGTTGGAAAAAAACAAAATTGCCGATTGTAGACTCACCATCTTTCATGTACTGTTTATATTGGTCAAGGATAAGGAAGGTATCATGTCTGCTGTTGCATTCATATCGGTTGCACTCCAAAAATTGAAATTTGGATTAACATCCATATCTATACATTGACTGGTGACAAGGATGAGGACAGCAAGGACATAAAGGGGGTGGGGTGGTATATGCCTGGTGTTGACTTGATGGTTTAGGTGGTGGGCTTGGGATCCCAGGATCCTGAGTTCAAATCCCACTCGGCTGTTGAATTAATACCAGTGGGGTTGACTCTGCCTGCATCCTTCCGAGGTCGGCAAAATGAGTGCCAGCTTGCTGGTATACTGTCGGAGTGGCGACCTGTCCAGGATTGTGCCCAATAGCCAAGGAGACTGCTTAGGCAGCACCAACGCTCTGCACAGAGTATGTTCCATTGGATGGATGGATGGATGGGGGGTGTGATAAAGGATTGTGGCGGGCTCGTGACAGTGAGAGGGCAGTATTGTGAAATATGGCAAGACTATTTCCACTCCCCCTCTCTTCTTCAAGTCCTCAATCCTCCCATCTCTACCCTGGTTCTGCAGCTCTCCTTTCTTATTCAAGACCTCAACCCCTCACCCCAAGACCTCAGCCACCTCCCCCAAGCCTCAACCCTCTTTCCTAACTCTGTCCCTTTTCTGCCCCACCCCCACTCCAACTCTCCTCAACTCCTCAACACTCCCCCTCCCAATCCTAGGTCTGAAGCTCCCCTTTTTTTTTTCTTGAAGTCCTCAACCGAGAATCTCGATACACTAAAAGTAGCGACATGGTGCATCCGGAAATTTCTGGTCACGTGGGTCATGGGCGTCATTTTCCTTCCATTGCTCGTTCATTGAATGAGCACACAATAGTCGATACTGTCATTATAGTTGGTGTGTGTATTAAAGATCCCACGGTATCGTTCGCCAAGAGTAGGTGAGCTATCAACAGCATCCTGAACAAATTCCAAATTCCTGTTCTGACTAACTGCTGGGAAGGCAATGGCAAACCACCCAGCAGCCTATCACCCTTGCCAAGCAGCCAAGGACCTATCATCAGGCAGAGCACAAAATCAGACAATCAATCTTCTCAAGCTCTTCTTGTTTTTTTCACTCACAATTGTTATCTTTACTAATTCTCCACTCTCTTGATGGTGTGCACATCTGGTATGGATGGTGTGCCTCCATTTCTCTCTTTCACTTTTCTTCTTCCAATTCTTTCAAATTTCTACATTCTGTCACTACCTGTCTGATAATATTCTACTCAAACACTCTGCACACTCCAATTAGGCACTGATCAGTGTGAACCTTTACTTCTGCATTACACTTCATTTTGTCATGGTTTCTGCGACGTGTTTTAAGGATAAATCATCTTGTCTGATTGTGTGCTATTCTGACACATTGGAAGAACGAAAAAAAACAACAAAGGATTAAGTATATAATCTTCCTTTGGGCACAGAGAAAGACAGCTTGATTAGAAAATGGACACGTTAGATGCTTTAAGTACAATGGGCACAGGTTCGGTACCTGCTCGATGGACACAAAATGGCATCAATTTGCAAAACTGGTCGGTACGAGTATATAGGGACTCTCCACCATTCCCAAATCCAAGTCCGCATTATAGTTACAAACTGTTACATAACAGTCACTAACTCTTAAGACTGCTAAGGTTTCTCGGTGAAGGAAATTATTCGTTTGACAGAGTTGACTGAATAATTTGTGGTTGTATTATTTTTTACTTATGGTAGTATGCAAACCAGCGACTGAGATTATATACTGCCTGTGAAACTTCATGCTCCACTCACACAAGGCGTTGCGAGAGCGTTCTTTTGTACACTTCACGTGTGCATGAAAAGATAGTGGAACCATTAGGCCTTAGTTATTTTATAACTTGGTTTACACAGTTCTTCAGCTAAAATGTAGGGTCTTAGATCGAATATAAATATAAATATTATTTCAATTTTTAGAAATTATATATTTTTATGATTTTTTTTCGGATGTTCCAGGGAAAAGACAAGGGTCGGTGGGGGGAAAATAAATATAAATCCCGGACCAGGAGGATCTAAGAACACATTGAATATGGAAGACCATTCAAATGCAGGATGCCCAGGTCACTGTATCTGATGTGAAAAACAATAAAGAAGGATTAAAACTTGTTTTACAATAGAGTCTGGCATGTTTTCTTATAGAAACCTGTTGGATCAACAAACAAATGGAAACAATGCTGAGAAAATTACTGTCCAAGTCGTAGATGTGTGCGTGCACACCAGTGCATAGTGCTGGATATGATTAAAAAAGGTGTCTACTAGAAGTCAACACGCTCAAAACGGTCAATCAGAGCCATAACCAGCTCTTACTTTTCAGCGGGCATCTGATCGTACCGTCTCCCCATCCCCATGAGCACATCAAAGGCTGATTTCTGGTCCGTTGAAGGCTGAATATCAGCATCTCGCAGGGAAACTTTGACGTACTTGGCACCGAAATCTTTCAATACGAACAGCGGTGTACAACTTTCGACGGAAACAAAATCGGAGAGGAAACTACGATCGAGAGTAGCGTGCGAATCATCCCTGCTGCTGCACTGATTGATGCAATCGTTCGGCCAGAATATTCGTCGTCAAGATGTTGTGTGATTAAATCACCAATACAGTCACTCGAATTTATACCGCTGACAACTTCTTAACAATCACTTTCGCCCCAAAAACCACAGTCAATCTGAACCACGCTGGCCACTGCTCAGACGCCATGACCGAAGACTACTGAGCAGCTCTATGCGCAGTTTGGTTAAAGGGGACTCGGCATTTTGGTGCGCGCGCGAAATTATATTTTGAAAATAAATGCCGACGTTTACCATTTCGGGTTTTGAAACTTTTGCACCTTCGGCGGAAAATTTATAAATATAAAAGGCTAAAAATGTGTTTTATATTTATATTTCATTTCCGCAAATATACCGATGGCGGATCCGTAAACCAAGTTATAAAACAACTAAGGCCTTAGCAAGGAGTCCCATTTTCCATTTGTGAAGGAATTTATTCCCAATGGAGTGTGGAATATTTATGGAGTTTTCTAGGAATGTCCATTGACAGCATAATCGTCACTAACTGTTACGATTGTTTCAGGTTTCTCAGTGAAGTAAATCAATGGAAAGGTAATTATACATTGACAGAATTGACTGAATAGTTT
>CM068955.1:91451854-91465963 GCA_035128595.1 Eptatretus atami | reverse complement strand
TATAACTTCCCGTAGGTGTGCGAAGCATTGAGTCTGACCCTATACACCACCAGTGTGAAAAACAAACATGCACATAACTTGAAATTGCATGAATATCGATGTTTTTAGCGTTATATGGGCTTGTGGTTAAGACATTTACCCCGTTCAGACACAATCGTGCAACTTGCATTTACATAGGTATGAGCAGATAATCCGGTTTTTCATGAGTGTTTTGTGCCCACAGAAACTTCAATCACGTTTTCAGCAATATTGGCTATTTCGTGTGTGGTTTGGTCTTCATCTGCATCGTTTTCTACACTGAGATCAAAACTCTGTCCGAACAGACACAGGTGTGCTTAATCGGCTCTCCGAGTCAGTATTTTTTCAGTCATGCCTTTAACTCGGCTTCCTACAGATTTAGATTTATGAAACATTTACCTTGCCCCTCACCAACCCCCCCCCCCACGCCCCCCCCCACACACACAACACACACACACACACACACACACACACTCATTTATTCATTATATTTGTTTCCATGCACTTGTTCCATCATGAACCAAGGTTATGATTGCCATCTGAACATTTTTCGACATTCATTACTCAGACACTTTCTAACACCATTTTTACAAGGACTGGGGGAGAATAACTATTAACATATAGTACAGTCAAAATGTCGGATGACCTCCCACAAATTGCAACAAATGCAAACTCAACAGATTTTGATTCCTGGCTATGTCTTTAGTGACAGAAAAAAAGTCCTAAGGGATCCTCCGGGGGGAAAGTCCTGAAATCATGGAAATCCAATATGGCGCCACCCGCTTCGGGGAAAATGAGAAAATTGTAAAGATTGATATTTTAATATGTAAATATATGTTTTTCTGCATTCTAATTGTTTCTAGTTATGGTCAGTATATTGATATACAAGAATAATTATAAAAAGTGAAATGTATTGAGGGTAAAATAAAAAATTATAGCTTTTTTGTCCAAAATGTCAATTTTTTGTCCCAAAAAATATATATTTACCTGATACTGATTTTGGCTCCTGGACAAAAAAAAAAAGAAACGTTGAAGACACAAGATGAAATCAAGTCTATGGCAACACAATATAATTATGTAAATCATTGAAACATGACAAAATCACAATTCCACTCGGGCAATCACATCTGCCTGACGAAGGTCGAAATGAAAATGAAATTCGCATTAAACTCAGAAACTACATCCATTATAAACTTACTTACATGTTGAGAAAAATCAAGCGTATTAAAGTTAGAACTCGACAATGACGTCATCATCCTCATCATTGTCACATGGAGTGTTTGTGCAGCCAGAGCCCCGCAGTTTCCACAAGCTGGAGTGCACTCAATGTTGTGCTTCTTGCATGTGCATCTCATGGTGCTACATTCAGCCTGGCAGTTGCACCTAATGACACGTAACATATTTTCAGGAGCTGGAGCTATTGTGTCTGAAGTGCCACAAAACCCTCGTCACACTTCTGCCAACCCCAGTCTGTCGAAGAAGTTCATCTGCACATCCCTCCATTCTTGGACTTGCAGATACACGGCAGGCTGTGATACTTTGCTGCTTCTGATGTTGGTGAACTCTGTGGTTGCACGTGAGAGGAGCTCGAAGCCACTTGTCCCAGTACCGCTGATACCGGAGGTGTCCAGGGTGTCAGTTGACTTTCCGTTGTAGATTATCACCAATGTTTTTTCTCCTACATCTGCCACATCACATACGGAAGCTGGATATGTATCAAAACCGCCTGCTCACGGAATGTGTTGTTTGCTTTGAATTTTTGAGGGAAGTTCCCTTTCCAATCCATGAAGACGAGATGCCGGTCGCACCCAGAACTGCATGTAGAAACAGTATGTGCTTGTAATGTCTGTACCAATCATTTTCTTTGTAGCCTTGATGTTCCAGATGCGAGGCTTTTCGTGTTCTTCTTTAACGGGAAAAAAGAGGTCATGGATTCTAAGCTTGCATGGTAGCATAGGAGGACGAGGAGTCTGTGTCATCACCAACTAACGCAGTTTGGTGACAGTAGCAGACTGCACGCCTTCAGTACAATCAGGAGATCAGCATCCCCTGAGGCACAGTGTCTCACAGTTCTTCTTCTGAAGCTCTTCACTCAACATAAAAACGAATGCTGTTTATTTCGCTATTGGCAAGAAACGTTCCTTCTTCATTGTGAGACGCATGTCAGCTGTAAATGTCACATAGTGCCAGCATTCCCTTTAGACGTCTCTGGTGTGTCATGTCCTTCGTGTCGTACTCTCATAACATCAAACACGACTATGGCATCTCCGTACTTCTTCGTTACATAATCATGTACTGGTGGCATATGTCTGTTATGTAGACCACGAGACCATGGAATGCGTTGAACAAGTGCCCCGCCATCCAAAACATACTGTTGCCCATCATTGGGGATATCAGCTGGGACATCGGATCCAAGAAGATCCCAGATGGCATCAGCAAAGACTGGCTTGTGTGCTTCTCGGAGCTGAAGAGAGAATCAAAGAGGGCTGTGGGATAGCTGACAAGTTCTATTTGAAGGCCGACTCCAGTTCTTCTGCTGTCTGTGCAACAGTGATCAGTCTCTGAAAGAGGAGTTGTGGGTCAACCTGGACTTGCTCTCCATCAATCTTGACAGATGACTTCATGCCGAGGGTGACAACTTGGTCTTTCCTCTTAAATGTGTACTCGGCAGGTGTTTTCCCATCCATAGTTTCTTGGCAATCTTTTGGCTCCTACAGCATGTGCTGTATCGACGTTGACGTGGGGTGTGCATGAACTCCAGTGGCAATGTTCCTCAGACGTGGATCACTACTGAATGGATTCCGTTTCTGTAATAGTGTGTCCTCCAGTCACGAGATTGTCTTGCCTTGGTCATGTCCTTTTCTGCTCTCCAGTGTTGTAGTTCACACCTGTGAGCTCCTGCATTGCCTGGTTAATTTCTGCACAGGCAGGCATTGATAGTAGCCATACCAGCCGTTGTTGCTGTGTCATTCCTCACCCTCGTGTGAGCCCCCGCTGGTCTTCAAACTTCATCAGAACTTGTTCGATGATCAGGTCAGATGAAAGACCTGCCCACAGGCGATCACTTCGTCGAACCACATGGAACCCCTCATCAAAAGTTGTTGGACTTGGGATGTTGAGTTTTGAGGTTGGACATCTGCTGCAGATACACCTCGCAGTTTGGCATACAGGTTGTGCTCGAGGCTGCCAGGTAAGGCAGCATTTCCTGGATGCCTGTAGATGTAGTGCCCAGTTCACCTGCGCTCTGCCATGTATTTGCGTAGAATGTCTAGCATGTCCAATACTGAACCAGAGCGCTGAAGTTCTAGAAGATATCTTTGCAGACTCGCATGCTTCTGAAGGTGGTCTTTTTGTTTCAAGACGTCAGACTTGCATACTTCTTCCACAGACAGTGTCCAGCCATCAGCTTCTCAAGAGGGTACAAGCTTCGTTGAAGTCTGGATTATTGCTTAGATCGTATGCTGGTCATGTAGCGGCCTTGCAGCTGCTTCGGCCAAGTCCGGATCTTCATTCCCATTGCCATCTATGTTTCAGGTAGGCATGGTAGAGCGCATTGAGCACATTTGTCAACAGCAAGGCATTGAGGGCTGCATCAACAATTAGGTGTGCACGAACTGCGCGGCAATGGCCTTGCCATTAACATATGAATCACCGCATTGGGCAATATATCAACTCCATCAGTTCTTGAAGCCCGGATGACACCATCAGGTGTCAATACATCGAGGAAACTCATATCTCGTGTGAAGCCGCCCAAGCGTAGGACAATCCCTTGAAGTCCATTCCATAGGCTCCGAGTTGAGACATGAGGCCTTCCACAGAGGGCTGATCAAAGGTATTACTGGAGTGACAACGTGGCGTCGTGCATGTTCACTGACAAACATAGGGTCGAGTATATGCATGTGCTGTCAATATTGATGTGCTAACAAATTAATATTGTGTGTTAATTCTTTCACCAGAGATAGTATTAATGTCCCTGTATCTGGAAATATACTAGTATGTATGCCTGGGGATACATATGTTCTTATATGAACAAACTTTCTCAAGTCAAATATTTTTGGGAAAAATTGACATTTTTGGACAAAAAAGCTATATTTTTATTTTACTCAATACATTTCACTTTTTATAAATTATTTCTTGTATATCAATATACTGACCATAACTAGAACAATGAAATGCAGAAAACATATATTTACATTTTAAAATATCAATCTTTACAATTTTCCTCATTCCCGAAGCCGGGTGGCGGCCATATTGGATTTCATGATTTCAGGACTTCCCCCCGGAGGATCCCTTAGGACTTTTTTTTTCTGTCACTGAGGACATATGCCAGGAATCAAAATCTGTTGAGTTTGCATTTTGTGGGAGGTTGACCAAATATTTTGCTAAAATGCTGTATAATAGGCAGTGTCATTGCACTCAAGTATGTGGAACACCATGCAAGTAGTGGAAGAGTGTAGACATTTAGAGAAATGAGAGTGGTGAGTCAGCTATTGTGAGGATGTTACGAAAGGCAAGACTACATCATTCGATACCTACCAAAGACTTAGCTAGAACACGAGACCGCGTGCAGTGTTAACAAAGGTACACAAGAAGAGCGAAGTCAGAAGGAGCATTATGCCCTCATCTGTGCCACAGTCAACACTAGAAGAACCAATTTTATTTGTCAACGATGGCAATTTCATTGGGGAATGAGGGGAGGAATGTGGTGAGAGCATTTGACACACCAGAGATATTCCAAGGGTGTAAAAATTAAAGAATGGGAAATATTTTATTTTAATATTTAATAAAAAAAAAGCAGGTTTTTTGTACTTTAAAAAACTTCAAAAAGGGGTGGCGAGGGGTGGGCCAAGGCGTTTCATGCATTAGGAAAACACATCAATGACAACCCACTCCTTGATGGAACCCCACGGACACAACACTGTAGAGATGCACACAATCACCATCATATTCGAGCTACCTAAAAAGTCTGCTTAATACCCGCTATCTCATAATTTCCAGGTACTACCAATTCCAATTTAAACTTATCGACTGTTTCTGCTGCCACTATATTCCAGGAGACCATTCATGCATTAACAGTCTGAGTAAAGTCCCTGCCTTCTACCTCCACGCTTAACTTCTCTTACTTTACTCTAAGGCATGGCCCCTAGATCCTATGATGTTTACTACTATCTTTGAATAATTGACTGATTATTATTCTTATACTTTTCTTGTCTAAACTCCCATGCATATCTCCTCATACCCAGCTCTTCTAGGTGTAAAAGCCTGTCCGCTGCTAGCCTCTAATAGCTGATCTAGCAAGGCCGGGACAGATCTAGTAGCCTCGCGTGAACGATGGTTAGCGTAGGGTTATTCGATGATGGTTAGCCAGGGCCTATGTCGCAGATCTGTCTAGTCATAGTTGGGGAGACGAACCAACTGCACACAACACATTTAGATGGTGTGATGTGGATTGTTTTTAACTCCACTTTGTATCGTTGTCCTCCTGAAAGATTCCTAACTGCGATTGTGGATCCTATTGACTTCAGACAGATTTAACGTTTGTCGAGTTGGTTATAAAATCCTACAAAAACGCTATCGACACTGGATAAACACTGATGTACACAGTCCTTCCTTGTGAACCATTTATTTTCTAAAAATTAACAACTTACACTTTCACCTTGTACAATGAATCCGCTTGATGCAATATATTCCCCCTCCGGTTTCTATTTCATTTGTTTAGTTTTAGTTAACAGTTACACCAACACCGATTAAATTTACTTCTACATTACCATCAGACATGTGTTTATATCATAAATTGGAACTTGGTCAGTTCAAGGAGTAAGCCACTGAGAGCATACATCTCACGTGCTTACGACTGGGTATAATTTACATTTCAAAGCATTTTTATAAACTTTCATGAGAGAGAAGGTTGGGGATATTCAACTGCCAGACTGATAAAGAACGTGTCCTTTACGACGAAAAGCCACTTCGTACATTTATCAGCTCGTCACTCTGCTCCAGAACAACACATTTCTTATCATTTAGGGCAAAAGTCTTTTGGCCACGAAAGGACACGCCAATTCAACTTGCAGCATAAAAGTACATTCTGAGATCCATTGTTACAATTTAAAATACATTAATATAAATTTTTTTCTCCCACAAGTGCCGTCAGCAAAGTTTTTGGATCATTGGTATCCCATGCTGAGTCTTGGCCTCGTCACTCTCTCATGCAGCAGGTTTGGTGGTCTTTGTGTCTTCTACTGTTCTCTCTCCAGCCTCACCCCCTGCTCTGTGCGATATGGTCCTCCATATTTCCGCAGGGCGCTCAAATCCGCCAGCACCGCCCTTAACTGGTAAACTCCAAAATCACGAATCACTGGCTCACCTTCACTCTTTCACTCCCTCTTTTTTTCCCCACCGTTTGAATAAACTCCCACACTCTATTCAATCGCCAATTCTTCCCCCCATGTCTTTCAAAACGCTGTTCCATCACCACCTCTATCTTCCCCATCAACCCACAATCTTTCTACCCCCCGTTAACCACCCAAACCCAACCTCCTTCAAATTCCCTGCTTTGTTCCTTCCTGAAAGTCCCTGTAGTGTCCATTCTTTTTTTACCGCATGTAACGCCGCCTCATCCTCCCCTTCACAATCTTCTGATGTCTCTGTTCCCGCACTGTTTTGTCCCATGGGCGTCGATTGCTTTTGAAAAGTGTGGGGGGGGGGGGACTTGCATGTCAGACACAAAGCGCACTCGTGCCGGCGGGACTCAGCAGTCTAACCCTTCAAATTATTTGATTTATAGCAGCTCGTTGACATGCTGCCTTCTGATCGACAAATCCCTTAAATAATCTGACCAACTATCGACCATCTTTTTTAATGTAAGCAGACGGAGCGAATTAATTAAAGCATTAATCCATACAGCATTTCAAAGTTTCAGTGTCATCAAAAAGAAATAAATATATATATATATATATTATATATAAAAGAATTGTTTATCAAGCCTCCCTTCTCACCACCCTTGAATGGATTCACTAACAACTGAAAAAACTAGACCTAGACATACAAATGATATAGTACACGAGTAGGTCAACTTATACCTAAAACTTGCCAAATAATTGAACCCTTCTTGTCTGCCGATCCAGTAAAAAACTTGTAGCAATGTCTTGGGGTCCAAGTGCAGTCAGACGATCTC
Source organism: Eptatretus atami (assembly GCA_035128595.1). Lineage (NCBI taxonomy): Eukaryota > Metazoa > Chordata > Myxini > Myxiniformes > Myxinidae > Eptatretus > Eptatretus atami. The sequence goes on along the minus strand of CM068955.1, from coordinate 91,458,771 downwards.
GTCGAACATGGACAGATACATTGAGATGGTTGAGGCGTTGTTGGGTCATTTGTGGAATGTAACCCAAGTCTTCATACGTCTGAGTGCGCTGAATGACCGTTCCACCTTCGCATGAACTTGCTGGGGAAACCATAGAAGCCTAAAGCAAACGTTCTACCTGTTGGAACATGTAGACGGACTTCCGGCACCATGTTACAATATCTTACGGTAATCCTCAACAGATGAAACACTGAACTCGGTTATGAAAGAAGCCAGTTCTTCGCTCTAGGAAATCCGACAGTTCGGGATATTTGCGGACTATTGTGGTTTGAATGACCCGACAGGAGCATTTCACACCAGTCCCTGTAGCATGGAGGTCGGTTGAGTGAAGACTGCGTTCAAGTTCTCGATGCGCTGTCGATGACTTTGAAAAAAATTCAACTCTGTAATACCCTCCTCTGGCAGAATTGGCAGTGGTATTCTGCATGCCCTCATCAAGTCTCTTCGGAAGCTTGCGCTTACGGAGGGAGGGTCACTGATCTAGTTGGCACTGCTGACTTCTTGTTGTGCTGCTTCAAAAACGCTGCCTTAACGTCTGGTGACGGAGAGATTGGAGATTGCCTGTGCAGTTGACCTTCTGCAGCCAGTAAGCATACCAGAGACGGTAACTTGTGAACCCTGAAATGCCTTATTGAGGGTATTCAAGGGAATTGAGAACGGGCAATGATGCAACAAACCGAGAACACACTTTTCCTGATGAAAAGCAGCTACGAATACCGTTGGCTCGCTGATGCGTGTTGTACCAAGTCATCACTTGCTTGTTGAAGGGCATCTAGTACCCTCAATAAGTTCCAATATCGATTCACAGCAGGAAATTGAGGTTAACCCAACGCGTCGGGCCAAATTGGGCCTCAGGAATGTAGGCAAGGAGTGTCACATCAGTCAGCGGTGGATATCTCAACGTGCAAGATGCTTGAATTTTCGCAGAGTTGTGAGATGTTGCTGATACCTGACAATCAAGGCGCTCTCTTATGAACGGTGCAGTTTGTAGGGCTTTTGATTGTAATGATTTGGGTGACATGAGCTACCAAGTGAACATAATTGGCCAGCCGGTTGGAGTTTTTTTAGCTGTGCTTGGCAGCCCTTGTACTTTTCCGGACATGTTGCTTGCCCCATGCGTAAGTCTGCGCTCTAAGGTGTTCATAGGGAGTTGACACCGGAATTAGGACCATCCTGACATTCTTACAAAGTGATACTCCTGTGTTGACAGATACTTGGTAGAGGCGCGATGTGATCTTCTTTGAACCTAAAGGAATCCGTCACATATAGCCACACACACCGACTCCTGCTCATTACGCCTGAATAATCTTGCGTTCCATCAGTTCCGAGTCGAACTGAGTGGAATTTCATTTCAAGTTACTGAGATATTTCTGAGGATGGTCATGGACTCATCAACTGTTAGAATTTTCGTTCTGAATTTCTCCCACTTGTGAACGTCGTCTTCCTTGACAGCCACGTCTTGAGGTTTACATCATCCCCGGCCGCATGTAAGAGCATTTGAAATTCCCTTCAGAGGCATCCTTCCCACGAATTGCAAAACCTTGTCGGGCTAAATATTGCAGTGAGGTGATAATGCTTCAGAATGCTGACCGTGCAGATCCTTTCTCTTCTAGGGCAGTTTGCTTCTCAGCTGCACCATGGATACCAGGTTGACTTCTGCGACCTTTCAAGATTTTCAGAGCAGCCTATGCTGTGTTTGATCGTTCGTGGTTGTCTGAATTTTTCTGTAGCCTTTTTCCAGTTCCGAAAGTCCCTTTGAGACAAATGCATCTCTGCACAGCGGGCAAGTTCGGTAAGTTTCACGAAACGCGTCCGACAGGTGTGACGAGTACACCGCGATGCTCTGATCAAAATGAAGCCACGGACAATCTTTGAACCACTTGTTGAACTTCAACTTTCGGTTTGGCAGTATTGGAAACTGGGATACAACTGACATCATGAGGTTGAAAGGCTGATCTACGGAATGTAGTGCCGAGTACTGGGCACATGCACCCTTTTCTGCTATCTTCTGCCTTTTGAATCGTCACTTCTTTTGGAACTTGATTCGGCGTCCAGGAGAGTGGTCGGGGATGTGCTACTGTGAATGCTGTCGCGAAAACTTCTGATATCCATATCCTCTATGAAACGAGAAGGAATTACATTTCAGTTGAATAAATTTTGACATGTGAATTATAAGGGTTATTTGGTAACAGGGAATTTTATTCGGTCTATCCTTATCCTTATTAAATGTCGGTCTCTGCCTTCGTCTTGTCCCCTCGTGCAACAAAATTATTCGATGCTGGCTGGAAGATAATTCCTTCCGGACGTTATTTTTCCTATAAAAATTGCAAGCCGCGGCTAAGCTACTAAGCCTAAGCTTTTAATCGATTTTTGAGGGTAATCTCATTATTTCTCCCTATAGATACTGTATATGCCGAGAACAGAATTCAAGAACAATAATTTTCCGTTCGTTTGTCCGAACTGTTTAGGTAATTTTGCATATTTTTTCAAAGCTACACTTTAAAATCTATAATTTAATCCTCATAAGTCCGACGACGCGAATGAATACCTCTCGTTTTTGTTAGGTCTATACCCTCCCTAAGTCCAAGTACTGATGAAAATATTTACGATTACCCGCCGGCAAAAGCGAGGAATCAGCGCATTTTATTTTATGTTCCCACAGTAGATTCAAAGCTAGATTTAGTCACCAAAATACCCAGCTTTCCTTCGATTCACCACCCGTTTTCAATGTTGGGATTTCGGCCACTGTTTATCGACTGCGAATATGAAAACAGAATTACAAAATATCTTTCCGTTCGTTCGTGGCGAGCCGGTAGAGTGAAAACGCGTCATTCCTGCACAAGCTTCAAACCATCTCATCAGCATACCAAGCGAAAATTTTTATTGGCTAGTAACTCGACGTGCAAAGTCACAAAAAATTAAACACACACATGCATCGTGCAAGGTAATTAATATCAGGCATTTCGGCGATATAAGTTAGAAAGGTAAATAACTATTTGGTCGCTAAGGGGCCCCGAGCCGTTGCGGCCGTAACACTACCCGAGCGTAGCCTCCGGGCCATTGAAGCCGCGATTTCTTAAAATACTCATTAAATGACGAATACAAAGTCTGAAAACGTCCAACATACCTAAAATTCCAGGTCATGTTTCCCTGTTAGTGTGAACAATCCAACGTCTAGGCCGAATTCTGCTCGCATGATAGGAAGAGCCGACATCCGGAAGGATGAAAAAGTGATGTCGCTATGGACGCTTGGCCGGTGGGAGACCATGGCTTGGGAAGCACGGATTCTCAATGTTGAGTTGTTCCCTATCATCTTTAATAGAACTAATAATAAACCAATAAAACTAACGGTTCTTTTTCTTTTGTTGTTTTTTGGCAAAAAGTAAAGATCCAGAGAGGCTCTGTATTGGGCAACCCCCCCCCCCCTCTATTTACGTGAAATGGTTTGGTCCAACTCCCAAAGCAAAGCAGACGCGAACGGCTTGCGAGTACGCAGAGACCATACTGGGAAACCAATTGTCCGATTAAATTTCAACCGTTGAATAGGTACATCCTCGGGTCCCCAGCAATATCCTTGGCATTAAGTAGATCGGAACGCAGTGATTGTCGAGAACAGTGGTCGCAGACAAACATGCCCCACAGATAACACATGCCACAGAACAAACATGCACACAGAGAATTGCTGGACATTATAGAAGAGATTAAAAAATTTAATTCTGTATTTGAGGAGTATCTCGGTCTGGTTGTTACTAGAGCAGTCCTTTTTGTTACGTAACTTACATCAATGAAAAAGTGGGGGGGGGGGACAATCGATATGTTGTCCCCCTTGATAAAAAGTGGGGGGGAATGCCCCCCATCCCCCCCAATCGAACGCCCAATTTTGTCCTACCTCTCCACCCTCTTGTCTCCTGTCCCCTTGTTGTGGCGGTGTGTGTGGTTGTGTGTGTGTGTGTGTGTGTGTGTGTTGTTAGCTCTAAATTGTCGAGCCTCGACATGTATTATTACAAAAAAAAAAAAAATAGTCCCACCCCCGCTTTCAACACACAGTCCACGGTTTCAACAGGAGCTTTGTAACTGTCAGCTCAAGAGAAAAATGTTTCTTTGTCCGCTGACAAAGCTCACACATGCACCACTTCATTCACTGTTGGTCACATGGCAAAGTGGCGGCCCTCTTAATCGTCCTTTGAGTGCACCAAACAGGGTGGCACAGTTCCGCAGGAGGCGAGGTCGGGTACTGTAACGGAGGATGCTCCCAACACACCGCTCAAAGTCACATATTTTAACTATATTAAAACTTTTTATAATAATAACCTTTTATAAACAGGACGTGGAGGGGAGCCTTTTCCTTTCCCCTTCCCCCAGCCCACACGTCACTCACGTGGACAAGAGCACATTGCCCATGCTCCATGAAGAGCCCGTAAGTACTCTAACGCCCGCGAGTTTTCTGTCGATGGCTCCGGTTTGTGAGCCGCGTGAGGCGACGTGGTATCCGTGTACTCCCGTGAACCCTCGCCCATGCGAGTGGTTCGTGGGCTCTGTTTGATCACTGAGAGTTTCGAGTGGGTATCCCTTGCTCTGCCCTCCCGACTGTATTCCACTTTGGTGGCAGCTCACAGGAAGCGTGGTTTTCGTGCTCTGTGACCCTGAAGCGAGGAAAGGTGGGTTCGTCGGGCTCCGCTGACGCACTGAGCGAGTTGGTTCGTTGGGGTAAGCCTGTCACGGGCACCTACCGAGGTTAGACGAGTGGATTCGTTGTAGCTTGTGGTGACGATCCCGGAGTGCGGATTGTGGATTTTTCACTTGTGCCGCCAAAAAACACTTCTAATTACTCTGAGCGATGTTGGTTCTCTCCCGTCTCGTCTGACGGACATCAGTAGGAAACGCTCGCTGAACCCTCGAGATTGGCAGAATGGCGGTCTTCGTGGGGCGCCGTCACCCTGAGGTGGAGCGGTTTCGTGAGGAGACTCCGTCACCCGCTAGAGCGGATGTGGTCATGCTCCGTCACCCTGAGCGAGCGGTTCGTGCGCTCCGTACACCCTGAGCCGAGCGGATTCGGTGCTCCATCACCCTGCATGGAGTGCGTTCATTGCTCTTGTCACCTTCTGAGCGAGCGGTTCGTTGCTCCTTATTCGACCTGAGCTTGAGGGGTCGGTTCGTGCTCTCCATCACCCTGAGCGAATGGTCATCCGCTCCATCAACCCTGGCGAGCGTCGTGCTCCATCACCTGAGCGGAGCGGTGTTGTGGACTTCCGGGCACCTCGGCTAGAGCGGGGGACGCGGTCTTCGTGCTCCATCAGACCTGAACGAGCGTCGTTCGTGAGAGCTTAGACCAACTCCACACCCACACCACCCCACCTCCGAGCGAAGCCGTCACATCGTGTCCATACCCTGAGCGAGCGGTTCAGTGCTCCCCACCCTGAGCGAGCGTTCTGGTGCCGCGTCAACCCTGAGCGAGCGGAATTCTGCTCCGTCACCCTGAGCGAGACGGTCTCGTGCTCCGTCACCTGAGCGAGTGGTTGGGCGTCGCTCCGCACTCATGACGCGACGGTTACGTGGCTGCGTCGAGATTCTGGAGCAAAGTGTGGGGTTGCAAACAACACCCGAAGTTTACCACGCCATTTGCCTTATCACGGATGTTTTCTAAATGTGGGACTGAGTCGCAATTTGTCCACCCATCACACACAGATGTTTATAAGGAATAAATAGGTTTGTGGATATCATAGGCGACTCGAAACGTTTATATCATGCCAACGTTGTTTTTTCGATGAAACCTACTCAAAAAGTTTCGGTTGTGATACAGTAAGTACTAGTTAGTTGGGTAATCGGGACAGCTGAGCTTCAACCTGCCGGAGGTTCCCGAAAAAATTGGCTGATGGGGGGAGCGGCCAAAGACTAGTGGGTGGTGGGGTGGCTGAATTGTGTGTGTGTGTTTGTGTGCGTCGCCGTGCGCCTCAGCGTCGTTTTCGATGCGTGTCGTCGAACACAGGGGGTGGGGGGCCTAAGCATGTTGATGTGTGTTGTGTTAGAAAAGCAGTCTCCTATCATATTCTCTTGTCTTGCTTTTGACATTTGATGTAAGTACGCATACCCCAAAGCGGTGCTCCTAGTACAACCGACACCGGGAGAATTACCTCTCAATACATATTTTTATCTTCTCTATCAGCATCTCTGTGTGCATGCTCTTGTACTGTGGGCAGTTTTATTGTGGAGATGTTTGTCTGCGACACTCGTTTTCTGCAATATGGCCTCGAATTCTTATCTTCTCTCTCGTACTCGTCACGTAATCTTTCTCGCAGGTTATTGGCTGGGGACCCGAGGATGTACGCTATCAAGTTTTGAAATTATCGGAAAGGGTTCCAGTATGGTCCCGTACTGCAACCGTCTGCGTCTGCTTTGGCTTTGGAGTTGGACCAAACCAGTTCACGTAAATAGAGGGGGGGGGGTGCCCAATAACAGAGCCCTCGATTTTACTTTTTTGCAAAACACAAAGAAAAAGAACCGTTAGTTTATGTTGTATTATAGAGGTTCTATTAAGATGATAGGTAACAATTCACATGAATCCGTTGCTTCCCAAGCCATGTCTCCCACACGGCTAGGTCCATAGCGGAATCACTTTTTGATCCTTCGATGTGGCGTCTCTCTCTTCTCTAATCTTTCTCCTCTCTCTCTCTCTTCTCTGCCCTCTCCTTCACCTCTCTCTGTTCTCTCGCTCCTCATCCTTGCTCTCTTGCTCCTAGACTCGCTCCAATTAATTGTGCCTGACTCCTCCTCCCACGGCTCGCTAATCCTAGGCTCCGTGCGTCCCTCTTGTTGCTGTCTTCTCTCTTCTGTCTGTCTCGGACATACCGGCAGTGAAATTCTGGACGGCTATTTGGCGC
>CM068955.1:91382081-91396196 GCA_035128595.1 Eptatretus atami | reverse complement strand
CCTTCGTGTGCAGGCTTTTGGCTGCTACACTGGCTCATTTCACTGACCTCAGAAGGATGACAGGCTAGTCAACCCCATTGTGTTAATCTCAGCGGCAACAGAGCTTGAACTCCAGACCCTAGGATCCGAAGCCGCCACCCTAACCATGAAGCCAACACCAGGTTCTAAATTGCGTTTGCGGTCAGGTTGTTTGTCCCACAGAATTTTCTTATTTTTCTCTGCAACTGCTTGTCAGATTGAAGAAATTTTCACCATAGGTGCAACTACTCATGTAGAATGTTTTAATCATACTTATGATGGCATAGGTCACATGGTGTGGCAGCCATGGTGGAAAAACGGAAGAACTTTGGACCTCTCTGAAACCGCACCAATAAAAAAACTTAAAACTTTGCGTACGGCAGTGCTCATGGGGAATAAGTGTGATTTTTGATGATGTCATATGGTGCCTTTGTTATGACATCATAATTGCAAATGTAGATGCTACATCTGATCAGTATGAAAAATTTGAGGGTCATCTAGGGATAAAATGGTCCACTGAAAAGAATTTGATGATGTTATCAGTCATGTGATTTGGCAGCCATATTGTTTAAAAAAAAAAAAAACCTTAAAAAATCTTCTTTCTAAAAGTGGCTGAACAGATCGAGGTGAAACATTACAAGTATGACTGCCTATCCACGAGGAACAAAAGTTTCACACATATGACGTCAAAAGGTCACATGTTTGCAGCCATCTTGGATTTACCCTAAATTTATTAAAAATCTTCTTCTCCAGAATGGATCCGAATCTTCACTAAAATCTAATCATTTCATCCTTGTCACTTGCCAAACTCTCACCAGGCTTCGTCGAATCCGTCCACAACTTTTTGAGATTGGTCTGTTCACAGACAAACAAAAAGACAAATAAACAGGGGTGAAAGCATCACCTCCATCCACCTCCATTGGCGGAGGTAATTAAAAAAACTTATTGTATCAGATTTTGGATTCAGATCCTCACCAAAATAGAATAAAATTTGTCCTTGTCACATACTAAAACTGTCCACCTGGTTTTGGCCGAATCCATCCATAAATTGTTTGAAATATGCTAAATATCGTTTTTGGCTCTATCCCTCAATGGTGAAGAATAACTTTCTTTAAAATCAAGACATTCTCGTATATAAATCTGTATACAGATTTTCACCAAAGTCAAAACAATTAATCCTTGTCACAGACCCAACCTGTCACAAGTTTTGTCCGATCCATCACAACTTTTGAATTATCTTGCTCACAGACTGAAAAATAGACAGATAGGCAGACAAACAAACAGGGATGAAAATATAACCTCCATCCACCTTTGTACTAGAGTAATGATGGAGAAAAAAAAAGTAAAAAAAAAAAGTGAAAATAAATAGAAAGATGTAGACAGAACATAATGAGACAATTAACCACGCATGTCAAAAGATTTAATTAATGGGAAAAAATCAATATCAAAATGATTAATTCATTGAGAGATCTTCCCAAAGCGTTATTACCGTGAAACAACCGAAAAGGGTGATGTATGCATATCGTGATGAGTAAAAAAACACAAGGAAACAATCCAAGTTTGCACGGTACAAAGAACAAATGAGGTTACAAATGTCCATGCCCGTTAGTTTTAGAACCGCAGCTTTTACACTCTTCATAAAAGCACTGGCTCAAATTGCAATTGCAAACCTCACTTCGTTCCTAGTTTTGCTCCTATCATTATACTTTTTGATCGATACTAATAAATTGTGTATGGTGTGTGTGTCCTCCATAACTCCAAAACTATAACCAAGCAAGCTGAAACTTTGCTTGCAACTGTCATGTCCAGGGGGTTAATCCGACCTGGACGGATGGCCAAACTTCTCCCTTGGAGGCCCCACAGCCGAGATTAATCGGAGATTAAATGCGCGCATGGGAAAGAAATGGTTGGGTAAAGGGGCTGTCCACACCTTGATGAGTTTAGCCAGCGTATGCCGACGTATGAAAAATTTGTCTAACGCTGGCACACGTCGAATACGTTATGGGTAAGTTTTGTAACGTTAAGAGCACGCTGAAGCACGCTGGCATACGTCGTAGTACGCCAGCTCGTCGACAAATTTTAATCACATGCTCAAATTTTTCGACGTATGCCAGCGTATGACTCACACGTTCCCGCATAGCTTGGCCATAAGTTGTAGGCACGTTACGCGATCGTTGACACACGTCGACACACGTTACTTGTAAGTTACTCATAAGTCGAAACACGTCGAGGTAATGTTTTAGCGTTTCCGAAACTTATTTCTAACCTATGAGTACGTGCTTTGAACCTATGTGTTAACGTGCTTTGAACCTATGTGTAACGTGCTTTGAACCTATGTGTAACGCGCTTTGAACCTATTTGTAACGTGCTTTGAACCTATGTGTAACGTGCTTGAACCTATGTGTAACGTATCTCCAACGCATATTGACGTATGTAGACGTTTTGACGTCTTCGGGCGACCACAGAACTTACTGAACGTGTTTATAACTTACAGCTACCGTATAATGGCGTATTGGCAGCGTTTAGGGAATTTGTATATAAAAATGGGCTTCACAAGAGGAAGCAGTCACGAAACACACGAAAAGTGTTTATTTCTGCTTCAGAGTTGAAAGTTGACTATTGCCAGATGTGCGATGCACTCTTACAGGTACGAAGTTTCTTTCAGTCCAGGTCACAGTACCGGAAAAACGTGACGCGGACCGCAAGGAGGAGCACAAAAATTGGTCCTTCAGTATTAATATATAAGATATATAATAATAAAAGAAAACGTTAGGTAAACTAAATTTAAAATATAATTGAGGCACTTCCACGCAGACAGAAATACAGACAAGGGAACAGAATAATCAAAGAAAAATCCCTCCTTTATCCTGGCACTTAGCTTGTGCTAGAAATTGTCTTTGGAACATGGAATGAAGCGCTTTGTCATGCACTGCAAACGCGCCTCAAAAAGCGCGCGGCCGCTCTCTCGCAGTGGAACAAATGTTCATCACGGCAATTCTATGAGCAGGATTCAACACCAAGGCTAGAGACCCCATGCAACTTCTCATGCAACGATCATCCTCACTGACCGCTGCTTTTCAGAATGGCTGCCATCCCCTTCGGTTACATACACGTGGCTCGTTACATACACGTGGCTCGTGGAATTTTCCTTAATCCCCTATCTAATTAGCACTGCACTCACCCCCCCCCCCCCCCCCCCCCCCCGTGTGACAAGTAACACTTAAGCTCACCAGTTTCCCTACTAATTACATCGAGATGTCTCCTACATGTCCACGAGCCAAGCAACTTATACAATTCTAACTTTCCGATGAAATTCCTCCATCTCCCCACAAACAATAACAATATAAGAAAACCCTAAGGAAGATGCAATGACCTGAAAATTGCGGTCGTTTTCGGGGCTTGATTAAAGACACCCTGAAGATAACTAATGGCCTTACTTAATTATATCCTTCATCAGGCACATCCTCAGCCACCTCGCTCTATATGGGGTCTGAAGCATTTCCTGGCTTTCTCGCTGCGGGTCTGAAGCCACCATGTTTTTTTGGCCTGCTCAGCCATGCTTTGACTTGGAACAGGCCTGCCAACAATTTTTCATGAATAAAGTTTTTTTTTCACTTTCCCTTGTTGATGTGATGTGATGTGATGTGATGTGATTTCCTCCCTGTGATGCCTTCTTCCCCTTCCCCCATGCTTATCCCCTTCCCACCCATGCTGCCTTATGCCACTCCCCCCACACTGCCTTCTTACCCACCCCATCACGCTGCCTTCTTCCCTCTCCATCACGCTGCCTTAATGCCACTCCCCCACGCTGCCTTCTTACGCCCACCCCACACGCTGCACTTCCTTCCCCTCCCATCACGTCCGCCTAAATGCCACTCCCCCCGCGCCTATCTTACCCACCCCATCACTCTGCATCTCCCCCCACAGCTCCACTCACGCTGCCTTATGCCACTCCCCCACCTGCCCATTCTTACCAGCGCCCACTACGCTCGCCTTCTTCCCCTCCCATCACGCTGCCTTATCCCCTCTCCCCATGCTTCTTTTACCAAGTCCCTCACGCTGCCGTTGCTCCCCATCCCACGCCCTGTCCTTATGACCCGCTCCATCCTGTGCTGCCTGTGCTACGACCCCGCGTATGCTGCCCTTCTTCCCCCCCATGTCGCCTATCACCTCCCCCACGCTGCCTTCTTCCCTTCCCCACACCAGCTGCCTCTCCCCCCCACATCACCGTCGTCTCTTAACCCCCCCCTATGCAACCTTCCACTCTCCCTTAGCAGCCTTCCCACTCCCTTATGTAATTCTTCCCCTCCCATAGACGTAGGCTTCTCCTCCCCTTACACAAGCCTTTCCCTCCCCTCGCACTGCCTTCTTCCCTCCCCATCATGCTGACCCCTCTTCCCCTCCCCTCATTTGCTGCCCTTCTCCCCTCCCCCAACGTATGCCCTTCTTCCCTCCCCCAACGCTGCCCTTCCCCTCCCCCCCCACCCCCCGCTACCATTCTTCCCCTACTCCCCTTGCTACCTTATTTCCCTCCCCATCTGTGCTGCCTTCTTTCCTTCCCCCCCCATGCTCCTTCTTCCCTTCATCCATGCTTGTCTTCTTCCCCTTCCCCCCCCATGATGCCTTCTTCCCCTCCTCCTTGCAGTTCCCCCCCCCCCCAATCAAAAGCCTTCCCCTTGCGCTGCCCCCACCCCCTAGTTTAATTAGATAGGGATTAAGGAAAATTCCACGAGCCACGTGTATGTAACCGAGCCACGTGTATGTAACCGAAGGGGATGGCAGCCATTCTGAAAAGCAGCGGGTCAGTGAGGATGATCGTTGCATGAGAAAGTTGCATGGGGTCTCTCAGCCTTGGTGTTGAATCCTGCTCATGAATTGCCTGATGAACATTTGTTCCACTGCGAGAGAGCGGCCAAGCGCCATTTTTGAGGGCGCGTTTGCACGTGCATGACAAAGCGCCTTCATTCCATGTTCCATAAAGACAATTTCTAGCACACAGCTAAGTGCCAGGATAAAGGAGGGATTTTTCTTTGATTATTCTGTTCCCTTGTCTGTATTTCTGTCTGCGTGGAAGTGCCTCAATTATATTTAAATTTAGTTTACCTAACGTTTTCTTTTATTATTATAATCTATATATTAATACTGAAGGACCAATTTTGTGCTCCTCCTTGCGGTGTGGTCCGTTTTTCGGTACTGTGACTGGACTGAAAGAATTCGTCTGTCGAGTGCATCGCACATCGTGGCAATAGTCAACTTTCAACTCTGAAGCAGAATAAACACTTTTCGTGTGTTTTCGTGACTGCTTCCTCTTGTGAAGCCCATTTTTATATACAAATTCCCCTAAACGCTGCCAATACGCCATTATACGGTAGCTGTAAGTTATAAACACGTTCAGTAAGTTCTGTTGGTCGCCCGGAAGACGTCAATACGTCTACATACGTCAATATGCGTTGGAGATACTTACACATAGGTTCAAGCACGTTACACATAGGTTCAAAGCACGTTACATAGGTTCAAAGCGCGTTACACATAGTTCAAAGCACGTTACACATAGGTTCAAAGCACGTTACCATAGTTCAAGCACGTACTCATAGGTTAGAAATAAGTTTCGGAAACGCTAAAACATTACCTCGACGTGTTTCGACTTATGAGTAAATTACAAGTAACGTGTGTCGACGTGTGTGTCAACGATCGCGTAACGTGCCTACAACTTATGGCCAGGTATGCGGAACGTGGAGTTCATACGCTGGCATACGTCGAAAAATTTTGAGCATGTTTAAAATTTGTCGACGAGCTGGCGTACTACGTACGGTATGCCAGCGTGCTTCAGCGTGCCTTAACGTATACAAAAACTTACCCATAACGTTCGACGTGTGCCAGCGTAGACAAAATTTTTCATACGTCGGCATACGCTGGCTAAATCATCAAGGTGTGACAGCCCCTTTACCACCATTTCTTTCCCATGCGCGCATTAATCTCCGATTAATCTCGGCTGTGGGCCTCCAAGGGAGAAGTTTGGCCATCCGTCCAGGTCGGGATTAACCCCCTGGACATGACAGTATGCAAGCAAAGTTTCAGCTTGCTTGGTTTATAGTTTTGGAGTTATGGAGGACACACACACACATACACATTTATTAGTATCGATCAAAAAGTATAATGATAGGAGCAAACTAGGAACGAAGTGAGGTTGCATTGCAATTTGAGCCAGTGCTTTTTATGAAGAGTGTAAAAGCTGCGGTTCTAAAACTAACGGGCATGGACATTTGTAACCTCATTTGTTCTTTGTACCGTGCAAACTTGGATTGCTTTCCTTGTGTTTTTTTACTCATCACGATTGCATTACATCACCCCTTTTCGGTTAGTTTCAATAGGTAAATAAACCTTTGGAGATCTCTCAATGAATTAATCATTTTGATATTGATTTTTTTTCCCCCATTAAATTAATCTTTTGACATGAGTGGTTAATTGTCTCATTATGTTCTGTCTACATCTTTCTATTTTATTTCACTTTTTTTTTTTACTTTTTTTTCCTTCGCATCATTACCTCTAGTACCAAAGGTGGATGGAGGTTATATTTTCATCCCTGTTTGTTTGTCTGCCTATCTGTCTATTTTTCAGTCTGTGAGCAAGATAATTCAAAAAGTTGTGAATGGATTCGGACAAAACTTTGTGGACAGGTTGGGTCTGTGACAAGGATTAATTGTTTTGACTTTGGTGAAAATCTGTATACAGATTTATATACGAGAATGTCTTGATTTTAAAGAAAGTTATTCTTCACCATTGAGGGATAGAGCCAAAAACGATATTTAGCATATTTCAAAAATTTATGGATGGATTCGGCCAAAACCAGGTGGACAGGTTTAGTATGTGACAAGGACAAATTTATTCTATTTTGGTGAGGATCTGAATCCAAATCTGGATACAATAAGTTTTTTTTAATTACCTCCGCCAATGGAGGTGGATGGAGGTGATGCTTTCACCCCTGTTTATTTGTCTTTTTGTTTGTCTGTGAACAGACCATCTCAAAAAGTTGTGGACGGATTCGGACGAAGCCTGGTGAGAGTTTGGCAAGTGACAAGGATGAAATGATTAGATTTTAGTGAAGATCCGGATCCATTCTGGAGAAGAAGATTTTTTTATAAATTTTAGGGTAAATCCAAAATGGCTGCAAAACATGTGACCTTTGACGTCATATGTGTGAAACTTTTGTTCCTCGTGGATAGGCAGTCATACTTGTAATGTTTCACCTCGATCTGTTCAGCCACTTTTAGAAAAGAAGATTTTTTAAGGTTTTTTTTTTTTTTTAAACAATATGGCTGCCAAATCACATGACTGATAACATCATCAAATTCTTTTCAGTGGACCATTTTATCCCTAGATGACCCTCAAATTTTTCATACTGATCAGATGTAGCATTCTACATTTGCAATTATGATGTCATAACAAAGGCACCATATGACATCATCAAAAATCACACTTATTCCCCATGAGCACTTGCCGTACGCCAAGTTTTAAGTTTTTTTATTGGTGCGGTTTCAGAGAGGTCCAAAGTTCTTCCGTTTTTCCACCATGGCTGCCACACCATGTGACCTATGACATCATAAGTATGATTAAAACATTCTACATGAGTAGTTGCACCTATGGTGAAAATTTCTTCAATCTGACAAGCAGTTGCAGAGAAAAATACGAAAATTCTGTGCGGACAAACAAACTGACCCAAACGCAATTTAGAACCTGGTGTTGGCTTCATGGTTAGGGTGGCGGCTTGGGATCCTAGGGCTTGGAGTTCAAGCCTTGTTGGCCGCTGAATTAACACAATGGGGTTGACTCAGCCTGTCATCCTTCTGAGGTCAGTGAAATGAGCTCCAGTGTAGCAGCCAAAAGGCTGCACACGAAGGGAAGGGTATCGACGGATTGATAAACTGGTATTGGTGGCGGCAGGCATGATGGGCCAAATGGCCTTCTCCTGTGCCTTAATCCTGTAAATTCTTGTAAATACCCTATCCTTCGGCGAGGGTAATGAACAATGGGGGGGGGGAGTGACACCAACAGTGAGTTGAAAGACAAAATAGTGAGAGACTTGGACAAACAATGGGTGTGGGAGGAATGTGTGAAAGATGGAGATGGAAAGAAACTTCTCCCTCCTCCTCCCCCCCCCCCATGTCCTCTCCCTCCCCTTCTCTCTTTCCTCCCCCTCCCTCCCCTCTCTCCCCCTCTCCCCCTCCCCCCTTCTCCCCTCCCCCTCCCCTCTCTCCCCTCCCCCCCTCTCTCCTCTCTCTCTCTCTCTCTCTCTCTCTCTCTCTCTCTCTCTCTCTCTCTCTCTCTTCCATCTCTATCCTGTTTAAAGTGAGCATCAGGCAGAAGGCAACACACCATTTTAAAGGCTTTGATATAACTACGGTAATGACTTGGCCGGGGTTTGAATCGCCAATTTCCTTGACTCAGAGCCGATTTCCAATTTCAAAGAATTATGTCATCGAGTCCACCGAATATTAAATTTAAGTAAAATTTTGGACCTCTTTGAAGATCATTATTAAACTTTATTTTTAGGTCACAATGCTAAATGTAGGTTTTTCTTTAATTAAATGATCACCTTGCATTGCAAACTTTGTTTAAAGATTTTCAGTATGGGCTACTGTTAACAAGCTGACATGGTTTGTTAAACTTTGTGATAATCCTCAGGTCCTCTCTTAAAGCACTGTTAAACAAACCGATTCCATGTTATATTTATACGTTTGTTATCATGTTCTTCTGGTTGAATGTTGAACTTTGCCTGTGTGAGGAGCTTTTCAAACACAGCGCGGAAAGCGGCTGCCGGAAATGGGAGACAGCCGAACAAATGGGCAGACACCATGGTTCGCATTATATATAATAGATATATAATACGAAAGTCACCAATTTATAACAGCACACTGGTGGGGAATCTCCAACGTATTCCAGGCACATTTCAAGTGCAATTGCAGAAAGTTACGCATTTATAAGTCCCGTGTTTACGAATAAATATTTTATTGGAAATGGGTTGTGGCAAAATGTAGGCTTCTGACGTGCTTGCCTTCACTTCCTCTTGTGCTCAATGCTTGCCCTCCCATTCTCACTCAACCCCATCGTTGAAGAAATTGTGTATGAAATTCTCAAGCAAATAGTGCGATGCCAAGCTACTGGGTACGCTTCAACTTGCCGTTGCTTTAGTGGACCGTCTTATTGGTAAAATGCTTCACAAATGGATCATAGGTAGATTATGAGAGACAAAGACACATGTTGCTGGGTGCAGGAAAATGAACCATTCATGGGAACATCTATAGGGAATGCTGAGCTGCAGAATAAAAAAGCAGCACGTTCACTGGCAGGCAGTGACTCGTAATGCATCCCCCTCCTGACATTTTCAACATCTGTGGTTTAGGTTGTAATTGGTGTTGTACATGTTGATCACAGGTTATATCTAACTCTCACAGTCTTTAAAGTAAACAGTGCTGCCCAATACTGGTGTTTACCTTAGGCTTTGCAAATCGATGTGACCATTACACATTGACTCTTTTTGTAGTTTTCAAGGGTAATATGCCATTCAGATTTCTCTCTTTAATCTCTTGAACATATTCCACAGGTCATTCTTCATTTAGATCAAAATCTTTGCTGTGGATGGCAGATGCATGACACTGTCCCTCTGAGCCATGACGGCCAATAGCTAACAACAAGAATGATGAGTGCCTTTCACTAAGAAGCCAAGAAAAGAAAGTTGCAAGAGAACAGCAGTTTACCGTATGATATAATATGTCACAGTGAAATGCATGGTGCCACTAATTTTTTTACTGAATCCCAATAATGCATTTTTATGGAGCAATTCAATGATACACGATTTTATTTTGATTGCACTTTTGTTACGGATAACAAAGAAATTCATTCAATAAAAGTGATTTTTTACACATTTTTAATTGGTGCAATGTTTTTAGTTGATTAATATCAATTCTGACAAGGCTCCTTCCTATATGTACCAAATTGAACTCGTACTGCAGTGCGACTTGTTGGATGAGAGGATATGTAGCCTTGCAACTTTACCCGACTGCTATGGCTTCTCTACCTTTGGCTGCTCAAAACGATAATTTCAGTCATCCTGTCAACGTTTTGGTGAGTACACCTTTGTACATTATGGATATGCATCCTTTGAACCAGCATGTGATGACGACATACTACTACTGCTACTCCCACTTTACCATCCAAAATTAATTCCACCTTCTATTCTATGTGGGGCCAGCCAATCAATGAATTATTGACAATCTTGGGCTGGGATTGTATATTCAAGGACTGAATAATGCAGGGTATCTGGAAGCAGACAAAATAGCAATTTATTCATGAATACCTTGGATACACAGCAAGTTGGTAACAGATGTGGTGACATCATACTTGCTATGTTAGCAATTGAACTCACAAAATTTATCAAAGAACATAGTTACAGAAAACAACTTATTGTTACGGCCCGAGGCTCAGGGCTCGCCACGAGGGGAAGCACTCAAGTTTCTCCCAAACACCCAGTCCTGGAGCCGCCGACCATAGATAACTCCACGGTCCAACGGGCTGTAGTTCTAACACAGCTGTAGCCGCTTGACTTAGACTACCAGCTGAGCGGTTACGCTTCTATGTTTCTGCGATATATTTCTATTGGGCGGCAACCTAAGTAGAGGCCACACCCTCGGCGCCACACCTGGTGATGTTCTGCCAAGCAGAACAGATAAGTGCAGCACCGGCTAACAGAGCAAATCAGGTGGAGTACAACTTCCCATCTAACTATACTTGTGCACTGTGTCGAGCAAATAAAGGAAAAGACAACCGAGACAGATTGGAAATCACAACAAACAATTATTTATTAACATACATGCAAGCAATCATTTAAAAGTAAGTATTTATAAGCAAGAAAGCAAAAAGGCACAAACGAGCAGATTTCACCACAACACGTATTCTTATTCAATCTTACACCAAAGACTTGGCCATCATTCACTCAGGGGAGAATAATAAAACAAGGACTTGAAAATAAAATAAAAGTAGCATATGGAGAAAAGAAAAATAGTCTTTTTCTTTCTCCCTCACCTCACACAACCCAAATATACAAGAGAATGCAGAGAAAAATGGATGGGGAAGATGGGCAGTGGCGATGGGGACAAACAGCTGCATTCCTGAGGTGCCCAGACCCAGTAAGCGAGTCCTCTCTGGCCTCCCTGTTATGCAAGCTATATAGGCGACTCGCCCTCATCTGCCTCAGATTCTTCCTCCTCAGCCCCCTGTCGATGAGGTGTCGTCATTCACCCTCATCGTCCTTCGCAGCTGACAGGATCGAGAGGGCAGGATGATGCTCGTGGAAGGAGTGTTCTTTTTCCACAGAAGCTCGACCAACTTCTCATGAAACCTTCCTTTCTTTACCCGCACACACTTTTGTTCCTTCCCTCACGAGCCTTCTCAGTCTTTGAGTCTTCTGCTCATGCGAGCTTGTCCCGTTTGCTTCTGCCTTTCTGCTTCTTCTTCACATTAGCGCTTCCCTTCTTCCACAAGCTTTCTCTCTCTCCCATGACTGAATAGCCGTGGGGTTGAAGGCAAGACCAATGCGGTTCAAAGAGGGACTGTTGAAAGAATGTTTGATGGAGAGTATATTATTGGTGGACTGTTGAAATAGGCTAATGTTGTAAAGGAGGGAAGATTGAAAGTAGCAGAGGGATTAAACAGAATGATTGTGTGAAGGAGGAATGATTGAAAGTAGCAGAAGGGGAGTGGGGAAGACATTACACTGGAAAAAATACAGTCCATCCAACACATGTCCTCTGAACAAACTTTGACAAGGGACCAGAGACTATCTTAACAAAGACAAATGAAACAACTGATCCTCAGGTCACCTACATGCCCATGTATGCTCTCAGTTTTCCAAAACGTGTGTGTGTGGCAAGCACTCTGCTGATCCCTATTGGATACAGTCCACACCAAAGCATTGCCTCCAACACAGAAGCTTCAGCCCAGTGACTCTTTCAAAGAGACAGATTATATGGTCACCATCAGTTAACCATGAAACAGAACCACCAATCGAGATTTCAGATTTATTTGCTCTCATCAGGATGGTATACCAATAAATATCTAACCAAGAATGCCCACATTCATCTTTTATACATCAGATGCACCTCCTGACTGTTATGGTGAGTATCGCTGCGGATTATGTCTCACACGGTAAATCCACATAATGCGCACAGAATTCAAAGTCACACGGTAAACTTCTGGTTCTGGATTTGGAGCGACGACAGGGCCTCTTAGGGCTCTCTGCTGACTTTCTCAAAGTGAAGTTTCCGGTCGTTATCTGTCCCGTTTTAACTGTTTATTTTCTCACCTACATGTTACTGTGTGTTCCGAGTTCAGTTTTGTTTCAAAAATCCTGCTATTTTGTGAGTTTTCGTCGACCTTGTTTTTCCGGGTTCCTTGAGGGCTACTCATCCTTCCCCTCTTGGTGTTTGATCGTTTTTATTTGTATTCTCTCCCTATTACCTTCAATTCCTATTTTGCCCACTTTCCCAACGCCCCCCATCCCTCCCAACTAAACACTCTGTTTCTTGTCTTAAATCCAAAACAATAAAAACAAACAAAAAAACTACCTTTCTCCCTCCATACCCACAAGTTCTGATCCTTCTCCTTCTTCTTCGTCTTCTTCTTCTTCTTCCTCCTTCTGCCGGCACACCATCTTTATTCGACTTGAGCTGACCCACTCTCGCCATTACCTTCACGATTTCTTCCGACAACCTTCCATTCCCGAATCTTACCTATTCTTCAAAAATACATCCAAAAATTAATAATCTTCCTTGTATCCTTTCTATCTATACACCTCCTGTAACCACGTGTCTCTCTACTCTTCCTGATACTTTTCATCGACCCAGCAGCTTCACTCTGCGTTTACCGTTCCAAATTCACCACACACCTCCACGATTTTACTTCAACCTTCCCTTTTCCGAATGTTACACAATCCTTATTTAAAATAAATAAATTCACTTTTGACTATACACCTCCCGTAGCCACGTGCTTCTCCTGCAACCACGCGATCTGTTTCCACCCCCTGCGTTTACCAATCCAAATTCACCATTCAACTCACGATTTTTTCTACAACATTTCCATTACCTAATCTGATGAAAACTCTCTCAAACAATAATAAAATAAGAAGAAGAAGAAGAATTAAAACGATCTCTTATAATGCTTCATCTTCCTCTTTCACGCGTGTGGTACTCATTACTGTATCACAATGCACGACTCTTCTTCTATTTCAACAGACTGCTATTTCAACGACCTTTCCTTCATACCTTGCCTAAAATATCCAACTGTTACAGCGTTTCTTCTCTCCATTGTCTTAATTCGCCTTTATTGCATCCATCAAGAAATGTCTTTAATCACAATTCTAAACTAATAATTAAGAAAAAACCCAGTTTGCCATGAATGTTCGCTTTCCATCACCATTCTTCTTTTCTATTTTCGTGCAACTGAAATGGGAATCTGTCATACCTTCTTTCATTTCCATTTTTTCTTTCCTCTCACCCCCCCTGTCTTGTCCTCCTTCCCCTTCCGTTCTGTCATTCTTCTCACTCAAAGCCTCTCCTCGTCCCTTTCATCAACAGTGGGACTCAAATATCCGGGGCCTTTGCGCAAACCTTACAGATCTTTCCGTACAGGTTGCCACTGACAAACCAGACATAATCTGCCAAACAGAAACTTTCCTCCCTCAAGACTTCTCTGACTCACAAGTATCTCTCCCATGTTACTCCCTCCTCCAATATGACAGACCTAAGCCTCGTCCTGGTGGAGGAGTTGCTCTCTTCATCAAAGAATCGATTTTCACCCTCCATGCATGGCCCTCACTCCCCCACACCCCCAGGAATACCTCTGCGTAAGGCTTCCCCTCCACTCCCACCTCATGTTTATATTTGTATTCTACCGTCCACCAAACAGGGATGACTCCCTTCATACTTCACTGTCCGAAAACATGGACAAACTTCTATCTTCTCATGCAAACTCTCTCTTCCTCAAATGTGGTAAATTCAATTGTCATCATGCCAGTTGGCTAGGTATGGGTACCTCTCTCACCTG
>CM068955.1:91361944-91378350 GCA_035128595.1 Eptatretus atami | reverse complement strand
TGGAAAGATGGCCTCCTAAATAAGATAATCAACCTCCTGATTAATGGAAGAATGTTTGAGTGGATTAGGGACTTTTTTATCTAATAGATCCTTTCAGGTGAGGGTCGATCAGAAACTCTCCTCCATTTTTCATACAGATGAGGGCATCCCCCAGGGTGGCAGCCCAAGCCCAACTCTCTTTAATATTATGATTAATGATGTAACTTCTCATTCCAAGCTCCACAGTAAGTTATTTCTGTTCGCTGATGGCATTTGCAGTGGATCCCGTTGTAATGTTTATCCCTTTCTGGTAAAAAAACAAAAAACTCTCAGAATGAATCCGTCTTGTGGAACAAGGGCTATAGACGGGGATTTAAGTATCAGGCAACAAGTCCAGTTTCATCATATTTCCCGCAAGAGAAGGATGAGGACATAGTGATGACAGTTTAATGGCAGCGTTCCCTCAAACCATCTTCTGAAGTGTCATTCTTTGGAGTCATCTTTGAATAAGGGACAACTGGCTTCCCATGTTAACTGACTGGTAAATGTGCTAAGCGCATCAATTTATTACGTTGTTTTCCTGGTACTGAGTGGGGAGCCACATCGTGATAGTTTTCTCGCCTGTTATATAAAGCTTTATTCGTTTCTCATCTGGATTATGGTGGCCTCGTCCTTGGGGATTTTTTCCACGAGTTAATCGAAAAATACTGGAGATTGTCAATCAAAGCCATCCGCCGTGTGGTTTAAGGTGCTTTACCAGCACTCTGTTTCTGCCTTCTGGTGGAAGCGGGCGAGATGCCTTGTCTCTCCGCTGGGAAATTTTTGAAAATGAAATATTAGCTAGAGCCACCTCATCTGGGGAAACCTCCTGTTCACCCTATTTGCAAACTGTTGGAATACTCAAGCTTGACGGGAACTCCAACTTCCCGCCTTTCAGCCTTGCATGTGAAAACAACTGCTAAGGAAATGGGGTTGGATTAATCTTCCGTCAACCCACCACCTAAAATTGTCTATTGGGCCCTCTGAACCCTTGAATCCCTCACCTCCATGTGGATCTCTGGGGAAATCGGAACCGGATTAATCCGGCGTCAACATGCAATCAAGCTATTGAGTTATCAATTCAAATATGAAGTCAATCGTTACATGTGTAATACAGATGGCTCCCAAAGAACCTTCTCCTGGAAAGGACAGCTGCTGAATATGCAATAACCCGATTTTAGGGTGGTCAGGGCATTTCGCCTAACGAATCATCTCTCATCTTCTCGACCGAACTATTTTGCCATAAGTTCTGAGCTCTAGAATGGATAATTTGAGTTTAATCCTCTCAGTGGTGGTTTAATCCTCTCTGATTCACCTTTCCGCATTAAAGGCATTCGGGAATCCTTACAGGATGGCTGTAGGAATTAACTTGGTCCTGAAGTTGGCATTTGGTTAATATTACAAAGTGGAGGGGTGGTGGTGGTCGACCATGTTGCTGGATCCCTGCTCATGTCTGCATTGAAATGGAAATGAGGTCTGTGATTTAGGCGGTGAACCAGGTTAGGACCAAGATTCCGGAGAGACCCAGGTAGACCAGAGATTCCCGGAGAGAACGCAGGTAGAGATCCCAAGACCGGTAACCAGATCCCGGAGAGACCAGGTAGACCAAGATTCCCGGAGAGACCAGGTAGACAAGATTCCCGGAGTTTAAGACCAGGTAGACCAAAGATTCCGGAGACAGTAATCACCGGAAGGTAGATCCAAGATTCCGGAGAGACCGGTAGACCATTCCCGGGACAGGGGTAGACCAAGATTCCCGGAGAGACCAGGTAGAACAAGATTACCCGGGAGACAGAGAACCTCCAGAGTACCGGTAGACTCAAGATTCCCGAGAGACCAGGTAGACCAAAGATTCCTTCGGAGAGACCAGGTAGACAAGACCCGAGAGACAGGTAACATCCCGGAGAGACCAGGTAGAACAGATCCCAGAGAGACAGATAGACCAAGATTCCGGAGAGACAAGGTAGACCAAGATTCCGAGAGACCAGGTAGACCAAAGATTCCCAGAGAGACCAGAGGTAGCAAGACTCGGACGACCTAGCTAAAATTCCAGAGAACCTGATAAATGGAGCCAAGTCACGGGGGTACGAGTCAGGACAAATTTCCCGAGACCAGTGACTCACTAGATCAAATGCCCTTAGAGGGACCCAGGTCGACGCTTTGGCATGTAGGCAGTAATCGGGCGCATCCTATTAGTTAATGGGAGCACCCTACCGGTTTGGAGATGTCAGGAACCTGAAAGATGTATTCTATGCCTGGCAGCGGCTCTTGTATGAAATGGTCCAGGAAGGGTTAGTGCGTACACCTCACTCTGCAAGCGGTACTAAAAATTCCTGAAGGAGTGTGGGGAATCCATTTAAATTCCTTACACTCGAGGATAATAAACGATTTCGTCAACGTTCAGGTGCGTGGCGTGTATAGAGCACTACTGGTTCATGGAAGCGCCATTAAAATTTATTAAAAAAAAGAAGAAGAAGAAGAAGAAGAAGTTTTCTCTTTCCAACCACCTTACTCTTCTTCCTCTTTTCACACACATGCTGCGTACGTAAAAATTAACGAGCTTGCCGACTCTCTGAATATAGATAAAGGTGTGAAAGATACTCCGATTTGATTGGATAAGTTAATTATAAATGATGCGAAGGTGTTTCAAAATGAAATTTATGGAAATATTAAGAATCATGAAGCACGCCGGTAATCAAAGGCTCGACGGTGTCCTACCCTGGAAGATCATAAAAAAAACAACAACAACCAAAAAAAAATACAACAACAGAATCAAACAATACAACACTGCTTCATGAGCTCCAAAGGGAACAGGAAACAGGTGTTGAGAATGCGGATGAAATCATGTTGGTGGTGGTGGTGGTGGTGGTGGTGGTGTGGTGTGGTGTGGTGTCTGTTGCGTTGTCGTCGTTGTAGTAAGTAGTAAGTAGTAGTAAGAGTAATTGTTGTTGTTGTTTTTTTTTTTGCGGTGCAGGCTTACTTGGGGCCATCCTTCCCATGCGAACGCCGGGGCCTTATTCAACGCCGTTCGCGTGAGGACGCGACGCAGCCAACTTCCGAGATCTGCTAAGCTCACAAGCCCGCGGGTGAGTATTTAGGCGCCGTTAATGTCGCGTGCCAGCTCGGTGCAACCTCCTCGGGTCGCGGAGGAACCAAGCGCACGAGGTGTCGTGTGTGTGTACGTGCGTGTACGTGCGGCGCAAGTTCGCTGCGTTTTATATTGTGTGATTCCGTGTCGTTTGGGCTTTCGTGATGCTCGAAACGTTTTACAAGTTTGTAGAGTCGGTGATTAAACCCTTCCTGGATGGCGCGTGTGTTCCGAGTAACTGTTCGCAGCGAGCGAGCTTTTCGAGGTTCAATCACCGACTGTTCAGGTTTCCACTTGGGTGTCTGATCTCTCATATAGGGGAAGCCCTTATTGCTGTTGGAGGGTTTGTTTCCTTACCCTGGTGTCCCCAATATTTAATGGTACCCCCGAGTTTCCGATCCGAGACACAAAGAAGTTACTATCACCATTTATTAAATATTTGTTTTTATTTTCTTCTTTCCGACCTGTACTCGGAGCCTTGAGACTTTTGAATAAGATATTTTGCATCAATAATATGTATAACTGGACGACCCGTGAACCCGTTGGGTTTCCCGTTGTGACGGCGGTTGATAAAAAACAAAAAAAACAGGCTCCTAGCGAACTGTACCGCTGGGCGCGAGGTTGTTTGCATTGATCAAAACTAGTGCGTGGCGGTATCGTGCAGAAAACAAAACAAAAAAAAACCTTTCAAACCGCGTGCCACAAAAACAACCACACAGGCCGTTCCTTTCGTCTCTGCTGTGCCCGTACGTGCCAAAAAAAAAACACCCCAAAAAAACCTATCAACCGCGTGCCAAAACCAAACACAAGGCCGTTCCTTCGCTCTCGCGTGCCGTACGTGCAAAAAAAAAACCCCCCAAAAAACCTTTCAAAACCGCGGTAACCACAAACAACCACACAGGCCGTTCCTTCGCTCTCCATGCCCGTACGTGCAAAAAAAAAACTTTCCAAACCGCGTGACAACACACAACCACACAGGCCGTCCTTCAGCTCTCGCGTGCCCATACGTGCAAAAAAAAAAAAACCTTGCCAGAACAACCACACAGGCGTTCCATCCTTCGCTCTCGTAACAACGACTGGGTTGGGGCATTGTGGTTTATAATGCGCATAAGAGAATCGAGAAATTAATTACAATACAGTAAGTCATTCAATACCGGAAGTCCCGTAACGTTGTAACCCGTAATGGGGAACGCGGCTGAAGGATCTCTTCCCCACGGCCACGCCTACGCATGCAAGTGTCTGTCATTGTAACTAAAAATGGCGCCTTTCCCATTGGCCACGCCTATCGTAGCAACGTGTCCTGTCATTGGTACTAAATGGCCCCTTTCCCCATTGGCCACGCTTACGCAGCAACGTGTCCTGTCATTGGTTTGGTAATAAATGGCCATAACTGGGAAAGCATTTCCGATTAATATCAAACCTTGAAAGGCACACACTCAGGTCACCAGCAATATAACCTAAGCAAAGTTTCAATTAGATCGGACCAGTGGTTGTCGAAAAAAACGGTGACACACACAACACACATTGTTCGGAATTATAGATTAGATATAATCCCAAAGAGTATTTGACTGAATCGGGAATTGATTCTTTAAATACATTTTCGGTTGCCCGATTCAAACGACACTTGATACTGCAACACCGGAAGTAAGACGGTGAGTAAGGTGGGCCAAAAAGTTTTTTGCGCTTTTTTTTGTGTACCGTTTTGGCTGTATTTTCAGGAAAATGCATACATACATACATACATACATACAAGATGAGAGTTTAGTAGATATATAGATAGTATCTGGGGTTGACACAATTTTTGACCTTGACATTTTAGCGTCATGTGACCTAATGAGACTTTAACACGTTTTCTTCCCGATTGGAAGAAAAATTGCCCTCTGGATAGCCAGAGTAAGCCACATTTAACTCTTAATTTCACACATCCTTCCGGGTTAAAGGTCAAGGTCATAAATGGGAGGGGGGGATTCTGAAAAAAAAAGAAAAAAGATTGCGTCTTTGTCATCACTCACTTTTTGCCAAATGTTGGGTCTCCAAGACCGCTCGGCCTTCCATGATGTTTTGCATCATAAAGCACACGCTTTTCCTGAAGTTGTGCACCTGATATTTGGATCCGTGTCCTTGACCTAACCTTTTTCGGAATTTGGAACCTAAATTAACATAAGCACTTTTGATCAATAACTTGAATAATTTTCTCTGATTTCCCATGAATGTTGAGTTTTATGGATCGAATGGAAGATGGGGACAACATTTTCTTCATTGACAATTCTATCCATAATGTTTCGGTCAAGGTCCATATGGTGGCCTGAGAATTAAAATAAATAAAATATATGGCCATCATTTGATCAAGGGCAGGGTAAGCCGGGGGGGGGGGGAGTTGACCCCTTGGCGGTCGTTGTTGACACAAGATATGTATCGTTGATTTTTGTATTTATGAACACTGAGGAGATGTTGAGGTTATGGCCATATTGGAAATGAATAGCTAAGTGTGAAATCATTTTTGGTGTTGAAGATTTGTTCTCGAATGGGTAAAATAAATTGCCTTTTCTGCGTTCCATTGTTATCCTTTGTATAAAGTGCAATATGGCGAATCCCTTATCCGTTCGGACAATGAACTATACCAGAGTACCATCAACTTGTTTGTTTCACATCACCAACAAAAACCAATTATAAAGACATAAAACTACGGTCCAGTCATGTTCTTAGGACTTTTCTTTTCAGGAGAAATCTTACCTGTTCCATTCGAAAGCTTCCCACACAATCACACTCCATTTTTACCTGTTTTGTGATGAATTCCTTCTCCAAGAGGTTCCATAATCAGACTTTGGAGTGCCACAGGGTCGGTAATCCTCACCCATCTTTGTGCCATCCTAATGGAATGGAACTCAAACTTTCCTTGCCTCGACCACATGAAGAGCCAGTCCGTTCTCATCTCAATAAAGTCAAAACAGCCCCTCACCCCCCCTCACCCTAAAACATCAAGCTCATCCTTCAATGTGGACATCTACCATCATGCATTCTGGAATTGAAATGCCATCTGGTTTCTCCTTGGCATTCCAATATTGTAACCATTGCCAGAAAGCGCTTCAAGAAATTGGTATTTTCTGAGCCAAAATGCATTGCTCAATGACTTTGACTCTTTATAAAAACAAGTTCGCCCCATGTTGGACCATTGCTCACCCATTTAGAGAGATCTCCTTTTTGTGCTGTTGTAATCCTTGATTGAGTGCAGTCTAAGATGATGCAACAGTTTACCGTCGACCTTCAGCCCTTGAACCACTGTCGATCACTTTGCTCTCAACCCCCTCTTCCACATTACTACCTTTGGCCATTTGCTCTGGAGAATTATCATACTACATCTTCTCACTTGAAATGTCTTTCCACCAACTCATGTGGTTTCCGTTAGCAGCCTCGTATGCGTTTCTGCAAACGCAATGAAACGACTAGAAGTCGCTAATGGAGGCACTGACTCCGTGCTGGTTATCTCTCTTTATGCAACACACACCCACGATGGTGCTACACTATAACTGTTGATGGCCCAGTGTGAGTGAGCATTAACTTTCATTTTTGATATTTTACTTGTGAGCTCAAAGTTTAACTCATTCAAGACATTCGTAACATGAAGCTCTGTGCCAAATTTGCAATTCGCATGCTCTCCTAGTTCAGTTATTCTGCTGACAAACAAACACACAGATGGGATCATCGCATACTCGCGCACTCTGCCTGTAGCGGTGGGCAATGATTAAGTGACTGTTTATTTTTTTTTCCTCGGCAAACACAAAACTCTGGAATTCACTGCCTTTTCTTCGTGCAGCCAAACGACCTTCACCTTCGGCAGTTCAAGGAACCAAGATCATAAACTGTCTCCATGATCTCACCTTTATCCTTCCGTTTTCCTTCAGTTCCCTTTAATTACAGGAGATAATCCAAATGACCATTAAGGGTCTTCCCTCTCATGCAATTAGGATGAAATAAATAAAGAAAATAAAAAATTAATGAAGCTCAAATGCAAGATAAGAGGAGAGTATATGAAATTGGGCTGACGGGATGGCCTAGACTCCCGAGAGGTATCAAGCACATCGCCTCTAAAGCTGTGCAGCCTCGTTAGAGTCCCGACCACAGCTATAAACCGTCGTCCCGGTGTTTCACGAGCAGGGCGATTCATCCTGTACGTGCAGTCCCATCAAGATTCGTTTGATGGAGTCAATGTACATGCTGGTTTTAGTTGAATGGCTGTTAAAGATCCCACGGTCTCCTCCGCAAATGTAGGCTGAGCTGTTGCCGGCAACATGGCCAAGTTCAAAATTCCTGCACCTAACTACTGCGAGGAGAAGGGTGGCAAACCACCCAGTATAACACCTCTTGCAAGAAAACTGCTGAAGTAGCACTGACTCTCGAAAAGATGAATGCATCATAATCGGAATGTTGAAACCGCCATTGAGGCCGCGTCGCAAGACCGGCTCTAAGAGAGGCTCCGCGTTGTTCTTCTTCTTCTGTTCTTCTTCTTCTTCTGGTGAAGACAAAACCTTTAATGTCGGCCTCTTGACACATTGTCTTGTTAATAATAGGCATGTCATGTACATTTTTTATGTGTTCTAAAAGTTAATAATGAAAAAATGAGCCTAAAACAAATGTTCCGCTCTGAATTCCTTCGCCTCGCAATGACAATTTGGGCCGTGTGCTGACGTCACAAAAGTGGATTATGTTTGTAAACTTTCATAAGTATCGCAAGAAATCCCTTATTATTCCACAAATCACAAAAAAGAATACCGTACTCGCATTCATTAGGGGTCTGTAGCCAAAATATTTCTGCGAGATTCCATCCAGTTACAAAGGCAACTTTGATCTGGACCCAAGCAGGGAAAACTAAATAACGATCGAAGCATATCTGTCTGTTGCCAATGGCACTACTGTCCAATAATGGTCGTGTTTATTTCGGAAATGGAGAACCTTGCTGTGGTTTATTTTAATGGGTTTGACCTTCTATCTCACCAACATTTGAACTGATGTTTTGTCTTTTTTATTTATTATATTTTTTTTTTTTCAAATGATTTGATCAAAACAACATCAGGAAAAATAAACCAGTGATTGTAAGTAGTATGTTCCTTTGAATATTCATTCCTTCCACAAATTTGCTCAGAAATTTATTCAATCTTCCTGATCTTTGTGTGTTGCCAGATACTCATCAGCTGAGCAGTCCGCCGTCGTGCAAATGGACACGAACGGGGCAGATCGGTACTTCCATCTTTCTGGAGAAACTGTGAAATCATTGGGCTTCATGGGAAGAATCCAAAGATGAGCCCAGACTTGCCGCTGCACAATAACCATGGCCACTGATCTTGTTGAGATGGCAAGAAATGTGGTGTAACAATGTGTTTTTTTGTTTCTGCTTGAGGTTCCTTCTAGTAACTTTGCACACTCACCACTAATTCCCGTTGAACCATCTCCCAAGCACCAAAAAGTTAATTTA
The DNA here is from genome assembly GCA_035128595.1 of Eptatretus atami. NCBI lineage: Eukaryota > Metazoa > Chordata > Myxini > Myxiniformes > Myxinidae > Eptatretus > Eptatretus atami. The sequence goes on along the minus strand of CM068955.1, from coordinate 91,369,774 downwards.
TTGTTAATTCTCTTACCAAGGAGGAGGCTATTGTAATCGGTTTGGTGTTGGAGTCTTCACGAAAGAACGAACTTTAAATACAGCGCTGCCGCAAGTAATCTGAGTTACTATAGTTATTTTATACACTTCATTGTAGATTGTCGCAAGTTAGATGTGCTGTTCATGAGGGTGTTTAGTCTACACCTAATGGGTCACCGATACAGTAACAAGTATCTGGTGAGACTCTGCAATTGTTAAATGCTTGTTTTTGCAATTTTTGGATGCAAAATGTAGAATGACCTAGAAAGGCCTGGTAGAAGCACATATCTCCGCCATGCACCTGATCCAATGAGAAACATACGGGACCCCAAAACAATTTTTGAAATATCATGCTATACAGTACTACTGTATATCGTTTTTGGTCCTAATCTCTCAATGGTGAAGAATCACTTTAGAAATTAAATAATCCTCAAATCCAGATCCAGATTCGGATCTTCACCAAAATCCAAATTGATTGTCCCTTTGCGACAACACCCAACACTTGTCGACCAAGTTTCATCTAAAAAAATTATCGAGCATCTGGATCTTTCACCAAATTGAATCAATTCTTCCCTTGTCACACACCCAAAGTGTCCACCAACTTTCGTCGGAATCCGTTTGCATAGTTTTTGAGATCCTGCACACAAACAGTCAGACGGGGTTGAAAACTTAAAGTTGGTGGAGGTAATGAAATTTAAGTTGTACTGTTCAGAAACTAGAATATGCAAATATATTTTGGTTTAAAAAATTGAAAGTGCACAAAAGCACGAAAATGATTCCCATTGTGATTAAATTTTATCCAGGGGACCACCAAGATTTAGTGATGCAATGATGTTTCCTCTTTTTAGGGGTGGGAGGCTAAATGTGGCAGAAGATTACTGGTTTTGACTTGGCAATTGCTTGTGTCCTATCACCCTGAAATTAAAATTTCTTATTTTGGAGAAATCTGTGTAGTACATCTGTATTTGCTTTGTGCTTTGTGCTGCTGATTCTCATCTCCTTTTCCCCCCTGACCTCCACCCTCTGAAAATAAAATTTGCTTACCGAACAGCGCTCGTTAGTTTTTTGGTGAGATTGGGCAAAAGTAGTGTTTCCTTTAAAAAAAAAAAAAAAATATTCAAACATTTGGTACGCAATAAGGTGTTTTGAAGAAAAAGCTGAATGGGATTTGCTCAAGGAACTTCCTGACATTGCACTTTGAAATTTATATGGAAGCTAAAACTTTCTCCTCCCCTCTCTCTTTCCCCCCTCCCCTTTGTCTCTTGTTGCAGAACTGTCAGGAATGATGTGTTCCAGCCCCATAATCATCAACGATCCCGAGATGTTGTTATTGTCCCCAGGTCGCCTCCGACCTACAGAGCCCATCTTCGGGCAGCAACCGGGTTAGGTTTTGACCTTGGTACTCGTTTTAATGATTTCCTCTCTTTAAATGTGTACAATATTATTATGACGGTGTTTCCTTGCTCCTGCAGTATTGCGTCGGATTTAGTAAGCCCATACTCTGCACAGTGGGAGACAGGTCTTGCAGTGCGTGCGTGCGCGCGTGCGTGCGTGCATTGTGTGTGTTTTTTAATATCAAATTTTCAATCAAACCTTTTATTATGAGGATTATTGAGAAGTCTCATTGAAAATTGGAATCAAATGTCAAAGGGCAGAAAGTCCACAATGCGTGGGAATAAGTCCTTATCACCATCGAGATGGCTGGGTTTATTAATTGCTTTCCATGTTTATTTACCATTTGAAGCGCATTTGTCATTCAACATTTCAAACAAAAACTTTCATTACTGAGAATATGGAGAACACTAAATTAATAAAATGGGTATAGTTTTTTTTTATGCCACCGCTGACGAAGTTTGCTCTAGAATGTTGTTTTGGTTGCCGTTCATCTCCATTCTACATTTTCCTGTTTTCTCTCTGCAACTGTTTATTCTGATCGACCGGCAAAATTTAAACCATAGGTACGACTATATTCATATAGAAGTGTTTGAATGATGTATTCTTTGTCAATGAACACATTGTGTGCCAGCCTGTTGGAAAAAGGAAAAACTTTTCCGAACCTCTAATCTCGCCGAAACCTTCAACATTTCTTTACTATAATTCACACGTCTGTCTGTTCCCAGGTACCCAAAAACGGCTGACCGATTGCACCATATTTTTGGGTGTGTAATCCTGGGACCCCTTGGAGTAAAATAGGCATATAATATAATAAATGACCCCCTTGCGGCTCCCTTAGGGGCAGGTGCTTCTAGTGGAAAAGAATTTGAAACTTAGCACTCCGTGAAGTAATGCACCATGGGAAAAAAACGAGTGTGATTTTTTTTTTTTGATGTCATATGGTGCTTTGTGATGACGTAATTGCCATATGTTTGAAATGCATTCCGATCAGTATGAAAAATTTGGAAGGGACAATCTTGGTGATAAATTGTAATTGGGGGGGGGGGGGAATTGGTGACCATCAGTCACTTGGGTTGGCAAGCCATATTGTTTTTTATCATAAAAACCTTCAAAATTTTCTCAAACGCTGAACAGACGAGGCAAAACTTACCCGGTAGATGATCCCTTCATCGAGGAATAAAAAGTTCTCCCACCTATGATGTCATCGTCACAATGGTTTTGGCAGGTTTTAATTTTTTTTAATTTTTTTATAAGAATAACCTTTAAAACCTCCTCCCTGCAGAACGGTGAGACCAGATCGAGGGGAAAACTTCACCCACTGTGTTCCCTAAAGCCTTGTGGGAGGCAGGGTGTTTTACGAATAAATGAATAGGATTTCATAATGGTCTATATCAGTATAGCCATATTGAATTGGAATGAAAAATCTTGAAAATCTTTCTCTGAACGCTTCATCAATCGACGGGAAAACGTCACATTATGACCTAGTCATCATGGGGAATATTTTCTTAAACTTAAATTAAATCTGTTAGAAGATGTCTGGAGCCAGAATTATTTTAATATTTTGAATCTGGTGCCAAGAGGATTTAAATCAAATTTGCTACACAGTATTATAATGATGTAATAATGTGGGTGCTGGCATATCGGCGATGTCATGACGTCGAAGAGTGCTCTTTCCAGTTTAATTTAGCAGTTGCTTTCGTCAAGTTTGGTTTGAGTAAAAGCGGACGCAGTGACTTTGCATTTTGAGAATGCTTTCTAGTTCATGATGGGATTTTCTTATGGTTTATCGTTGGGGTGCAGGTGAAGGTGGCAGACCGTGACAAAAATATGATTGGGAGCGCAAATTTTACCGGGCAAGTCTTGTTTGCCGGTTTCCCAAGGACTACCTGCTACATTTCAGTAATGGCATTTGTTGTTTAATTATTTTTTCTTCCCTCATAATCTCCTTTAATACCAACCCTACTCGACTCGATACAGGTTGCGGACATCAACAGTTTGTTGGGTTGCTGTTACATTTTCATTTGTACAGAGCCACAGGCCATGGTTCGGTTCTAACACACACCAAACGGCTGAGCGACACTATCGAAAGGGGTTTGGTGGGTGCAGTGACCGACATCGCGTTCGCAACTATTCCGATTCCTATGCGCCAACGCCTCACTCGGACTGCCTCACCACGTCTGCTGCACTCGATGAAATACGCGGCCTCTTGTTTGGATCAAGATTGATTCCTACGCAAATGCCTGTAATCCTCACCGCACCTTATTATTGCTGTTATTAATTTTATTTGCTGTTACATGCTTATGTGCAGTGTTCTGAGCTGCTGAGTTTATTTTCTTGGCCCTCTTTATTATATTATTATTATTATTATTATTTTTGTTACCGCTTTTTAGTGCAGTCACGAGGCTCATGAGTCGGTATAATACGGCTGATGTAGGATAAGACATAAAGAACAAGAATGTCAACTCGGTAGAAGCGCATAACCTCTGTCAGGCTGAACGAGTTTTACGTTTTGTAGCCCTGTGATAGGCTGGATCTGCATCCAGACTTTTAACCAAATCTAGTGGCTTTTTTGTTCACCTATCCTTCAACCTCAACCGAGTTTTGCATATTCCATGCACAGTTTTCACATATTAGCTACATCTAGTGTTGTCCTATCTCAATAGTGAAGGATCACTGAAAGAATTAAGAATTTTTTTTTTAAAAATAATCCGGATCTCTCACCAAAACCAATCAACTTCGTCTTCGTCGACCACATCCAATCTGTCCACCTAGTTTCGTCGAACCGTCCATAACCTTTTGAATATCCTGCTCATAGACAGACAGAAGGTGAAAACAACCTCTGGCCACCTTCGGTAGGAAGTAATTTATTCTATTTGAATTCCAAGGAACTTCGTTAACAATGAGTAAAATCGATCAGAATTTGAAGATTAATTGTGTGCTAAAAGTAGAAACAACCAAACGGGCAATCCTGTTGTGATGTAACTATTGCATCCAGTGGTTTATTCCATTGTCCCCATTCTTAACAGTTACCCCTACCCGCCACCTCTCTGCCCTCCCCCCAACCTCTCAAATACTTCTGCTTCTCTGCACACTTTCATTGGTCATCTAACTTTAAATATTTCAGCGCTGACAATTTGGTTGCAAATGTAACGACCGATGGGTAACTTCCACCTTGTGATTCACGCCGCATAGTGTGAGTGTCCTCACAATCCCTGAGATGAGGTGGATTGGATGCAGAAGCAGACCCTGGCAAGATGCTGGCACATTCTGCACCCTGACAGGGTAGGTCGTGCCAGTTGCACCGATAGAACATATGAAATTTAATAATAGTGTTCGTAGTTCGTCGTTTGTTTTGATTTCACATCGAACTAAACTTGACTGTGACGGCAGGCAGAGGTTTGGGATCTCCGAGGTGCTGATCGCGAAGGCACACAACTCACCGATTCAGGCTACAGATGTTCGAGGTTGGTCACCATCAGTGGGCACACTGGGGTACGTAAAGCACCAAAGTAAAACCTTGGCCTTTTTTCCTCTTAACTTACATCTCATTCTCTCAAAGAGTTGAACCTGCCGTTTTAACCCTGTGATCATTAATTTCGAATAATTGTATTAAGGTTTATATGGCAGTTCATTAAATGCTAGATGCCGAAGACAATGTGCCAGATTTATTTCTATCCTCTCTAGTTTTGATTTGTAATTCCTGGTCGTTTTTTAATTGTTGTTTTTCAATACTCCAACGTGTGGTCTGCCACAGGCCATCTTGCAGGCTGCCCTGTCAACCTGATGGTGCAGTGCACTTGCCACTGCTGGGCAGGATGGATTGGTGACAGTTTGGCAAGCTATCTCGAGGGCCAATGAAACCCGAGGTGGGTAAGTGTGGAATTGGACTTAAGACCTAATAGGTTTGTCAGATAAAAAGGTTGCCATTTTGGATACATAATTGAGGCGTTGTGAAATAGTTGGGTGAGAATAGTTGTATTGAAATTCTGACGAACATATATGTTCAATTGTTCAGGTTTGTCAAACTTTGCCAATGATGAATTTCCCTTTTTTGTCTCCAATTCTATTCAATGGAGATCATTAAAAAAAAAAAAAAAAAACTGATAATAATCCATATTTATGTTCACTCTGATTAATTTTGTTTTTAGTGATTTTTCGACTAATTGTTTCATTTGAATGTGTAAATTTAAAAGAATTGTTTTTTCAAAAAAGTTTGGCCTTTCATATTGTGAACGTTTCAATTTATTCACAACTTGTGTGTTTCCTAGATGTGTGACCAAATGTGATTTTTTTTGTAAGGTGAGAATGTTTGAAATAGATACTCAGTTTCTGCCCATCACTGCACACCAGGTGTGCATAAGTGGAGTCCCTCATCGTAGGCTACCGCTGTGTGTTCCCCTCGTCTTTGTGATGATCATACAGGAAGACTCGGAGTGAGTTTTTATTTCAATCATTGCTACGAACGAACGAAAGCTAGCTATTTTAAGTCTTCAACCTTTACGCATATACTCCTTGCTGCTATGTCCTTCCTTCCGTCAAATTGTCACTCAAGTCGCACTCTGTCTCAGGCTCTTATTTCCTAGATTTTATTTCCTACGCAAGTGCTTTCTTCTGGAAGATTTGTATTGACGGGAATGGCAGGACAATCCGAGACGATCAAGCTGTGGTGCACAGTGCGCTGGAACGTGTTTAAAACGCTGCCAAGTAAGCTTCAAGATGAAAAGCTGCAAAATTGATTCTTAATCTCCCCCCCCCACCACCCCCCCCTCCCCACACACCACACACACACACTCTTCAGGTGAGCTTTGTAATGAAAGGATGATGTGTAAGAAGATCGCAATAGCGTGAGGTCTTCGTGATGTCGTGTTGCGCTATACCCGAGCAATATCTTATCTGACCTAATCACAACACCTTGCTGATTTAAAGCGTGTTCTGCAGTCGAAATTGATGTCCTCTTGTGTGAACGGTTTTCTGCAGATTCCGCAAATCAAAGCCATTTGGATTTTCTGTTCGGTAAACCGCTCCTGCTGTCAGACACAATCGTAAGGTGATTGCATCCTTTTATCAAGATGTTGAGAGATGCGGGGTCATGCTTGTGGAATCGGTTGTACCAGATAAATATTATCATAACATCTGGCTACAATAGTTGTCGGACTGCACATGATAATACCACCATATAACGCACACCGGTTTTTAAAGTGATTTTCTGTTTCACGACAGCAGAAACCTCTCCCGTTAATGGAGGGGGGGGGGGGTAGGTTCTTGAAAAAACCGCTGCGTTGGGGCAACTGTGATAGCCGCAGGTTGAGACCTATGGGAAAAATAGGAAAGAATCAATCATAACTCATTCTCCCTCCTATGATTTCATTTCTTAGTCATTCACCTCACAATTTAATTATTTCTTCTTACTTTAAAAAGCTTTAAATAACATTTTAAGAGTGTTTAATTTGCTTTTTCACTAAAACTCACGTGTTCTTCTTCTTCCATGATAAATTCGTCATCACAAACATCCCACATGTAATAATCGACTAGCGATAAAACGAAATCGCGCAATACCACACGATAACAAACTAAACTACGTGATGGTCCGTGCGGCACGATATCGAAAGAGCCAACTGTGAGCTGAGACGGGGGTGCGGGCAATGTTAATTCTGCCGCGATAGAGCGATGGACCCATGGCGTGATCGGCACAACTCCGACACACCCAATAAAACTTCAACCGCGATGGAGGGAACCACGTTCAGACACGGGCCTACGCCCGTCCCTGTACGTTATTAATGTAGTACCACAAACCCATTGAGGCGTGATTGGCCCCAGGCATCGTGTCACCATGCCGCCCAACTTTCATCCCTTCATATCCATTCAATGCATAATAAGGCAGTTATTCACAAATTTTTTTGTGGAGTCCCTTCCAAGTTGAGTGAAGACAATTTGGTGGTTCGCGTGAACCTCCACTTGGGTTTAAAAAATGCAGTGTATTGAATGTTGAAACCAAGTCTAGGGGGGCGCCCAAGAAATGTTTTTTTCTCTCTCTTAAAATGGATATGAATATATGATTGGGCTTTTTTGCTTTGGTCATTTTTGTCGTTCACGACGCTGTCCAAAAATTGAATGTGGTATTGGATGTGAAATCCTTAACAGATGGACATACTTCAGTTGATAATTGGATCTTGGTGTTCATATACTGTATATATACATTTTTTTTTTTGGGGGGGGGGGGGGGTGCAGGGAACTTGGTGTTGGGATTAAAACCTTGATATGTTCACCATCTGGACGTAGGAAGGTCCAAGATCCAGGACTTTCCTGATATTATTATTTATTGTGGTATATATATATATATATAATTGTTTACGAATTCGCAGCCCACCGCGTGCGATCGACCCACAGTTTCCCCTAAATACACAGCGCGTCGCCCAC
>CM068955.1:91346074-91361643 GCA_035128595.1 Eptatretus atami | reverse complement strand
TAAAGCTTTATTCGTTCTCATCTGGATTATGGTGGCCTCGTCCTTGGGGATATGTTCACGAGCAATCGAAAAATAACTGGAGATTGTCCAATCTAAAGCCATCCGCGTGTGTTTAGGTGCTTTTACCAGCACTCCTGTTTCTGCCCTTTCTGGTGGAAAGCGGCGAGATGCCTTGTCTCTCCCGCTGGGGAATTATTTGAAAATGAAATATTAGCTAGGAGCACTCATCTGGGGATAACCATTCTGCTGTTCAGCCCTATTTGCAAAACTGTGGAGATATCTCAAGCTTGACGGGAACTTCCCTTCCGCCTTTCAGCCTTGCATGTGAAACACTGCTAAGGAAAATGGGGTTGGATTATCTTCGGTCACTCCAGCACCATAAAATTGTCTATTTGGGCCCTCTGAAACCCTTGGAATCCTCACCTCCATCGCTGGATCTCTGGGAAAATCTGGACACGGATTAATCCGGGCCGGTCACATGCAATCAGGCTATTGATAGTTTATCAATGCAATTGAAGTCAATCGTTAACATGTGTATACAGATGGCTCCAAAGAACCTTCTCCCTGGAAAGGACAGCTGCTGAAATATGCAATACCCCGAGTTTTATGGGTGGTCAGGGCATTTCGCGCCTAACGATCATCTCTCAGTCTCTCGACGAACTATTTTGCCATAGTTCGAGCTCTAGAATGGATGAATTTGAGTTTAATCGCTCTCAGTGTGGTTTATCCTCTCATGATTTCACTTTCCGCATTAAAGGCATTGAGATCCTTACAGGATGGCTGTAGGAAATTACTTGGTTCCTGGAAGTTGGCTATTTGGTTAATATTACACAAGTGGAGGGAGTGTGGTGGTGCGAACCTGTGCGCTGATCCCTGCTCATGTCTGCATTGAATGGAAAGATGAGGTCTGTGATTTAGGCGGTGACCATAGCAAGATCGAGAACGCCAGGTAGACAAATTCCCGGAGAGACCAGGTAGGACCAAGATTCCCCGGAGAGACCAGGTAGATCCGATCCAGGAGAGAATTCCCGGAGAGACCAGGTAGACGCAAGATTCCCGGAGAGACCAGGTAGACCAAAGATTCCGAGAGAGACCGGATAGACCAAGATTCCAGAGAGAGACCAGGTAACCAAGATTCCCGGAGAGACCAGGTAGAACCAAGATTCCGGGAGAGACTCAGGTTAGACCAAGATTCCCGAGAGACCAGGTAGACCAAAGATTCCTTCGGAGAGACCAGGTAGACAGCCAAGATTCCCGGAGAGACCAGGTAGACAGATTCCCGAGAGACAAGGTAGACCAAGATTCCCGGAGAGACCAGGTAGACCAAGATTCCGAGAGACCAGGTAGACCAAGATTCCCAGAGAGACCAAGGTAGCCAAGATTCCGGAAGACCGTACAAGATTCCAAGAACCAAATGACCAGCACGGGGAAGTAGACCAAGATTCCGAGAGACCAGGTGACCAAGATTCCCAGAGAGACCAGGTAGCTTTGGAGTAGGCAAGACTCGGGCACTGCCTATCCTATTCATACCTGTATAAAATTGGGAGCACCCTACGGGGTTTTGTGAGATGTGCAGGAAACCTGAAGACCTGCCATAATTCCTATTGCCCTCTTTTGGGCCAGCGGCGTCTTGTCAGATGTAGGAGTAATGGGATCCAGGAAGGTGTACTGTTGGCGTACAGAAGCCTCACTCTGCAAGCTGGTACTAAAATTCCCTGAAGGAGTGTGGGGAATCCATTTAAATTTCCTTACAACTCGATGGATAATAAACGATTTCGATCACGTTCAGGTGCGTGGCGTGTATAGAGCCTACTGGTTCTGGAAGCGCCATTAAAAAATTTATTAAAAAAAAGAAGAAGAAGAAGAAGAAGAAGTTTCTCTTTTCCATACCACCTTTACTCTTCTTCCTCTTCTTCACATCACATGCTGCGTACGTAATAAATTACGGAGCTTCCGACTCTCTGAATAAAGATAAAGGTGTGAAAGACTTACTCCGATTTGGATTGGATAAGTAATTATAATGATGCGAAGGTGTTTCAAATGAAATTTTATGGAAATATTAAGAATCATTGAAGCACGCCGGTATCCAAAGGCTCGACGGTGGTCTACCCTGGAGATCATAAAACAAAACAACAACAACCAAAAAAACTACAACAACAGCATCAACAATAACAACAACTGCTTCATGAGCTCCAAAAGGGAACAGGAAACAGGTGCTTGAGAAGTGCGATGAATCATGTTGGTGGTGGTGGTGGTGGTGGTGGTGGTGTGGTGGTGGTGTGGTGTTGTTGCGTTGTCGTCGTTGTAGTAGTAGTATAGTAGTAGTAAAGTAATTGTTGTTGTTGTTTTTTTTTTTGCGCAGGCTTACTTGGGGCCTCCTTCCCATGGCGAGCGCCGGGGCCTTATTCACGCCGTTCGCGTGAGCGACGCGACGCAGCAACTTCCGAGATCTGCTTAAGCTCGACAAGCCCGCGGGTGAGTATTTAGGCGCCGTTAATGTCGCGTGCCAAGCTCGGTGCGAACCTCCTCCGGGTCGCGGAGGACCAGGCGCACGAGGTGTCGTGTGTGTGTACGTGCGTGTACGTGCGGCGCAAGTTCGCGCGTTTTATATTGATTTGATTCCGTGTCGTTTGGGCTTTCAGTGATGCTCGAAACGTTTACAAGTTTGTAGAGTCGGTGATTAAACCCTTTCCTGGATGGCGCGTGTTTCCGAGTACTGTTCGCAGCGAGCGAGCTTTCCGAGTTCAATCACCGACTCGTTCAGGTTTTCCACTTGGGTTCTGATCTCTCATATAGGGGAAGCCCTTATTGCTGTTGGAGGGTTTGTTTCTACCCTTGGTGTCCCAATTTTTAATGGTACCCCCCGAGTTTCCGATCCGAGACACAAAGAAGTACTAAATCACCATTTATTAAATATTTGTTTTTATTTTCTTTTCCGACCTGTATCTCGGAGCGCTTGAGACTTTTGAATAAGATATTTTGCATCAATAATATGTATAACTGGACGACCCGTGAACCCGTTGGGTTCCCGTTGTGACGGCGGTTGATAAAAAACAAAAAAAACAGCTCCAGCGAACTGTAACCGCTGGGCGCTGAGGTTGTTTGCATTGATCAAAACTTAGTGCGTGGCGGTACGTGCAAAAAAACAAACAAAAAAAAACCTTTCAAACCGCGTGCCACAAACAACACCACACAGGCCGTTCCTTTCGCTCTGCGTGCCCGTACGTGCAAAAAAAAAAACCCCAAAAAAACCTATCAACCGCGTGCCAAAACACAACCACAGGCCGTTCCTTCGCTCTCGCGTGCCCGTACGTGCAAAAAAAAAACCCCCCAAAAAAACCTTTCAAAACCGCGTACCACAAACAACCACACAGGCCGTTTCCTTCCGCTCTCGCATGCCCGTACGTGCAAAAAAAAAACTTTCCAAACCGCGTGCCACAACAACAACCACACAGGCCGTTCCTTCCGCTCTCGCGTGCCCATACGTGCAAAAAAAAAAAAACCTTGCCAGAAACAACCACACAGGCGTTCTCCTTCGCTCTCGTAAACAACGACTGGGTTGGGGCATTGTGGTTTATAAATGCGCATAAGAATCGAGAAATTAATTACAATACAGTAAGTCATCACATCCGGAAGTCCGTACGTTGTAACCCGTAATGGGGGAACGCGGCTGAGGATCTCTTCCCCAACGGCCACGCCTACGCAGCAACGTGTCCTGTCATTGGTAACTAAATGGCGCCCTTTCCCCATTGGCCACGCCTACGTAGCAACGTGTCCTGTCATTGGTAAATAAATGGCGCCTTTTCCCCATTGGCCACGCTTACGCAGCAACGTGTCCTGTCATTGGTTTGGTAAAATAAATGGCCATAACTTGGGAAGCATTGTCCGATTAATATCAAACCTTGAAAGGCACACACTCAGGTCACCAAGCAATATACCTAGCAAGTTTCAATTAGATCGGACCAGTGGTTGTCGAAAAAAACGGTGGACACACACACACACACATTGCTGGAATATAGATAGATAAATCCAAAAGAGTATTTGACTGAATCGGGAATTGATTCTTTAAATACATTTTTTTCGTTGCCCGATTCAACGACACTTGATACTGCACACACCGGCAGGTAAACGGTGAGTAAGGTGGGCCAAAAGTTTTTGCCGCTTTTTTTTGTTGTACCGTTTTGGCTGTATTTCAGGAACATGCATACATACATCATACATACATACAAGATGAGATTTTAGTAATATATAGATAGTATCTGGGTTGACACAATTTTGACCTTGACATTTAAGGTCATGATGACCTAATGAGAACTTCTAACACGTTTCTTCGATTGGAAGAAAATTGCCCTCTGGATAGCCAGAGTAAGCCACATTTACTCTTAATTTCACCATACCCTTCCGGGTTAAAGGTCAAGGTCAAATGGGGGAGGGGGGGATCTGAAAAAAAAAGAAAAAAGATTGCGTCTTTGTCATCACTCACTTTTTTTGCCAATGTTGGGTCTCAAAGACCGCTCGGCCTTCCATGATTGTTATTGCATCATAATAGCACACCTTTTCCTGAAGTTGTGCACCTGATATTTGATCCGTGTCCTTGACCTACCTTTTCGGATTTGACCTAATTAACAATAGCACTTTTGATCATAACTTGAATAATTCTGTCTCTGATTTCCATGATTGTTGAGTTTTATGGATCGAATGAAGATGGGGACACATTTTCTTCATTGACAATTCTATCCCATAATGTTTGTCGGTCAAGGTCATATGGTGGCCTGAGAATTAAATAAATAAATATATGGCCATCATTTGATCACAGGGGCAGGGTAAGCCGGGGGGGGGGGAGTTTTTACCCTTGGCGGTCGTTTGTGATCACAGATATGTCGTTGATTTTGTATTTAGAACACTGAAGGAGTGGAGGTTATGCCCATATTGGAAATGAATAAGCTAAGTGTGAATCATTTTGGGTTGAAGATTTGTCTCGATGGGTAAAATAATTGCCTTTTCTGCGTCTCCATTGTTTCCTTTGTATAAGTGCAATATGGCGAATCCCTTATCGTCGGACAATGAACTATACCAGAGTACATCACTTGTTTGTTTCACATCAACCACACAACCAATTATAAAAGACCATAAAACTACGGTCAGTCATGTTCTTAGGACTTTTCTTTTCAGGAGAAATCTTACCTGTTCATTCGAAAGCTTCCCCACAACACACTCCATTTTTACCTGTTTTGGATGATTCCTTCTCCAAGAGGTTCCATATCGACTTTGGAGTGCCACAGGGCTCGGTAATCTCACCCATCTTTGTGCCACTCCTAATGGAATGGACTCAAACTTTCTTGCACTCGACCACATGAAGAGCCAGTCCGTTCTCATCTCAATAAAGTCAAACAGCCCCTCACCCCCCCTCACCCTAAAACAATCAAGCTCATCCTTCATGTGGACATCTACCATCAGCATTCTGTGAATTGAAATGCCATCTGGTCTCTCTTGGCATTCCAATATTGTTAACCATTGCCAGAAAGGCTTCCAAGAAATTGGTATTTTTCCTGAGCCAAAAAATGCATTGCTTCATGACTTTGACTCTTTATAAAAACAAGTTCGCCCCATGTTGGACCCATTGCTCACCCATTTAGAGGAGATCTCCTTTTTGTGCTGTTGTATCCTTGATTGAGTGCAGTCTAAGATGATGCAACAGTTTACCGTCGACCTTCAGCCCTTGAACCACTGTCGATCACTTTGCTCTCACCCCCCTCTTCCACATTACTACCTTGGCCATTTGCTCTGGAGAATTATCAACTACATTTCCCCTGTGAAATGTCTTTCCACCACTCATGTGGTTTCCGTTAGCCAGCCTTCGTATGCGTTTCTGCAAACGCAATGAAACGACTAGAAGTCGCTAAATGGAGGCACTGACTCGTGCCGGTTATCTCTCTTTATGCAACACCACCCACGATGGTGCTAACCTATACTGTTGCATGGCCATGGTGTGAGTGAGCATTAACTTTCATTTTGATATTTTACTTTGTGAGCTCAAAGTTTAACTCATTCAAGACATTCGTAACATGAAGCTCTGTGCCAAATTTGCCAATTCCATCTCTCCTAGTTCCAGTTATTCTGCTGACAAACAAACACACAGATGGGATCATCGCAAATACTCGCGCACTCTCCTGTAGCGGTGGCATGATTAATGACTTGTTTATTTTTTTCCTCGCAAACACAAACTCTGGAATTCACTGCCTTTTCTTGTGCAGCCAACGACCTTCAACTTCGGCAGTTCAGGAACCAAGATCATAAACTTCTCCTGATCTCACCTTTATCCTTCCTTTTCCTTCAGTTCCTTTAATTACAGGAGATAATCCACAATGACCATTAAGGGTCTCCCTCTCATTGCAATTTAGGATGAAATAAATAAGAAAATAAAAAATAATGGAGCTCAATGCAAGATATAGAGGAGAGTATATGAAATTGGGCTGACGGGATGGCCTAGACTCCAGAGAGGTATGCACACTCGCCTCTAAGCTGTGCAGCCTCGTTCGAGTCCCGACCCAGCTATAAACCGTCGTCCCGGTGTTTCACGAGCAGGGCGATTCATCCATGTACGTGCAGTCCCTCAGATTCGTTGATGGAGGTCAATGTACATGCTGGTTTTAGTTGATGGCTGTTAAAGATCCCACGGTCTCCTGCCGCGAAATGTAGGCGAGCTGTTGCCGGCAACAATGGCCAAGTTCAAAATTCCTGCCGCTAACTACTCGAGGAGAAGGGTGGCAAACCACCCAGTATAACCCCTTGCCAAGAAACTGCTGAAGTAGCACTGACTCTCGAAAAGATGATGCATCAATAATCGGAATGTTGAAACCGCCATTGTAGCCGCGTCGCAGACGCGGCTCTAAGAGAGCTCCGCGTTGTTCTTTCTTCTTCTTTCTCTTCTTCTTCTGGTGAAGACAAAACCTTTAATGATGGGCTCTTGGACACATTTGTCTTGTTAATAATAGGCATGTCATGTACATTTTATGTGTTCTAAAAGTTAATAATGAAAAATGAGCCTAAAACATGTTCCGTCTCTGAATTCTTCCATCGCAATGACAATTTGGGCCGTGTGCTGACTCACAAAAGTGGATTATGGTTTGTAACTTTCATAAGTATCGCACAGAAATCCTTATTATTCCACAAATCACAAAGAAAATACCGTACTCGCATTCATGTAGGGGTCTGTAGCCTAAAATATTTCTCGAATTCCATCCAGTTACAAAGGCAAACTTTGGATCTGGACCCACAGGGAAACCTAAAAAGGATTCGAAGGCATATCTGATCTGTTTGCCAATGGCCTACTGTCCAATAATGGTCGTGTTTATTTCGGAAATGGGAGACACTTGCTGTGTTTATTTTAATGGGTTGACCTTCTATCTCACCAACATTTGAACTGATGGTTTGTCTTTTTTATTTATTATTATATTATTTTTTTTTTTCAATGATTTGATCAACAACTCAGGAAAATAAACCAGTGATTGTAAGGTAGTATGTTCCTTTGAATTTCATTCCTTCCACAACTTTGCTCAGAATTTATTCAATCTTCCTGATCTTTGTTGTTGCAGATACTCCATCAGCTGAGCAGTCGTCGTCGTGCAATGGACACTGAACGGGGCAGTCGGTACTTTCTCATCTCTTCTGGAGAAACTGTGAATCATTGGGCTTCATGGGAGAATCCAAAGATGAGCCCAGACTTGCCGCTGCACACATCAACCATGGCCACTGATCTTGTTGAGATGCAAGAAAATGTGTGTAACAATGTGTTTTTTTGTTTCTGCTGAGGTTCCTTCTGTGAACTTTGCACACTCACACACTAATTCCCAGTTGAACCATCTCCCACAAACCAAAAGTTAATTTATTTGTTATTCTCTTACCAAGGAGGAGGCTATTGTAATCGGTTTGGTGTTGGAGTCTTCACGAAGAACGAACTTTAAATACAGCGCTGCCAAGTTAATCTGAGTTAACTATACGTTTATTTTATATCCTTCATTGTAGATTGTCCCAAGTTAGTGTGCCTGTTCATGAGGGTGTTTTAGTCTACACCTGAATGGGTCACCGATACAGTAACAAGTATTCTGGTGAGACTCTGCATTGTTAAATGCTTTGTTTTGCAATTTTTGGATGCAAAATGTAGAATTGACTAGAAGGGCGCTGGTAGAGCACATATCTCCGCCATGCAATGCCTGATCCATGAGAACATATCGGGCCCAAAACATTTTTGAAATATCATGCTATACAGTAACTACTGTATATCGTTTTTGGTCCTATCTCTCAATGGTGAAGAATCACTTTAGAAATTAAATAAATCCTCAAATCCAGATCCAGATTCGGATCTTCACCAAAATCAAATTGATTTGTCCTCTTGCGACAACACCCAACCTGTCGACCAAGTTTCATCTAAAAAAATTATCAGATCTGGATCTTCACCGAAATTGAATCAATTCTTCCCTTGTCACACACCCAAAGTGTCCACCAACTTTCGTCGGAATCCGTTTGCTAGTTTTTGAGATCCTGCACACAAACAGTCAGACGGGGTTGAAAACTTAAGTTGGTGGAGGTAATGAAATTTAAGTTGTAACTGTTCAGGAAACTAGATATGCAAATATATTTTGGTTTAAAAAATTGATGCACAAAAGCACAAAATGATTCCCATTGTTGTAAATTTTATCCAGGGACCCCAAGATTAGTGATGCATGATGTTTCCTCTTTTTAGGGGTGGGAGGCTAAATGTGGCAAGAAGATTACTGGTTTTGTACTTGGCACATGCTTGTGTCTATCACCGCTGAATTAAATTTCTTTATTTTGGAGAAATCTTGTGTAGTACATATGTATTGCTTTGTGCTTTGTGCTGCTGCATTCTCATCTCCTTTTCCCCCCTGTACCTCACCCTCTGAAATAAATTTGCTTACTCGAAGCAGCGCTCGTTAGTTTTTTTGGTGAGATATGGGCAAAATAGTTTTCTTTAAAAAAAAAAAAAAAATATTCAAACATTTTGGTACGCAATAAGGTTTTTGAAGAAAAGCTGTAATGGGATTTGCTCAAGGAACTTCCTGACATTGCACTTGAAATTTATTGGAAGCTAAACTTTCTCCTCCCCTCTCTCCTTTTCCCCCTCCCCTTTGTCTCTTGTGTGCAGAAACTGTCAGGAATGATGGTGTCCAGCCCCATAATCATCAACGTCCCGAGATGTTGTTATTGTCCCAGTGTCGCCTCCGACCTACAGAGCCCATCTTCGGGCAGCACCGGGTTAGGTTTGACCTTGTACTCGTTTTATGATTTCCTCCTTTAAATGTGTACAATATTATTGAGACTGGTGTTTCTTGCTCCTGCAGTTATTGCGTCGGATTTAGTAGCCCATACTCTGCACAGTGGGAGACAGGGTCTTGCAGTGCGTGCGTGCGCGCGTGCGTGCGTGCATTGTGTGTGTTTTTTATATCAAATTTTCATCAAACCTTTATTATGAGGATATTGAGAAGTCTCATTGAAAATTGGATCAAAGGTCAAAGGGCAAAGTCCAAATGCGTTGGAATAGTCCTTATCAGCCATCGAGATGGCTGGGTTATTAAATTGCTTCCATGTTTATTTACCATTTGAAGCTTTTGTCATCAAATTTCAAACAAACTTTCATTATGAGAATATGGAGAACACTATATTAATAAAATGTATAAGTTTTTTTTATGCCACCGCTGACGAAGTTGCCTCAGGAATTGTTTTTTGGGTTGGCCGTTCATCGTCCATTCTAATTTTCTCTGTTTTCTCTCTGCAACTGTTTATCTGATCGACGCAAAATTTAAACCATAGGTACGACTATTTCATATAAAGTGTTTGAATGATTATTCTTTGTCAATGAACACATTTGTGTGCCAGCCATGTTGGAAAAAGGAAAAACTTTCGACCTCTATCTCCGAAACTGCACATATTCTTTACTATAATTCACCGTCTGTCTGTTCCCAGGTAACCCAAAAACGGCTGACCAGATTGGCACCATCATTTTTGGTGTGTAATCCTGGGACCCCTTGGAGTAAAATAGGCATAAATATAATAACATGACCCCCTTGACGGCTCCCTTAGGGAGCAGGTGCTTCTAGTGGAAAAGAATTGAAAACTTAGCACTCCTGAAGTATGCCCATGGGAAAAAACGAGTGTGATTTTTTTTTTTTGATGTCATAGTGGGCTTTGTGATGACGTAATTGCCATATGTTGAATGCTATATCCGATCAGTATGAAAAATTTGGAGGGACAATCTTGGATAAATTGTATTGGGGGGGGGGGGGGAATTGGTGACCATCAGTCACTTGGGTTGGCAGCCATATTGTTTTTATCATAAAAACCTTCAAAATTTTTCTCAAACGCTGAACAGACCGAGGCAAAACTTTACCGGTATGATCGCCTGTCATGAGGAATAAAAAGTTCTCCCACCTATGATGTCATCGGTCACATGGTTTGGCAGGTTTTATTTTTTTAATTTTTTTGAAGAATAAACCTTTAAAAACCTCCTCCTGCAGAACGGTGAGACAGATCGAGGGGAAACTTCACCACGTGTTCCCAAAGCCTTGTGGAGGCAGGGTGTTTACGAATAAATGAATAGGTCATATGGTCTATCAGTATCAGCCATATTGAATTGAATGAAAATCTTGAAAAATTCTTTCTCTTGAACAGCTTCATCAATCGACGGGAAACGTCACATTATGACCTAGTCATCATGGGGAATATGTTTCTTTTAAATTAAATCTGATTAGAACGATGGTCTGGAGCCAGAATTATTTAATATTTTGAATCTGGTGCAAGAGATTTAAATCAAATTTGCTAACAGTATTATATATGATGTAATAATGTGGGTGCTGGCATATCTGGCGATGTCATGACGTCGAAGAGTGCTCTTCCAGTTTAATTTAGCAGTTGCTTTCGTCAAGTTTGGTTTGAGTAAAAGCGGACGCAGTGGACTTTGCATTTTGAGATGCTTTCTAGTTCATGATGGATTTCTTGTGTTTATCGTTGGGGTGCAGGTGAAGGTGGCAGACGGTGACAAAATATGATTGGGAGCGCAAATTTTACGCTGGGCAGTCTTGTTGCCGTTTCCCAGGACTACCTTGCCTACATATCCAGTAATGGCAATTTGCTTGTTTTATTATTTTTTCTTCCCTCATAATACTCCTTTAATGCCAACCCTACTCAGACTCGATACAGGTTGTGCGGACATCAAGCAGTTTTGTTGGGTTGCTGTTACTTTTCATTTGTACAGAGCCACAGGCCATGGTTCGAGTTCTACACACACCAACGGCTGAGCGTACACTACTGAAGGGGTTTGGTGGGTGCAGTGACCGACATCGCGTTCGCAATATCCGATGTCCTATGCGCCACGCTCCACTCGGACTGCCTCACCACGTCTTGCTGCACTCGATGATACAGGCGGCCTCTTTGTTTGGAATCAAGATTGATTCTACGCAAATGCCTGTATCCTTCACCGCACCTTATTATTGCTGTTATTAATTTTATTTGCTGTTACATGGCTATGTGCAGTGTTTCTGAGCTGCTGAGTTTTATTTTCTTGGCCTCTTTATTATATTATTATTATTATTATTATTTTTGTTACCGCTTTTTAGTGCAGTTCACGAGGCTCATGAGTCGGTTAAATACGCTGATGTAGGATAGGACATAAAGAACAAGAATGTCACTCGGTAGAGCGCATACCTCTGTAGGCTGAACAGTTTACGTTTTGTAGCCCTTGATAGGCTGGGATCTGCATCCAGACTTTTACCAAAATCTAGTTGGCTTTTTTTTGTCACCTACCCAACTCTTCAACGGTTTTGTCATATTCCATGCACATTTTTCACATATTAGCTACATCTAGTGTTGTCCTGATCTCAATAGTGAAGGATCACTGAAGAATTAAGAATTTTTTTTTTAAAATCACATCCGGATCTCTCACCAAAATCCAATCACTTCGTCTTCGTCACACATCCAATCTGTCCACCTAGTTTCGTCCGAATCGTCCATAACCTTTTGAGATATCCTGCTCATAGACAGACAGAGGTGAAAACAACCTCGGCCACCTTCGGTATGGAAGTAAATATTATTCTATTTGAATTCCAAGGAATTCGTTAACAATGAGTAAAATCGTCAGAATTTGAAGATTAATTGTGTGCTAAAAGTAGAAACAACCAAACGGGGCAATCCTGTTGTGATGTAACTATTGCAATCCAGTGTTTATTCCATTGTCCATTCTTAACAGTTCCCCTACCCCCACCTCTCTGCCCTCCCCCCAACCTCTCAAATACTTCTGCTTCTCTTGCACCTTTCATTGGTCATCTAACTTTAAATATTCCAGCGCTGACATTTGGTGCAAATTGTACGACCGATGGGTATTTCCACCTTGTGATTCACGCCGCATAGTGTGGTGTCCTCACAATCCTGAGGATGAGGTGGATGTGGATGCAGAGCAGACCTGCAAGATGCTGGCACTTCTGCACCCTGACAGGGTAGGTCGTGCCAGTTGCACCGATGAACATGAAATTTAATAATAGTGTTCGTATGTTCGTCGTTTGTTTTGATTTCACTCGAACTAACTTGACTGTGACGGCAGGCAGAGGTTTGGGATCTCGAGGTGCTGATCGGCGAAGGCACCAAACTCACCGATTCAGGCTACAGATGTTTCGAGGTTTGGTCACCATCATGGGCACACTGGGGTACGTAAGCACCAAAGTAAAACTGCTTTTTTCTTACTACATCTCATTCTCTCAAGAGTTGACCTGCCGTTTTTAACCTGTGATCATTTAATTTCGATTAAGTTTATTATAGGTTTATATGCAGTTCATTTAATGCTAAGATGCCGAGAAGACAAGTGGCCAGATGTTATTTCTATCTCTCTAGTTTTGATTTGTAATTCCTTGGTCTGCTT
Organism: Eptatretus atami; assembly: GCA_035128595.1. Taxonomy (NCBI): domain Eukaryota; kingdom Metazoa; phylum Chordata; class Myxini; order Myxiniformes; family Myxinidae; genus Eptatretus; species Eptatretus atami. The sequence goes on along the minus strand of CM068955.1, from coordinate 91,348,715 downwards.
TAATTGTTGTTTTTCAATACTCACGTGTGGTCTGCCACAGGCCATCTTGGCAGGCTGCCTGTCCACCTGATGGTGCAGTGCTTGCCACTGCTGGGGCAGGATGGATGGTGAAGTTTTGGCAAGCTATCTCGAGGGCCAAGAAACCCGAGGTGGGTAAGGTGTGGTAGATTGGACTTAAACCTATAGGTTTGTCAAGATAAAAAGTTGCCATTTTGGATACATAATTGAGGCGTTGTGAATAGTTGGTGAGATAGTTTGTATTGAAATTCTGACGAACATTATTGTTCAATTGTTCAGGTTTGTCAAACTTCTGCCATTGATGAATTTCCCTTTTTTGTCTCCAAATTCTATTTCAATGGAGATCATTAAAAAAAAAAAAAAAAACTGATAATAATCCATAATTTATGTTCACACTGATAATTTTTTTAGGATTTTTCGACATTGTTTCATTTGAATTGTAATTTAAAAGAATTGTATTTTTCAAAAAAGTTTGGCCTTTCATATGTGATACGTTTTCATTTATTCACACTTGTGTGTTTTCCTAGATGTGTGACCAAATGTGATTTTTTTTGTAAGGTGAGAATGTTTTGAAATAGATACTCAGTTTCTGCCCTAATCTACTGAACCAGGTGTTTGCATAAGTGGAGTCCTCATCGTGGCTACCCTGTGTGTTCCCCTTCGTCTTTGTGATGATCACTACAGGGAAGACTCGGAGTGAGTTTTATTTCATCATTGCTACGACAACGAAAGCTAGCTATTTATGTCTTCACCTTTCGCATATACTCCTCTGCTATGTTCCTTCCTTCCGTCAAATTGTCACTCAAGTCGCACTCTGTCTCAGGGCTCTTATTTACCTAGATTTATTCCTACCCAAGTGCTTTCTTCTGGAGATTTGTATTGACGGGAATGGAGGAAAATCGAGAGATCAAGCTGTGGTGCACAGTGCGCTGGACGTGTTTAAAACGCTGCCAGTAAGTTCAGATGAAAAGCTGCAATTGATTCTTAATCTCCCACCCCCCACCACCACCCCTCCCCACACACACACACACAACACATCTTCAGGTGAGCTGTTGTAATGAAGGAGTGATGTGTAAGAAGAATCGCAAGCGTTGAGGTCTTCGTGATGTCGTGTTGCGCTAACCGAGCAAATCATTATCTGACTATCAACAACACCTTGCTGATTTAAAGCGTGTTTGCAGTAGAAATTGATGTCCTTGTGTGAACAGGTTTTCTGCAGATTCCGCAATCAAAGCCATTTTGGATCTTTCTGCTTCGGTACCTCCTGCTGTCAGACACAAATCGTAAGGTATTGCATCCTTTTATCAAGATGTTGAGAGATGTTCGGGGTCATGCTTTGTGGAGATCGGTGTGTACAGATAAATATTATCATACATCTGGCTACAATAGTTGTCGGACTGCACATGATATACCACCATTAACCACACCGGTTTTTTAAAGTGATTTTCTGTTTTCACGACAGCAGAACCTTCCCGTTAATGGAGGGGGGGGGGGGTTAGGTCTTGAAAAACCCTGCGTTGGGCAACTGTGATGCGCAGGTTGAGACCTATGGGAAAAATAGGAAAAACAATCATAGAACTCATTCTCCCTCCTATTTTCATTTCGTTAGTTCATTCACCTCACAATTTAATTATTTCATTCTTACTTAAAGCTTTAAATAACATTTTAAGATGTTTAATTTGCTTATTTCACTAAAACTCACGTGTTCTTCTTCTTCATATAATTCTGTCATCACACACACCACATGTAATTAATCGACTAGCGAAAACGAAATCGCGCAATACCACACGATAACAAACTAAACTACGTGATGGTCCGTGCGGCAACGATATCGAAAGAGCAACTGTGAGGTTGAGACGGGGGTGCGGGCATGTTAATTCCTCCGCGATAGAGCGATGGACCCATGGCGTGATCGGCACACTCGACCACAATACTTCAACCGCGATGGAGGGAAACCCACGTTCAGCACGGGCCTACTGCACCGTCCGGTGTAACGTTAATTTATGTAGTTAACCACAACCCATTGAGGCGTGATTGGCCCTCAGGCAGTCGTGTCACCATGCCGCCCAACTTTCAATCCCTTCATATCCATTCAATGCATAATTAGGCAGTTATTCACAATTTTTTTTGTGGAGTCCTTCCAAGTTGTGACAAAATTTGTGTCGCGTGAACCTCCAACTGTAAAAATGCAGTGTATTGATGTTGAAACCAAGTGCTTCAGCCCAACTAAAATGTTTTTTTCTGTCTCTTAAAATGGAATATGAATTATGATTGGGCTTTTTTGCTTTGGTCATTTTTGTCGTTCAGCGACGCTGTCCAAAAATTGAATGTGGTATTGGATGTGAAATCCTTAACAGATGACATACTTTCAGTTGATAAGTTGGATCTTGGTGTTCATATACTGTATATATACATTTTTTTTTTTGGGGGGGGGGGGGGGTGCAGGGACTTGTGTTGGATTAAACCTTGATATTTCCATGCCATCGGACGTAGGAAGGTCCAGGAGTCCAGGACTTCCTGATTTATTTTTTTTGTGGTATAATATATATATATAATTGTTAACGAATTCGCGCCACCGGCGTGCGATCGACCACGTTTCCCTAATACACAGCGCGTCGCCCAC
>CM068955.1:91330749-91346049 GCA_035128595.1 Eptatretus atami | reverse complement strand
AGGCTAGAGCCACCTCATCTGGGGATAACCATCCTGGTTCAGCCCTATTTGCAAACTGTTGGGAATATCTCAAGCTTGACGGGAACTCCACTTCCCCGCCTTTCAGCCTTGCATGTGAAACAACTGCTAAGGAAATGGGGTTGGATTATCTTCCGGTCAACCCCCACCATAAAATTTCTATTTGGGCCCTCTGAACCCTTGAATCCCCTCACCTCCATGTGGATCTCTGGGGAAAATCGGAACGGATTAATCCGGCGGTCACATGCAATCAGGCTATTGAGTTTATCAATTCAATTGGAGTCAATCGTTACATGTGTATACAGATGGCTCCAAAGAACCTTCTCCTGGAAGGACAGCTGCTGCAATATGCATCCCCGATTTTAGGGTGGTCAGGGCATTTCGCCCTAACGATCATCTCTCAGTCTTCTCGACGAACTATTTGCCATAGTTCTGGCTCTAGAATGGATAATTTGAGTTTAATCCGTCTCAGTGTGGTTTATCCTCTCTGATTCACTTTCCGCATTAAAGGCATTGGGAATCCTTACAGGATGGCTGTAGGAATTACTTGGTCCTGAAGTTTGGCATTTGGTTAATATTACAAAGTGGAGGGGTGTGGTGGTCGACCTGTGCTGGATCCCTGCTCATGTCTGCATTGATGGAAAGTGAGGTCTGTGATTTAGGCGGTGACCAGGTAGACAAGATTCCCGGAGAGACCCAGGTAGACAAGATTCCCGGAGAGACCAGGTAGACCAAGATTCCCGGTAGAGACCAGGTACGGAAGCCAAGATTCCCGGAGAGACCAGGTAGACCAAGATTCCCGGAGAGACCAGGTAGACCAAGATTCCGGAGAGACAGGTAGACCAAGATTCCGAGAGAGACCAGGTAACCAAGATTCCCGGAGAGACCAGGTAGAACAAGATTCCGGGAGAGACTCAGGTTAGACCAAGATTCCGAGAGACCAGGTAGACCAAGATTCCTCGGAGAGACCAGGTAGACACCAAGATTCCCGGAGAGACCAGGTAGAACCAGATTCCCGAGAGACAGGTAGACCAAGATTCCCGGAGAGACCAGGTAGACCAAGATTCCGAGAGACCAGGTAGACCAAGATTCCCGAGAGAGACCAAGGTAGCCAAGATTCCGGAAGACGTAACAAGATTCCAGAGAACCAATGACCAGTTCCGGGGACAGTAGACAAATTTTCCGAAGACCAGGTGACCAAGATTCCCAGAGGACCAGGTAGCTTTGGAGTAGGCAGACTCGGCATGACCTATTCATACCTGTAAAATGGGAGCCACCCTACGGGGTTTTGTGAGATGTGCAGGAAACTGAAGACCTGCTCATAATTCCTATTGCCTCTTTTGGGCAGGCGGCGTCTTGTCAGAATGTAGAGTAATGGGGATCCAGGAATGGTGTATGGATTGGCGTACAGAAGCACTCACTCTGCAAGCTGGTACTAAAATTCCTGAAGGAGTGTGGGGAATCCATTTAAATTTCCTTACAACTCGATGGATAATAAACGATTTCGATCACGTTCAGGTGCGTGCGTGTATAGAGCCTACTGGTTCTGGAAGCGCCATTAAAAATTTATTAAAAAAAAGAAGAAGAAGAAGAAGAAGAAGTTTCTCTTTTCCATACACCTTTACTCTTCTTCCTCTTCTTCACATCACATGCTGCGTACGTAATAAATTAACGGAGCTTCCGACTCTCTGAATAAAGATAAAGGTGTGAAAGATTACTCCGATTTGGATTGGATAAGTAATTATAATGATGCGAAGGTGTTTCAAATGAAATTTTATGGAAATATTAAGAATCATTGAAGCACGCCGGTATCCAAAGGCTCGACGGTGGTCTACCCTGGAAGATCATAAAACAACAACAACAACAACCAAAAAAACTACAACAACAGCAATCAACAATAACAACAACTGCTTCATGAGCTCCAAAAGGGAACAGGAAACAGGTGCTTGAGAAGTGCGATGAATCATGTTGGTGGTGGTGGTGGTGGTGGTGGTGGTGTGGTGGTGGTGTGGTGTTGTGCGTTGTCGTCGTTGTAGTAGTAGTATAGTAGTAGTAAGAGTAATTGTTGTTGTTGTTTTTTTTTTTTGCAGGCTTACTTGGGGCCTCCTTCCCATGGCGAGCGCCGGGGCCTTATTCAACGCCGTTCGCGTGAGCGACGCGACGCAGCAACTCCGAGATCTGCTTTAAGCTCGACAAGCCCGCGGGTGAGTATTTAGGCGCCGTTAATGTCGCGTGCACAGCTCGGTGCGAACCTCCTCTCGGGTCGCGGAGGACCAGGCGCACGAGGTGTCGTGTGTGTGTACGTGCGTGTACGTGCGGCGCAAGTTCGCGCGTTTTATATTGATTTGATTCCGTGTCGTTTGGGCTTTCAGTGATGCTCGAAACGTTTTACAGAGTTTGTAGAGTCGGTGATTAAACCCTTTCCTGGATGGCGCGTGTTTCCGAGTACTGTTCGCAGCGAGCGAGCTTCCGAGGTTCATCACCGACTCGTTCAGGTTTTCCACTTGGGTTCTGATCTCTCATATAGGGGAAGCCCTTATTGCTGTTGGAGGTTTGTTTCTCTACCCTTGGTGTCCCAATTTTTAATGGTACCCCCCGAGTTTCCGATCCGAGACCAAAGAAGTACTAATCACCATTTATTAAATATTTGTTTTTATTTTCTTTTCCGACCTGTATCTCGGAGCCGTTGAGATTTTGAATAAGATATTTTGCATCAATAATATGTATAACTGGACGACCCGTGAACCCGTTGGGTTCCCGTTGTGACGGCGGTTGATAAAAAAACAAAAAAAACAGCTCCAGCGACTGTAACCGCTGGGCGCTGAGGTTGTTTGCATTGATCAAAACTAGTGCGTGGCGGTACGTGCAAAAAACAAACAAAAAAAACCTTTCAAACCGCGTGCCACAAACAACACCACACAGGCCGTTCCTTCGCTCTCTGGTGCCCGTACGTGCAAAAAAAAAACCCCCAAAAAAACCTATCAACCGCGTGCCAAAACACAACCACAGGCCGTTCCTTCGCTCTCGCGTGCCCGTACGTGCAAAAAAAAAAACCCCCCAAAAAACCTTTCAAAACGCGTACCACAAACAACCACACAGGCCGTTTCCTTCCGCTCTCGCATGCCCGTACGTGCAAAAAAAAAACTTTCAAACGCGTGCCACAACAACAGACCACACAGGCCGTTCCTTCGCTCTCGCGTGCCCATACGTGCAAAAAAAAAAAAACCTTGCCAGAAACAACCACACAGGACGTTCCTCCTTCGCTCTCGTAAACAACGACTGGGTTGGGGCATTGTGGTTTATAAAATGCGCATAAGAATCGAGAAAATTAATTACAATACAGTAAGTCATCAATCCGGAAGTCCGTACGTTGTAACCCGTATGGGGGAACGCGGCTGAGGATCTCTTCCCCAACGGCCACGCCTACGCAGCAACGTGTCCTGTCATTGGTAACTAAATGGCGCCCTTTCCCACATTGGCCACGCCTACGTAGCAACGTGTCCTGTCATTGGTAATAAATGGCGCCTTTTCCCCATTGGCCACGCTTACGCAGCAACGTGTCCTGTCATTGGTTTGGTAAAATAAATGGCCATAACTTGGGAAGCACTTGTCCGATTAATATCAAACCTTGAAAGGCACACACTCAGGTCACCAAGCAATATACCTAGCAAGTTTCAATTAGATCGGACCAGTGGTTGTCGAAAAAAACGGTGGACACACACACACACACATTGCTGGAATTATAGATAGATAATCCAAAAGAGTATTTGACTGAATCGGGAATTGATTCTTTAAATACATTTTTTCGTTGCCCGATTCAACGACACTTGATACTGCACACCCGCAGGTGAAACGGTGAGTAAGGTGGGCCAAAAGTTTTTTGCCGCTTTTTTTTTGTGTACCGTTTTGGCTGTATTTCAGGAACATGCATACATACATCATACATACAACAAGATGAGATTTTAAGTAATATATAGATAGTATCTGGGGTTGACACAATTTTGACCTTGACATTTAAGGTCATGATGACCTAATGAGAACTTCTAACACGTTTCTTCGATTGGAAGAAAATTGCCCTCTGGATAGCCAGAGTAAGCCACATTTACTCTTAATTTCACCATAGCCCTTCCGGGTTAAAGGTCAAGGTCAAATGGGGGAGGGGGGGATCTGAAAAAAAAAGAAAAAAGATTGCGTCTTTGTCATCACTCACTTTTTTGCCAATGTTGGGTCTCAAAGACCGCTCGGCCTTCCATGATGTTATTGCATCATAATAGCACACCTTTTCCTGAAGTTGTGCACCTGATATTTGATCCGTGTCCTTGACCTACCTTTTTCGGATTTGGAACCTAATTAAAATAGCACTTTTGATCATAACTTGAATAATTCTTCTCTGATTTCCATGATTGTTGAGTTTTATGGATCGAATGAAGATGGGGACACATTTTCTTCATTGACAATCTATCCCATAATGTTTGTCGGTCAAGGTCATATGGTGGCCTGAGAATTAAATAAATAAATATATGGCCATCATTTGATCACGGGGCAGGGTAAGCGGGGGGGGGGGAGTTTTACCCTTGGCGGTCGCTTTGTGATCACAGATATGTCGTTGATTTTGTATTTAGAACACTGAAGGAGTGGAGGTGTATGCCATATTGGAAATGAATAAGCTAAGTGTGAATCATTTTGGGTTGAAGATTTGTCTCGAATGGGTAAATATTGCCTTTTCTGCGTCTCCATTGTTTCCTTTGTATAAAGTGCAATATGGCGAATCCCTTATCGTCGGACAATGAACTATACCAGAGTACATCACTTGTTTGTTTCACATCAACCACACACCAATTATAAAAGACCATAAAACTACGGTCAGTCATGTTCTTAGGACTTTTCTTTTCAGGAGAAATCTTACCTGTTCCATTCGAAAGCTTCCCCACAACACACTCCATTTTTACCTGTTTTGATGATTCCTTCTCCAAGAGGTTCCATATCGACTTTGGAGTGCACAGGGCTCGGTAATCTCACCATCTTTGTGCCACTCCTAATGGAATGGGACTCAAACTTTCTTGCACTCGACACATGAAGAGCCAGTCCGTTCTCATCTCAATAAAGTCAAACAGCCCTCACCCCCCCCTCACCCTAAAACAATCAAGCTCATCCTTCATGTGGACATCTACCATCAGCATTCTGTGAATTGAAATGCCATCTGGTTCTCTTGGCATTCCAATATTGTTACCATTGCCAGAAAGGCTTCCAAGAAATTGGTATTTTTCCTGAGCAAAAAATGCATTGCTTCATGACTTTTGACTCTTTATAAAAACAAGTTCGCCCCCATGTTGGACCATTGCTCACCCATTTAGAGGAGATCTCCTTTTGTGCTGTGTATCCTTGGATTGAGTGCAGTCTAGATGATGCAACAGTTTACCGTCGACCTTCAGCCCTTGAACCACTGTCGATCACTTTGCTCTCACCCCCCTCTTCCACATTACTACCTTGGCCATTTGCTCTGGAGAATTATCAACTACATCTTCCACCTGTGAAATGTCTTTCCACCACTCATGTGGTTTCCGTTAGCCAGCCTTCGTATGCGTTTCTGCAAACGCACTGAAACGACTAGAAGTCGCTAAATGGAGGCATGACTCGTGCGGTTATCTCTCTTTATGCAACACACCCACGATGGTGCTAACCTATACTGTTGCATGGCCATGGTGTGAGTGAGCATTAACTTTCATTTTGATATTTTACTTTGTGAGCTCAAAGTTTAACTCATTCAAGACATTCGTAACATGAAGCTCTGTGCCAAATTTGCCAATTCCATCTCTCCTAGTTCCAGTTATTCTGCTGACAAACAAACACACAGATGGGATCATCGCAATACTCGCGCACTCTCCTGTAGCGGTGGCATGATTAATGACTTGTTTATTTTTCTTTCCTCGCAAACACAAACTCTGGAATTCACTGCCTTTTTTGTGCAGCCAACGACCTTCAACCTTCGGCAGTTCAGGAACCAAGATCATAAACTTCTCCTGATCTCACCTTATCCTTCCTTTTCCTTCAGTTCCTTTATTACAGGAGATAATCCACAATGACCATTAAGGGTCTCCCTCTCATTGCAATTTAGGATGAAATAAATAAAGAAAATAAAAAATAATGGAGCTCAAATGCAAGATAAGAGGAGAGTATATGAAATTGGGCTGACGGGATGGCCTAGACTCCGAGAGGTATGCACACTCGCCTCTAAGCTGTGCAGCCTCGTTCGAGTCCCGACCCAGCTATAAACCGTCGTCCCGGTGTTTCACGAGCAGGGCGATTCACCATGTACGTGCAGTCCTCAGATTCGTTTGATGGAGGTCAATGTACATGCTGGTTTTAGTTGATGGCTGTTAAAGATCCCACGGTCTCCTCCGCGAAATGTAGGCGAGCTGTTGCCGGCAACAATGGCCAAGTTCAAAATTCCTGCCGCTAACTACTCGAGGAGAAGGGTGGCAAACCACCCAGTATAACCCCTTGCCAAGAAACTGCTGAAGTAGCACTGACTCTCGAAAAGATGATGCATCAATAATCGGAATGTTGAAACCGCCATTGTAGCCGCGTCGCAGACGCTGGCTCTAAGAGAGCTCCGCGTTGTTCTTTCTTCTTCTTTCTTCTTCTTCTTCTGGTGAAGACAAAACCTTTAATGATGGGCTCTTGGACACATTTGTCTTGTTAATAATAGGCATGTCATGTACATTTTATGTGTTCTAAAAGTTAATAATGAAAATGAGCCTAAAACATGTTCCGTCTCTGAATTCCTTCCATCGCAATGACAATTTGGGCCGTGTGCTGACTCACAAAACGTGGATTATGGTTTTGTAACTTTCATAAGTATCGCACAGAAATCCTTATTATTCACAAATCACAAAGAAAATACCGTACTCGGCATTCATGTAGGGGTCTGTAGCCTAAAATATTTCTCGAATTCCATCCAGTTACAAAAGGCAACTTTGGATCTGGACCCACAGGGAACCTAAAAGGATTCGAAGGCATATCTGATCTGTTTGCCAATGGCTTACTGTCCAATAATGGTCGTGTTTATTTCGGAAATGGAGAACACTTGCTGTGTTTATTTTAATGGGTTGACCTTCTATCTCACCAACATTTGAACTGATGGTTTGTCTTTTTTATTTATTATATTTATTTTATTTTTTTCAATGATTTGATCAATACAACTCAGGAAAATAAACCAGTGATTGTAAGGTAGCTATGTTCCTTTGAATTTCATTCCTTCCACAAACTTTGCTCAGAATTTATTCAATCTTCCTGATCTTTGTTGTTGCAGATACTCCATCAGCTGAGCAGTCGTCGTCGTGCAATGGACACTGAACGGGGCAGTCGGTACTTTCTCATCTTCTTCTGAGAAACTGTGAATCATTGGGCTTCATGGGAGAATCCAAAGATGAGCCCAGACTTGCCGCTGCACACATCAACCATGGCCACTGATCTTGTTGAGATGCAAGAAATGTGTGTAACAATGTGTTTTTTTGTTTCTGCTGAGGTTCCTTCTGTGAACTTTGCACACTCACCACTAATTCCAGTTGAACCATCTCTCCAGCAAACCAAAAGTTAATTTATTTGTTATTCTCTTACCAAGGAGGAGGCTATTGTAATCGGTTTGTGTGTTGGAGTCTTCACGAAGACGAACTTTAATACAGCGCTGCCAAGTTAATCTGAGTTAACTATACGTTTATTTTATACCTTCATTGTAGATTGTCCAAGTTAGTGTGCTGTTCATGAGGGTGTTTTAGTCTACACCTGAATGGGTCACGATACAGTAACAAGTATTCTGGTGAGACTCTGCATTGTTAAATGCTTTGTTTTGCAATTTTTGGATGCAAATGTAGAATTGACTAGAAGGGCCTCGGTAGAAGCACATATCTCCGCCATGCAATGCCTGATCCATGAGAACATATCGGGCCCAAAACATTTTTGAAATATCATGCTATACAGTAACTACTGTATATCGTTTTTGGTCCTATCTCTCAATGGTGAAGAATCACTTTAGAATTAAATAAATCCTCAAATCCAGATCCAGATTCGGATCTTCACCAAAATCAAATTGATTTGTCCTCTGCGACAACACCCAACACTTGTCGACCAAGTTTCATCTAAAAAAAGTTATCAGCATCTGGATCTTCACCGAAATTGAATCAATTCTTCCCTTGTCACACACCCAAAGTGTCACCAACTTTCGTCGGAATCCGTTTGCTAGTTTTTGAGATCCTGCACACAAACAGTCAGACGGGGTTGAAACTTAAGTTGGTGGAGGTAATGAAATTTAAGTTGTACTGTTCAGGAAACAAGATATGCAAATATAATTTTGGTTTAAAAAATTGAATGCACAAAAGCACAAAATGATTCCCATTGTTGTAAATTTTATCCAGGGGACCACCAAGATTAGTGATGCAATGATGTTTCCTCTTTTTAGGGGTGGGAGGCTAAATGTGGCAAGAAGATTACTGGTTTTGTACTTGGCACATGCTTGTGTCTATCACCGCTGAATTAAATTTCTTTATTTTGGAGAAATCTTTGTGTAGTACATATGTATTGCTTTGTGCTTTGTGCTGCTGATTCTCATCTCCTTTCCCCCTGTACCTCACCCTCTGAAATAAATTTGCTTACTCGAAGCAGCGCTCGTAGTTTTTTTGGTGAGATATGGGCAAAATAGTTTTCTTTAAAAAAAAAAAAAAAATATTCAAACATTTTGGTACGCAATAAGGTTTTTGAAGAAAAGCTGTAATGGGATTTGCTCAAGGAACTTCCTGACATTGCACTTGAAATTTATTGGAAGCTAAACTTTCTCCTCCCCTCTCTCCTTTACCCCCTCCCCTTTGTCTCTTGTGTGCAGAAACTGTCAGGAATGATGGTGTCCAGCCCCATAATCATCAACGTCCCGAGATGTTGTTATTGTCCCAGTGTCGCCTCCGACCTACAGAGCCCATCTTCGGGCAGCACCGGGTTAGGTTTGACCTTGTACTCGTTTTATGATTTCCTCCTTTAAATGTGTACAATATTATTGAGACTGGTGTTTCTTGCTCCTGCAGTTATTGCGTCGGATTTAGTAGCCCATACTCTGCACAGTGGGAGACAGGGTCTTGCAGTGCGTGCGTGCGCGCGTGCGTGCGTGCATTGTGTGTGTTTTTTATATCAAATTTTCATCAAACCTTTATTATGAGGATATTGAGAAGTCTCATTGAAAATTGGATCAAAGGTCAAAGGGCAAAGTCCAAATGCGTTGGAATAGTCCTTATCAGCCATCGAGATGGCTGGGTTATTAAATTGCTTCCATGTTTATTTACCATTTGAAGCTTTTGTCATCAAATTTCAAACAAACTTTCATTATGAGAATATGGAGAACACTATATTAATAAAATGTATAAGTTTTTTTTATGCCACCGCTGACGAAGTTGCCTCAGGAATTGTTTTTTGGGTTGGCCGTTCATCGTCCATTCTAATTTTCTCTGTTTTCTCTCTGCAACTGTTTATCTGATCGACGCAAAATTTAAACCATAGGTACGACTATTTCATATAAAGTGTTTGAATGATTATTCTTTGTCAATGAACACATTTGTGTGCCAGCCATGTTGGAAAAAGGAAAAACTTTCGACCTCTATCTCCGAAACTGCACATATTCTTTACTATAATTCACCGTCTGTCTGTTCCCAGGTAACCCAAAAACGGCTGACCAGATTGGCACCATCATTTTTGGTGTGTAATCCTGGGACCCCTTGGAGTAAAATAGGCATAAATATAATAACATGACCCCCTTGACGGCTCCCTTAGGGAGCAGGTGCTTCTAGTGGAAAAGAATTGAAAACTTAGCACTCTGAAGTATGCCCATGGGAAAAAACGAGTGTGATTTTTTTTTTTTGATGTCATAGTGGGCTTTGTGATGACGTAATTGCCATATGTTGAATGCTATATCCGATCAGTATGAAAAATTTGGAGGGACAATCTTGGATAAATTGTATTGGGGGGGGGGGGGGAATTGGTGACCATCAGTCACTTGGGTTGGCAGCCATATTGTTTTTATCATAAAAACCTTCAAAATTTTTCTCAAACGCTGAACAGACCGAGGCAAAACTTTACCGGTATGATCGCCTGTCATGAGGAATAAAAAGTTCTCCCACCTATGATGTCATCGGTCACATGGTTTGGCAGGTTTTATTTTTTTAATTTTTTTTAAGAATAAACCTTTAAAAACCTCCTCCTGCAGAACGGTGAGACAGATCGAGGGGAAACTTCACCCACGTGTTCCCAAAGCCTTGTGGAGGCAGGGTGTTTACGAATAAATGAATAGGTCATATGGTCTATCAGTATCAGCCATATTGAATTGAATGAAAATCTTGAAAAATTCTTTCTCTTGAACAGCTTCATCAATCGACGGGAAACGTCACATTATGACCTAGTCATCATGGGGAATATGTTTCTTTTAAATTAAATCTGATTAGAACGATGGTCTGGAGCCAGAATTATTTAATATTTTGAATCTGGTGCAAGAGATTTAAATCAAATTTGCTAACAGTATTATATATGATGTAATAATGTGGGTGCTGGCATATCTGGCGATGTCATGACGTCGAAGAGTGCTCTTCCAGTTTAATTTAGCAGTTGCTTTCGTCAAGTTTGGTTTGAGTAAAAGCGGACGCAGTGGACTTTGCATTTTGAGATGCTTTCTAGTTCATGATGGATTTCTTGTGTTTATCGTTGGGGTGCAGGTGAAGGTGGCAGACGGTGACAAAATATGATTGGGAGCGCAAATTTTACGCTGGGCAGTCTTGTTGCCGTTTCCCAGGACTACCTTGCCTACATATCCAGTAATGGCAATTTGCTTGTTTTATTATTTTTTCTTCCCTCATAATACTCCTTTAATGCCAACCCTACTCAGACTCGATACAGGTTGGGCGGACATCAACAGTTTTGTTGGGTTGCTGTTACTTTTCATTTGTACAGAGCCACAGGCCATGGTTCGAGTTCTACACACACCAACGGCTGAGCGTACACTACTGAAGGGGTTTGGTGGGTGCAGTGACCGACATCGCGTTCGCAATATCCGATGTCCTATGCGCCACGCTCCACTCGGACTGCCTCACCACGTCTTGCTGCACTCGATGATACAGGCGGCCTCTTTGTTTGGAATCAAGATTGATTCTACGCAAATGCCTGTATCCTTCACCGCACCTTATTATTGCTGTTATTAATTTTATTTGCTGTTACATGGCTATGTGCAGTGTTTCTGAGCTGCTGAGTTTTATTTTCTTGGCCTCTTTATTATATTATTATTATTATTATTATTTTTGTTACCGCTTTTTAGTGCAGTTCACGAGGCTCATGAGTCGGTTAAATACGCTGATGTAGGATAGGACATAAAGAACAAGAATGTCACTCGGTAGAGCGCATACCTCTGTAGGCTGAACAGTTTACGTTTTGTAGCCCTTGATAGGCTGGGATCTGCATCCAGACTTTTACCAAAATCTAGTTGGCTTTTTTTTGTCACCTACCCAACTCTTCAACGCGTTTTGTCATATTCCATGCACATTTTTCACATATTAGCTACATCTAGTGTTGTCCTGATCTCAATAGTGAAGGATCACTGAAGAATTAAGAATTTTTTTTTTAAAATCACATCCGGATCTCTCACCAAAATCCAATCACTTCGTCTTCGTCACACATCCAATCTGTCCACCTAGTTTCGTCCGAATCGTCCATAACCTTTTGAGATATCCTGCTCATAGACAGACAGAGGTGAAAACAACCTCGGCCACCTTCGGTATGGAAGTAAATATTATTCTATTTGAATTCCAAGGAACTTCGTTAACAATGAGTAAAATCGTCAGAATTTGAAGATTAATTGTGTGCTAAAAGTAGAAACAACCAAACGGGGCAATCCTGTTGTGATGTAACTATTGCAATCCAGTGTTTATTCCATTGTCCATTCTTAACAGTTCCCCTACCCCCACCTCTCTGCCCTCCCCCCAACCTCTCAAATACTTCTGCTTCTCTTGCACCTTTCATTGGTCATCTAACTTTAAATATTCCAGCGCTGACATTTGGTGCAAATTGTACGACCGATGGGTATTTCCACCTTGTGATTCACGCCGCATAGTGTGGTGTCCTCACAATCCTGAGGATGAGGTGGATGTGGATGCAGAGCAGACCTGCAAGATGCTGGCACTTCTGCACCCTGACAGGGTAGGTCGTGCCAGTTGCACCGATGAACATGAAATTTAATAATAGTGTTCGTATGTTCGTCGTTTGTTTTGATTTCACTCGAACTAACTTGACTGTGACGGCAGGCAGAGGTTTGGGATCTCGAGGTGCTGATCGGCGAAGGCACCAAACTCACCGATTCAGGCTACAGATGTTTCGAGGTTTGGTCACCATCATGGGCACACTGGGGTACGTAAGCACCAAAGTAAAACTGCTTTTTTCTTACTACATCTCATTCTCTCAAGAGTTGACCTGCCGTTTTTAACCTGTGATCATTTAATTTCGATTAAGTTTATTATAGGTTTATATGCAGTTCATTTAATGCTAAGATGCCGAGAAGACAAGTGGCCAGATGTTATTTCTATCTCTCTAGTTTTGATTTGTAATTCCTTGGTCTGCTTTAATTGTTGTTTTTCAATACTCACGTGTGGTCTGCCACAGGCCATCTTGGCAGGCTGCCTGTCCAGCCTGATGGTGCAGTGCTTGCCACTGCTGGGGCAGGATGGATGGTGAAGTTTTGGCAAGCTATCTCGAGGGCCAAGAAACCCGAGGTGGGTAAGGTGTGGTAGATTGGACTTAAACCTATAGGTTTGTCAAGATAAAAAGTTGCCATTTTGGATACATAATTGAGGCGTTGTGAATAGTTGGTGAGATAGTTTGTATTGAAATTCTGACGAACATTATTGTTCAATTGTTCAGGTTTGTCAAACTTCTGCCATTGATGAATTTCCCTTTTTTGTCTCCAAATTCTATTTCAATGGAGATCATTAAAAAAAAAAAAAAAAACTGATAATAATCCATAATTTATGTTCACACTGATAATTTTTTTAGGATTTTTCGACATTGTTTCATTTGAATTGTAATTTAAAAGAATTGTATTTTTCAAAAAAGTTTGGCCTTTCATATGTGATACGTTTTCATTTATTCACACTTGTGTGTTTTCCTAGATGTGTGACCAAATGTGATTTTTTTTGTAAGGTGAGAATGTTTTGAAATAGATACTCAGTTTCTGCCCTAATCTACTGAACCAGGTGTTTGCATAAGTGGAGTCCTCATCGTGGCTACCCTGTGTGTTCCCCTTCGTCTTTGTGATGATCACTACAGGGAAGACTCGGAGTGAGTTTTATTTCATCATTGCTACGACAACGAAAGCTAGCTATTTATGTCTTCACCTTTCGCATATACTCCTCTGCTATGTTCCTTCCTTCCGTCAAATTGTCACTCAAGTCGCACTCTGTCTCAGGGCTCTTATTTACCTAGATTTATTCCTACCCAAGTGCTTTCTTCTGGAGATTTGTATTGACGGGAATGGAGGAAAATCGAGAGATCAAGCTGTGGTGCACAGTGCGCTGGACGTGTTTAAAACGCTGCCAGTAAGTTCAGATGAAAAGCTGCAATTGATTCTTAATCTCCCACCCCCCACCACCACCCCTCCCCACACACACACACACAACACATCTTCAGGTGAGCTGTTGTAATGAAGGAGTGATGTGTAAGAAGAATCGCAAGCGTTGAGGTCTTCGTGATGTCGTGTTGCGCTAACCGAGCAAATCATTATCTGACTATCAACAACACCTTGCTGATTTAAAGCGTGTTTGCAGTAGAAATTGATGTCCTTGTGTGAACAGGTTTTCTGCAGATTCCGCAATCAAAGCCATTTTGGATCTTTCTGCTTCGGTACCTCCTGCTGTCAGACACAAATCGTAAGGTATTGCATCCTTTTATCAAGATGTTGAGAGATGTTCGGGGTCATGCTTTGTGGAGATCGGTGTGTACAGATAAATATTATCATACATCTGGCTACAATAGTTGTCGGACTGCACATGATATACCACCATTAACCACACCGGTTTTTTAAAGTGATTTTCTGTTTTCACGACAGCAGAACCTTCCCGTTAATGGAGGGGGGGGGGGGTTAGGTCTTGAAAAACCCTGCGTTGGGCAACTGTGATGCGCAGGTTGAGACCTATGGGAAAAATAGGAAAAACAATCATAGAACTCATTCTCCCTCCTATTTTCATTTCTTAGTTCATTCACCTCACAATTTAATTATTTCATTCTTACTTAAAGCTTTAAATAACATTTTAAGATGTTTAATTTGCTTATTTCACTAAAACTCACGTGTTCTTCTTCTTCATATAATTCTGTCATCACACACACCACATGTAATTAATCGACTAGCGAAAACGAAATCGCGCAATACCACACGATAACAAACTAAACTACGTGATGGTCCGTGCGGCAACGATATCGAAAGAGCAACTGTGAGGTTGAGACGGGGGTGCGGGCATGTTAATACCTCCGCGATAGAGCGATGGACCCATGGCGTATCGGCACACTCGACCACAATACTTCAACCGCGATGGAGGGAAACCCACGTTCAGCACGGGCCTACTGCACCGTCCGGTGTGACGTTAATTTATGTAGTTAACCACAACCCATTGAGGCGTGATTGGCCCTCAGGCAGTCGTGTCACCATGGCCGCCCAACTTTCAATCCCTTCATATCCATTCAATGCATAATTAGGCAGTTATTCACAATTTTTTTTGTGGAGTCCTTCCAAGTTGTGACAAAATTTGTGTCGCGTGAACCTCCAACTGTAAAAATGCAGTGTATTGATGTTGAAACCAAGTGCTACAGCCCAACTGAAAATGTTTTTTTCTTCTCTTAAAATGGAATATGAATTATGATTGGGCTTTTTTGCTTTGGTCATTTTTGTCGTTCAGCGACGCTGTCCAAAAATTGAATGTGGTATTGGATGTGAAATCCTTAACAGATGACATACTTTCAGTTGATAAGTTGGATCTTGGTGTTCATATACTGTATATATACATTTTTTTTTTTGGGGGGGGGGGGGGGTGCAGGGACTTGTGTTGGATTAAACCTTGATATTTCCATGCCATCGGACGTAGGAAGGTCCAGGAGTCCAGGACTTCCTGATTTATTTTTTTTGTGGTATAATATATATATATAATTGTTAACGAATTCGCGCCACCGGCGTGCGATCGACCACGTTTCCCTAATACACAGCGCGTCGCCCAC
>CM068955.1:91315741-91330724 GCA_035128595.1 Eptatretus atami | reverse complement strand
AATTGGAGTCAATCGTTACATGTGTATACAGATGGCTCCAAAGAACCTTCTCCTGGAAGGACAGCTGCTGCAATATGCATCCCCGATTTTAGGGTGGTCAGGGCATTTCGCCTAACGAATCATCTCTCAGTCTTCTCGACCGAACTATTTGCCATAGTTCTGGCTCTAGAATGGATAATTTGAGTTTAATCCTCTCAGTGTGGTTATCCTCTCTGATTCACTTTCCGCATTAAAGGCATTGGAATCCTTACAGGATGGCTGTAGGAATTACTTGGTCCTGGAAGTTTGGCATTTGGTTAATATTACAAAGTGGAGGGGTGTGGTGGTCGACCTGTGCTGGATCCCTGCTCATGTCTGCATTGATGGAAATGAGGTCTGTGATTTAGCGGTGACCAGGTAGACCAAGATTCCCGGAGAGACCAGGTAGACCAAGATTCCCGGAGAGACCAGGTAGACCAAGGACCAAGATTCCCGGAGAGACAGGTAGACAAGATTCCCGGAGTTTAGACCAGGTAGACCAGAAGATTCCCGGAGAGACCGGTAGACCAAGATTCCAGAGAGAGACCAGGTAGACCAAGATTCCCGGAGAGACCAGGTAGACACCAAGATACCCGGGAGAGACCAGGTAGACTCAAGATTCCGAGAGACCAGGTAGACCAAAGATTCCTGGAGAGACCAGGTAGACCAAGATTCCCGGAGAGACCAGGTAGAACCAGATTCCCGAGAGACCAAGGTAGACCAAGATTCCCGGAGAGACCAGGTAGACCAAGATTCCCGAGAGACCAGGTAGACCAAGATTCCCGGAGAGAGACCAAGGTAGACCAAGATTCCCGGAAGACCGTAGACAAGATTCCCAGAGAGACCAGATAGACCAAGTTCCGGGGACAGTAGACCAAGATTCCCGGAGAGACCAGGTGACCAAGATTCCCAGAGAGACCAGGTAGCTCTTGGGTAGGCAAGAACTCGGCACTGCCTCCTAAATTCATACCTGTATAAAATTGGGAGCCACCCTACGGGGTTTTGTGAGATGTGCAGGAAACCTGAAAGACCTGCTCACTAATTCCTAAATTGCCCTCTTTATGAGGGCCCAGGCGGCGTCTTGTGCAGAATGTAGGAGTAATGGGGATCCAGGAAGTGGTGTACTGGGATATTGAGGCTGATGAACCAGAAGCACCTCAACTCTGCAAGCTGGTACTAAAATTCCTGAAGGAGTGTGGGGAATCCATTTAAATTTCCTTACACTCGATGGATAATAAACGATTTCGATCACGTTCAGGTGCGTGGCGTGTATAGAGCCTACTGGTTCTGGAAGCGCCATTAAAAATTTATTAAAAAAAAGAAGAAGAAGAAGAAGAAGAAGTTTCTCTTTTCCATCACCTTTACTCTTCTTCCTCTTCTTCACATCACATGCTGCGTACGTAATAAATTAACGGAGCTTCCGACTCTCTGAATAAAGATAAAGGTGTGAAAGAATTACTCCGATTTGGATTGGATAAGTAATTATAATGATGCGAAGGTGTTTCAAATGAAATTTTATGGAAATATTAAGAATCATTGAAGCACGCCGGTAATCCAAAGGCTCGACGGTGGTCTACCCTGGAAGATCATAAAACAACAACAACAACCAAAAAAAAACTACAACAACAGCATCAACAATAACAACAACTGCTTCATGAGGCTCAAAAGGAACAGGAACAGGTGCTGAGAAGTGCGATGAATCATGTTGGTGGTGGTGGTGGTGGTGGTGGTGGTTGGTGGTGGTGGGTGTTGTGCGTTGTCGTCGTTGTAGTAGTAGTATAGTAGTAGTAAAGTAATTGTTGTTGTTGTTTTTTTTTTTGCAGGCTTACTTGGGGCCTCCTTCCATGGCGAACGCCGGGGCCTTATTCAACGCCGTTCGCGTGAGCGACGCGACGCAGCAACTTCCGAGATCTGCTTAAGCTCACAAGCCCGCGGGTGAGTATTTAGGCGCCGTTAATGTCGCGTGCCAAGCTCGGTGCGAACCTCCTCCGGGTCGCGGAGGAACCAGCGCACGAGGTGTCGTGTGTGTGTACGTGCGTGTACGTGCGGCGCAAGTTCGCGCGTTTTATATTGATTTGATTCCGTGTCGTTTGGGCTTTCAGTGATGCTCGAAACGTTTACAAGTTTGTAGAGTCGGTGATTAAACGCCTTTCCTGGATGGCGCGTGTTTCCGAGTACTGTTCGCAGCGAGCGAGCTTTCGAGGTTCATCACCGACTCGTTTCAGGTTTCCACTTGGGTTCTGATCCCTCGTCATATAGGGGAAGCCCTTATTGCTGTTGGAGGGTTTGTTTCTACCCTTGGTGTCCCCAATTTTTAATGGTACCCCCCGAGTTTCCGATCCGAGACACAAAGAAGTACTAAATCACCATTTATTAAATATTTGTTTTTATTTTTTTTCCGACCTGTATCTCGGAGCGCTTGAGACTTTTGAATAAGATATTTTGCATCAATAATATGTATAACTGGACGACCGTGAAACCCGTTGGGTTCCCGTTGTGACGGCGGTTGATAAAAAAACAAAAAAAAACAGCTCCAGCGAACTGTAACCGCTGGGCGCTGAGGTTGTTTGCATTGATCAAAACTAGTGCGTGGCGGTACGTGCAAAAAAACAAAACAAAAAAAAGCCTTTCAAACCGCGTGCCACAAACAACACCACACAGGCCGTTCCTTTCGCTCTGCGTGCCCGTACGTGCAAAAAAAAAAACCCCAAAAACCTATCAACCGCGTGCCAAAACCAAACCACAGGCCGTTCCTTCGCTCTCGCGTGCCCGTACGTGCAAAAAAAAAAACCCCCCAAAAAAACCTTTCAAAACCGCGTACCACAAACAACCACACAGGCCGTTCCTTCCGCTCTCGCATGCCCGTACGTGCAAAAAAAAAACCTTTCAAACGCGTGCACAACAACAACCACACAGGCCGTTCCTTCGCTCTCGCGTGCCCATACGTGCAAAAAAAAAAAAAACCTTGCCAGAAACAACCACACAGGCGTTCTCCTTCGCTCTCGTAAACAACGACTGGGTTGGGGCATTGTGGTTTATAAATGCGCATAAGAATC
Organism: Eptatretus atami; assembly: GCA_035128595.1. NCBI lineage: Eukaryota > Metazoa > Chordata > Myxini > Myxiniformes > Myxinidae > Eptatretus > Eptatretus atami. The sequence goes on along the minus strand of CM068955.1, from coordinate 91,327,650 downwards.
GAGAAATTAATTACAATACAGTAAGTCATCACATCCGGAAGTCCGTACGTTGTAACCCGTAATGGGGAACGCGGCTGAGATTCTTCCCCAACGGCCACGCCTACGCAGCAACGTGTCCTGTCATTGGTAACTAAATGGCGCCCTTTCCCACATTGGCCACGCCTACGTAGCAACGTGTCCTGTCATTGGTAACTAAATGGCCCTTTCCCCATTGGCCACGCTTACGCAGCAACGTGTCCTGTCATTGGTTTGGTAAAATAAATGGCCATAACTTGGGAGCATTGTCCGATTAATATCAAACCTTGAAAGGCACACACTCAGGTCACCAGCAATATACCTAGCAAGTTTCAATTAGATCGGACCAGTGGTTGTCGAAAAAAACGGTGAACACACACACACACACATTGCTGGAATTATAGATTAGATAATCCAAAAGAGTATTTGACTGAATCGGGAATTGATTCTTTAAATACATTTTTTCGTTGCCCGATTCAACGACACTTGATACTGCACACACCGGAGTAAACGGTGAGTAAGGTGGGCCAAAAAGTTTTTGCGCTTTTTTTTGTTGTACCGTTTTGGCTGTATTCAGGAACATGCATACATACATCATACATACATACAAGATGAGATTTTAGTAATATATAGATAGTATCTGGGTTGACACAATTTTGACCTTGACATTTTAAGTCATGATGACCCTAATGAGAATTCTAACACGTTTCTTCCCGATTGGAAGAAAATTGCCCTCTGGATAGCCCAGAGTAAAGCCACATTTACTCTTAATTTCACCATACCCTTCCGGGTAAAGGTCAAGGTCAAATGGGGAGGGGGGGATCTGAAAAAAAAAGAAAAAAGATTGCGTCTTTGTCATCACTCACTTTTTTGCCAATGTTGGGTCTCAAAGACCGCTCGGCCTTCCATGATTGTTATTGCATCATAATAGCACACCTTTTCCTGAAGTTGTGCACCTGATATTTGATCCGTGTCCTTGACCTAACCTTTTCGGATTTGGACCTAATTAACAAATAGCACTTTTGATCATAACTTGAATAATTCTTCTCTGATTTCCATGATGTTGAGTTTTATGGATCGAATGAAGATGGGGACACATTTTCTTCATTGACAATTCTATCCCATAATGTTTGTCGGTCAAGGTCATATGGTGGCCTGAGAATTAAATAAATAAAATATATGGCCATCATTTGATCACGGGCAGGGTAAGCCGGGGGGGGGGGAGTTTTACCCTTGGCGGTCGCTTTGTGATCACAAGTATGTCGTTGATTTTGTATTTAGACACTGAAGGAGTGGAGGTTATGCCCATATTGGAAATGAATAGCTAAGTGTGAATCATTTTGGGTTGAAGATTTGTCTCGATGGGTAAAATAATTGCCTTTTCTGCGTCTCCATTGTATTCCTTTGTATAAAGTGCAATATGGCGAATCCCTTATCGTCGGACAATGAACTATACCAGAGTACATCACTTGTTTGTTTCACATCACCACACAACAATTATAAAAGACCATAAAACTACGGTCAGTCATGTTCTTAGGACTTTTCTTTTCAGGAGAATCTTACCTGTTCATTCGAAAGCTTCCCACACAACACACTCCATTTTTACCTGTTTTGGATGATTCCTTCTCCAAGAGGTTCCATATCGACTTTGGAGTGCCACAGGGTCGGTAATCTCACCATCTTTGTGCCACTCCTAATGGAATGGACTCAAACTTTCTTGCACTCGACCACATGAAGAGCCAGTCCGTTCTCATCTCAATAAAGTCAAACAGCCCCTCACCCCCCCTCACCCTAAAACAATCAAGCTCATCCTTCATGTGGACATCTACCATCAGCATTCTGTGAATTGAATGCCATCTGGTCTCTCTTGGCATTCCAATATTGTAACCATTGCAGAAAGGCTTCCAAGAAATTGGTATTTTTCTGAGCCAAAAAATGCATTGCTTCATGACTTTGACTCTTTATAAAAACAAGTTCGCCCCATGTTGGACCCATTGCTCACCCATTTAGAGGAGATCTCCTTTTTGTGCTGTGTATCCTTGATTGAGTGCAGTCTAAGATGATGCAACAGTTTACCGTCGACCTTCAGCCCTTGAACCACTGTCGATCACTTTGCTCTCACCCCCCTCTTCCACCATTACTACCTTGGCCATTTGCTCTGGAGAATTATCAACTACATTTCCACCTGTGAAATGTCTTTCCACCACTCATGTGGTTTCCGTTAGCCAGCCTCGTATGCGTTTCTGCAAACGCACTGAAACGACTAGAAGTCGCTAAATGGAGGCACTGACTCGTGCCGGTTATCTCTCTTTATGCAACACACCCACGATGGTGCTAACCTATACTGTTGCATGGCCATGGTGTGAGTGAGCATTAACTTTCATTTTGATATTTTACTTTGTGAGCTCAAAGTTTAACTCATTCAAGACATTCGTAACATGAAGCTCTGTGCCAAATTTGCCAATTCCATCTCTCCTAGTTCCAGTTATTCTGCTGAACAAACAAACACACAGATGGGATCATCGCAATACTCGCGCACTCTGCCTGTAGCGGTGGCATGATTAATGACTTGTATTATTTCTTTTCCTCGCAAACACAAACTCTGGAATTCACTGCCTTTTCTTGTGCAGCCAACGACCTTCAACTTCGGCAGTTCAGGACCAAGATCATAAACTTCTCCTGATCTCACCTTTATCCTTCCTTTTCCTTCAGTTCCTTTAATTACAGGAGATAATCCACAATGACCATTAAGGGTCTCCCTCTCATGCAATTTGGATGAAATAAATAAAGAAAATAAAAAATAATGGAGCTCAATGCAAGATATAGAGGAGAGTATATGAAATTGGGCTGACGGGATGGCCTAGACTCCGAGAGGTATGCACTCGCCTCTAAGCTGTGCAGCCTCGTTGAGAGTCCCGACCGCAGCTATAAACCGTCGTCCCGGTGTTTCACGAGCAGGGCGATTCATCCATGTACGTGCAGTCCCTCAGATTCGTTGATGGAGTCAATGTACATGCTGGTTTTAGTTGATGGCTGTTAAAGATCCCACGGTCTCCTCCGCGAAATGTAGGCGAGCTGTTGCCGGCAACAATGGCCAAGTTCAAAATTCCTGCCCTAACTACTCGAGGAGAAGGGTGGCAAACCACCCAGTATAACCCCTTGCCAAGAAACTGCTGAAGTAGCACTGACTCTCGAAAAGATGATGCATCATAATCGGAATGTTGAAACCGCCATTGAGCCGCGTCGCAGACGCGGCTCTAAGAGAGCTCCGCGTTGTTCTTTCTTCTTCTTTCTCTTCTTCTTCTGGTGAAGACAAAACCTTTAATGATGGGCTCTTGGACACATTTGTCTTGTTAATAATAGGCATGTCATGTACATTTTATGTGTTCTAAAAGTTAATAATGAAAAATGAGCCTAAAACATGTTCCGTCTCTGAATTCTTCCATCGCAATGACAATTTGGGCCGTGTGCTGACTCACAAAAGTGGATTATGGTTGTAACTTTCATAAGTATCGCACAGAAATCCTTATTATTCCACAAATCACAAAGAAATACGTTACTCGGCATTCATGTAGGGGTCTGTAGCCTAAAATATTTCTCGAATTCCATCCAGTTACAAAAGGCAACTTTGGATCTGGACCCACAGGGAAACCTAAAAAGGATCAAAGCATATCTGATCTGTTTGCCAATGGCTCTACTGTCCAATAATGGTCGTTGTTTATTTCGGAAATGGGAGACACTTGCTGTGTTTATTTTAATGGGTTGACCTTCTATCTCACAACATTTGAACTGATGGTTTGTCTTTTTTATTTATTATTATATTATTTTTTTTTTCAATGATTTGATCAACAACTCAGGAAAATAAACCAGTGATTGTAGGTAGTATGTTCCTTTGAATTTCATTCCTTCCACAAACTTTGCTCAGAATTTATTCAATCTTCCTGATCTTTGTTTTGCAGATACTCCATCAGCTGAGCAGTCGCCGTCGTGCAAATGGACACTGAACGGGGCAGTCGGTACTTCCATCTTTTCTGGAGAAACTGTGAAATCATTGGGCTTCATGGGAGAATCCAAAGATGAGCCCAGACTTGCCGCTGCACAATCAACCATGGCCACTGATCTTGTTGAGATGCAAGAAAATGTGTGTAACAATGTGTTTTTTTGTTTCTGCTTGAGGTTCCTTCTGTGAACTTTGCACACTTCACACACTAATTCCCGTTGAACCATCTTCCACAAACCAAAAAGTTAATTTATTTGTTATTCTCTTACCAAGGAGGAGGCTATTGTAATCGGTTTGGTGTGGAGTCTTCACGAAGAACGAACTTTAAATACAGCGCTGCCCAAGTTAATCTGAGTTAACTATACGTTTATTTTATACCTTCATTGTAGATTGTCCCAAGTTAGTGTGCCTGTTCATGAGGGTGTTTTAGTCTACACCTGAATGGGTCACCGATACAGTACAAGTATTCTGGTGAGACTCTGCATTGTTAAATGCTTTGTTTTGCAATTTTGGATGCAAATGTAGAATGACTAGAAGGGCACTCGCGTAGAGCACATATCTCCGCCATGCAATGCCTGATCCATGAGAAACATATCGGGCCCAAACATTTTTGAAATATCATGCTATACAGTAACTACTGTATATCTGTTTTTGGTCCTATCTCTCAATGGTGAAGAATCACTTTAGAAATTAAATAAATCCTCAAATCCAGATCCAGATTCGGATCTTCACCAAATCAAATTGATTGTCCTCTTTAGCGACAACACCCAACACTTGTCGACCAAGTTTCATCTAAAAAAATTATCAGATCTGGATCTTCACCGAAATTGAATCAATTCTTCCCTTGTCACACACCCAAAGTGTCACCAACTTTCGTCGGAATCCGTTTGCTAGTTTTTGAGATCCTGCACACAAACAGTCAGACGGGGTTGAAAACTTAAGTTGGTGGAGGTAATGAAATTTAAGTTGTACTGTTCAGGAAACTAGATATGCAAATATATTTTGGTTTAAAAATTGATGCACAAAAAGCACAAAATGATTCCCATTGTTGTAAATTTTATCCAGGGACCCAAGATTTAGTGATGCATGATGTTTCCTCTTTTTAGGGGGTGGGAGGCTAAATGTGGCAAGAAGATTACGTGTTTTGTACTTGGCACATGCTTGTGTCCTATCACCGCTGAATTAAATTTCTTTATTTGGAGAAATCTTTGTGTAGTACATTGTATTGCTTTGTGCTTTGTGCTGCTGCATTCTCATCTCCTTTCCCCCCTGTACCTCACCCTCTGAAATAAATTTGCTTACTCGAAGCAGCCGCTCGTAGTTTTTTTGGTGAGATATGGGCAAAAGTAGTTTTCTTTAAAAAAAAAAAAAAAATATTCAAACATTTTGGTACGTCAATAAGGTTTTTGAAGAAAAGCTGTAATGGGATTTGCTCAAGGAACTTCCTGACATTGCACTTGAAATTTATGGAAGCTAAACTTTCTCCTCTCCCTCTCTCTTTCCCCCTCCCCTTTGTCTCTTGTGTGCAGAAACTGTCAGGAATGATGGTGTCAGCCCCATAATCATCAACGTCCCGAGATGTTGTTATTGTCCCAGGTCGCCTCCGACCTACAGAGCCCATCTTCGGGCAGCACCGGGTTAGGTTTGACCTTGTACTCGTTTTATGATTTCCTCTCTTTAAATGTGTACAATATTATTGAGCTGGTGTTTCTTGCTCTGCAGTTATTGCGTCGGATTAGTAGCCCATACTCTGCACAGTGGGAGACAGGGTCTTGCAGTGCGTGCGTGCGCGCGTGCGTGCGTGCATTGTGTGTGTTTTTTATATCAAATTTTCATCAAACCTTATTATGAGGATATTGAGAAGTCTCATTGAAATTGGATCAAATGGTCAAAGGGCAGAAAGTCACAAATGCGTTGGAATAGTCCTTATCAGCCATCGAGATGGCTGGGTTATTAAATTGCTTCCATGTTTATTTACCATTTGAGCTTTTGTCATCAAATTTCAAACAAACCTTTCATTATGAGAATATGGAGAACACTAATTAATAAAATGTATAAGTTTTTTTTATGCCACCGCTGACGAAGTTGCCCTCAGGAATTGTTTTTTGGTTGGCCGTTCATCGTCCATTCTAATTTTCTCTGTTTTCTCTCTGCAACTGTTTATCTGATCGACCGCAAAATTTAAACCATAGGTACGACTATTTCATATAAAGTGTTTGAATGATATTCTTTGTCAATGACACATTGTGTGCCAGCCATGTTGGAAAAAGGAAAAACTTTCGACCTCTATCTCCGAAACTGCAACATTTCTTTACTATAATTCACCGTCTGTCTGTTCCCAGGTACCCAAAAACGGCTGACCAGATTGCAATCATTTTTGGTGTGTAATCCTGGGACCCCTTGGAGTAAAATAGGCATAAATATAATAACATGACCCCCTTGACGGCTCCCTTAGGGAGCAGGTGCTTCTAGTGGAAAAGAATTGAAAACTTAGCACTCTGAAGTTGCCCATGGGAAAAAACGAGTGTGATTTTTTTTTTTTGATGTCATAGTGGGCTTTGGATGACGTAATTGCCATATGTTGAATGCTATATCCGATCAGTATGAAAAATTTGGAGGGACATCTTGGATAAATTGTATTGGGGGGGGGGGGGAATTGGTGACCATCAGTCACTTGGGTTGGCAGCCATATTGTTTTTATCATAAAAACCTTCAAAATTTTTTCTCAAACGCTGAACAGACCGAGGCAAAACTTTACCGGTATGATCGCCTGTCATGAGGAATAAAAAGTTCTCCCACCTATGATGTCATCGGTCACATGGTTTGGCAGGTTTTATTTTTTTTTAATTTTTTTAAAGAATAAACCTTTAAAACCTCCTCCTGCAGAACGGTGAGACAGATCGAGGGAAACTTCACCACGTGTTCCCAAAGCCTTGTGGAGGCAGGGTGTTTACGAATAATGAATAGGTCATATGGTCTATCAGTATCACCATATTGAATTGAATGAAAATCTTGAAAAATTCTTTCTCTTGAACAGCTTCATCAATCGACGGAAACGTCACATTATGACCTAGTCATCATGGGGAATATGTTTCTTAATTAAATTAAATCTGATTAGACGATGGTCTGGAGCCAGAATTATTTAATATTTTGAATCTGGTGCAAGAGATTTAAATCAAATTTGCTAACAGTATTATATATGATGTAATAATGTGGGTGCTGGCATATCTGGCGATGTCATGACGTCGAGAGTGCTCTTCCAGTTTAATTTAGCAGTTGCTTTCGTCAAGTTTGGTTTGAGTAACAAAGCGGACGCAGATGGACTTTGCATTTTGAGATGCTTTCTATTCATGATGGGATGTTCTTTGTTTATCGTTGGGGTGCAGGTGAAGGTGGCAGACGGTGACAAAATATGATTGGGAGCGCAAATTTTACGCGGGCAGTCTTGTTGCCGTTTCCCAGGACTACCTTGCCTACATATCCAGTAATGGCAAATTTGCTTGTTTTATTATTTTTTCTTCCCTCATAATACTCCTTTAATCCAACCCCCTACTCGCTCGATACAGGTTGGCGGACATCAACAGTTTTGTTGGGTTGCTGTTACTTTTCATTTGTACAGAGCCACAGGCCATGGTTGAGTTCTACACACACCAACGGCTGAGCGATACACTACTGAAGGGGTTTGTGGGTGCAGTGACCGACATCGCGTTCGCAATATCCGATGTCCTATGCGCCACGCCTCCATCGGACTGCCTCACCACGTCTTGCTGCACTCGATGATACAGGCGGCCTCTTTGTTTGGAATTCAAGATTGATTCTACCGCAAAATGCTGTATCCTTCACCGCCCTTTATTATTGCTGTTATTAATTTTATTTGCTGTTACATGGCTATGTGCAGTGTTTCTGAGCTGCTGAGTTTTATTTCTTGGCCTCTTTATTATATTATTATTATTATTATTATTTTTGTTACCGCTTTTTAGTGCAGTTCACGAGGCTCATGAGTCGGGTTAAATACGCTGATGTAGGATAAGGACATAAAGAACAAGAATGTCACTCGGTAGAGCGCATACCTCTGTAGGCTGAACAGTTTACGTTTTGTAGCCTTGATAGGCTGGATCTGCATCCAGACTTTCCAAAATCTAGTTGGCTTTTTTTGTCACCTACCCAACTCTTCAACGAGTTTTGTCATATTCCATGCACAATTTTTCACATATTATGCTACATCTAGTGTTGTCCTATCTCAATAGTGAAGGATCACTGAAGAATTAAGAATTTTTTTTTTTAAAATCACATCCGGATCTTCACCAAAATCCAATCATTCGTCTTCGTCACACATCCAATCTGTCCACCTAGTTTCGTCCGAACGTCCATAACCTTTTGAGATATCCTGCTCATAGACAGACAGAGGTGAAAACAACCTCGGCCACCTTCGGTAGTGGAAGTAATATTATTCTATTTGAATTCCAAGGAATTCGTTAACAATGAGTAAAATCGTCAGAATTTGAAGATTAATTGTGTGCTAAAGTAGAAACAACCAAACGGGGCAATCCTGTTGTGATGTAACTATTGCAATCCAGTGTTTATTCCATTGTCCATTCTTAACAGTATCCCCTACCCCCACCTCTCTGCTCCCCCCCAACCTCTCAAATACTTCTGCTTCTCTGCACCTTTCATTGGTCATCTAACTTTAAATATTCAGCGCTGACATTTGGTGCAAATGTACGACCATGGGTATTCCACCTTGTGATTCACGCCGCATAGTGTGTGTCCTCACAATCCTGAGGAGAGGTGGATGTGGAGCAGAGCAGACCCTGGCAAGATTGCTGGCACTTCTGCACCCTGACAGGGTAGGTCGTGCCAGTTGCACCGATGAACATGAAATTTAATAATAGTGTTCGTATGTTCGTCGTTTGTTTTGATTTCACATCGAACTAACTTGACTGTGACGGCAGGCAGAGGTTTGGGATCTCGAGGTGCTGATCGGCGAAGGCACCAAACTCACCGATTCAGGCTACAGATGTTTCGATGGTTGGTCACCATCATGGGCACACTGGGTACGTAAGCACCAAAGTAAAACTGCTTTTTTCTTACTACATCTCATTCTCTCAAGAGTTGACCTGCCGTTTTAACCTGTGATCATTTAATTTCGATTAGTTTATTATAGGTTTATATGGCAGTTCATTTAATGCTAAGATGCCGAAAGACAAGTGGCCAGATGTTATTTCTATCCTCTCTAGTTCTTGATTTGTAATTCCTTGGTCTGTTTAATTGTTGTTTTTCAATACTCACGTGTGGTCTGCCACAGGCCATCTTGGCAGGCTGCCTGTCACCTGATGGTGCAGTGCTTGCCACTGCTGGGCAGGATGGTATGGTGAGTTTTGGCAAGCCTATCTCGAGGGCCAAGAAACCCGAGGTGGGTAAGGTGTGGTAGATTGGACTTAAACCTATAGGTTTGTCAAGATAAAAAGTTGCCATTTTGGATACATAATTGAGGCGTTGTGAATAGTTGGTGAGATAGTTGTATTGAAATTCTGACGAACATTATTGTTCAATTGTTCAGGTTTGTCAAACTTCTGCCATTGATGAATTCCCTTTTTTGTCTCCAAATTCTATTTCAATGGAGAATCATTAAAAAAAAAAAAACTGATAATAATCCATAATTATGTTCACACTGATATTTTTTTTAGATTTTTCGACATTGTTTCATTTGAATGTGTAATTTAAAAGAATTGTATTTTTCAAAAAAGTTTGGCCTTTCATATTGTGAACGTTTTCATTTATTCACACTTGTGTGTTTTCCTTAGATGTGTGACCAAATGTGATTTTTTTTGTAAGGTGAGAATGTTTTGAAATAGATGACTCAGTTTCTGCCCTAATCTACTGAACCAGGTGTTTGCATAAGTGGAGTCCTCATCGTGGCTACCCTGTGTGTTCCCCTTCGTCTTTGTGATGATCACTACAGGGAAGACTCGGAGTGAGTTTTATTTCATCATTGCTACGACAACGAAAGCTAGCTATTTATGTCTTCACCTTTACGCATATACTCCTGCTGCTATGTCCTTCCTTCCGTCAAATTGTCACTCAAAGTCGCATCTCTGTCTCAGGGCTCTTATTTACCTAGATTTATTCCTACCCAGAGTGCTTTCTTCTGGAGATTTTGTATTGACGGGAATGGAGGAAATCGAGAGATCAAGCTGTGGTGCACAGTGCGCTGGACGTGTTTAAAACGCTCCAGTAAGTTCAGATGAAAAGCTGCAATTGATTCTTAATCTCCCCCCCCCACCCACCCCCCTCCCCACACACACACACACAACACATCTTCAGGTGAGCTGTGTAATGAAGGAGTGATGTGTAAGAAGAATCGCAAGCGTTGAGGTCTTCGTGATGTCGTGTTGCGCTAACCCGAGCAATATCATTATCTGACTATCAACAACACCTTGCTGATTTAAAGCGTGTTCTGCAGTGAAATTGATGTCCTTGTGTGACAGGTTTTCTGCAGATTCCGCAATCAAAGCCATTTTGGATTTTCTGCTTCGGTACCTCCTGCTGTCAGACACAAATCGTAAGGTATTGCATCCTTTTATCAAGATGTTGAGAGATGTTCGGGGTCATGCTTTGTGGAGATCGGTGTGTACAGATAAATAATTATCATACATCTGGCTACAATAGTTGTCGGACTGCACATGATATACCACCATTAACCACACCGGTTTTTATAAAGTGATTTTCTGTTTTCACGACAGCAAACCTCCCGTTAATGGGGGGGGGGGGGGTTAGGTCTTGAAAAAACCCTGCGTTGGGCAACTGTGATGCGCAAGGTTGAGACCTATGGAAAAATAGGAAAAACAATCATAAACTCATTCTCCTCCTATTTTCATTTCTTAGTTCATTCACCTCACAATTTAATTATTTCATTCTTACTTAAAGCTTTAAATAACATTTTAAGAGTGTTTAATTCGCTTATTTCACTAAAACTCACGTGTCTTCTTCTTCATAAATTCTGTCATCACACATCCCACATGTAATTAATCGACTAGCGAAAACGAAATCGCGCAATACCACACGATAACAAACTAAACTACGTGATGGTCCGTGCGGCACGATATCGAAAGAGCACTGTGAGGTGAGACGGGGGTGCGGGCATGTATATTCCTCCGCGATAGAGCGATGGACCCATGGCGTGATCGGCACACTCGACCACAATACTTCAACCGCGATGGAGGGAAACCCACGTTCAGCACGGGCCTACTGCACCGTCCTGTAACGTTAATTTATGTAGTTAACCACAACCCATTGAGGCGTGATTGGCCCCAGGCAGTCGTGTCACCATGGCCCGCCCAACTTTCAATCCCTTCATATCCATTCATATGCATAATATAGGCAGTTATTTCACAATTTTTTTTGTGAGATCCTTCAAGTTGTGACAAATTTGTGTCGCGTGAACCTTCCAACTGTTAAAATGCAGTGTATTGATGTTGAAACCAAGTGCTCAGCCCAACTCAAAAATGTTTTTTTCTTCTCTTAAAATGGAATATGAATTATGATTGGGCTTTTTTGCTTTGGTCATTTTTGGTCGTTCAGCGACCTGTCCAAAAAATTGAATGTGGTATTGGATGTGAAATCCTTAACAGATGACAACTTTCAGTTGATAAGTTTGGATCTTGGTGTTCATATACTGTATATATACATTTTTTTTTTTGGGGGGGGGGGGGGGTGCAGGGACTTGTGTTGGATTAAACCTTGATATTCCATGCCATCGGACGTAGGAAGTCCAAGGTTCCATGGACTTTCCTGATTTATTTTTTTTGTGTATAATTATATATATAATTGTTAACGAATTCGCGCCACCGGCGTGCGATCGACCACGTTTCCCTAATAGCACCGCGTCGCCCAC
>CM068955.1:91281152-91296924 GCA_035128595.1 Eptatretus atami | reverse complement strand
TTTGTTACACTAACTCAAACTGATTGTGGATCGAGCCATGTGGTTGTTTCGACCTTGCTATCAAACAAGTGCTGAGAACAAATAATAGTTTGTTTTATTTGCAAACGGACTAATAAACAAGCGCGTCACTTGATGAGTACAAAGCCCGCCGCTCGTGACGTATCGACTCGAAGCGGAAGCAGATGTGTGAGTCACGGACGCGCTTCAGGTGCATAACAACTTGACATTGTTTGCCCTTCCCATGCAGTCCAGCTACTCACCGCGAGTGCCAACTGATTCTAGAAAGAACTTTTCTCGAGCTAAATATTTACAGTACTTTAGCCCCTATCCCATTTCTGAAATGATTTATCCAAATCCCTTCTTTGTCAGCTTCCTTTAAACGCCCAACACTGATCAAAGCCTCGTGTGTTATTCCTTCTGTGCAGGTGATGTACGTTCTGGAGTTACGACAGTCCATTGAAGATGGCTGGGCGTGTTTCCATTCCCTCTCGGAATTCCTGCTAACTCAGCCGCTCCTCGGCCTGGGCATTGCTGATGTGACTCCTCACCGTTCACGTAACCTTTCTGGAAACAATGGAGATGTGCCAAGCACTCCACATGGTGGTGAGTTGTTCAATTATGGCTGTCCTGTAACAATTGTTAATGTATTTGTGTGGATGCTGTTTTGCATGCCATGTGAGTATCTGTTTGTCACTTGCAAAATTGTGGCTGGCACGGGTTCAATTCTTAGTTGACATTAATTGTTACCTCTGCCACCAAAGTTGGATGGAGGTTGTTTTCACCCTTGTCTCTGTCTGTCTGCCTGTGAGTGGAATATCTAAAAAGTTGTTGACCAATTCAGATGAAATTTGATGGACAGGTTGGGTGTGTGACGAGGGCACATTGATTATATTTTGGTGAAAATCTGAAACCGGATTCAATAATTTTTAAGTGAATCTTCATTATTGAGAGATTGGGCCAAAAACGATATATAATAGCGCGATATCTCAAAACGTAGACTGATTCCGACAAACTTTGTGGACAGGTTGGGTGTGTGACAAGGAAGAATTGATTCGATTTTGGTGAAAATCTGGATATGAGAATTTTGTAAATTATTCTTCACACCATTGAGAGATATGGCCAAAAACATACAGCACGATATTTCAAAAAGTTGTGGACAGATTTTTTATTTATTTATTTTTGTATATGCCGTCAAGGATGCTGGAAGAACTAGAACACAGAACGGATCAGGACTGAACATAATAGGAACAGCAGGAGAAGGGGGAAACACCAATAGAAGGAGACGGGAAAACGAGGGATGCCAGGTAATGATGAGGGGTACGGGAGAATGCAAGGGGTGGACAAGATGGATACGGAAGCCAAATTTGTGGAGGGGTGGTGGGTGATTTAACAGGTGTAGAAAAGATCATGGTTTTGCATCAGGGATGATTTGAGATGGTGATGAACAGCTTTATTGAAGACCTAGAGGGAAGAATGATATTGAAGAGAATATGGGAGGTTGTTACACAGGCAGGAAAAGAGAGCAACCAATGCGAGGAGGTGAGCAGTGGTTCTTGATTTTGGCGGTTTCACGAGGAGGGGAGGGGGTTGGTGGCGGACTGTGTGCATATTCCTGAGGGGGGGGGGCAAATCACGGAGAGGGCAGAGGGTGCAAGACCAGAAAGGATGTGGAAAAAGACAGAGACCACTGACCTGTCGGAGATGGCGGAGTGATAGGCCCATAGACTCGGCTTTATCGCGGGAGATTTCAATGATCTTTGAAGATAGGTTTCCACGGCATCAACCTGAGCAAGGTGTTAGGCCCTGCCTGCCAGCCCAGAGGGGAGAACAGTACTCCATCAAACTGCGGATTGAAGTCTTCTCAGTGGATAGGACCTCGGTTGTGCCAAGGAAGGGACTGCACGATGGATGATGCCCAATCAGCATAGATCTGGCTTTGAAGGCCAACTTTGAATTTTGGCTTGCCTGAGAGTGAGACCGAAGAGTTTGTGTGACTGAACCTCTTCGAGATGGTTGTTGAGAAAGTAGATGGGAGGGTTTGCATTACAGTCCTTTCAGATTATGACGACTCGGTGGATGAGTTGGGTAAGTGAGGAGACCAAGCCGATTTGATGTTGGTTCAGGTCTGGATACAGATACGGCCTATCGTTGGGATACAAAATGTGAACTGTTCAGCCTGACAGAGGTCTACTTTCTTTCGAGTTCCGTTCTCGTTCTTTTATGCTTTATTTTTTGTTTGAATGAAGCCTTTTTAAATCACTTTATTATTATAATTATTATAATAATTTTTTTTTTTTTAAATCAAGTTGTTCGGTTTGTTAGGAAATGACACTATTTCTCGATGTAGATATTCAAGTCTCCCTTGAGTGGACAGCCATTGTTTTGCTTCATTGCACTTGTCACAAAAAAATTAGTTTATATGTTGCTTCAAATTATATTCACTGCATTTATCCATTTTATTGCATTGCAAGTATCCCTTTAATTATATCGGTATTATTCTCTGGAGTCACCATTTTATTGACAACAGTTGTAATTCAGATGTTCCTTCTCGACCCAAAACTGCACTTGAAACTGCGTGGTTTTGGCCATTAATGCAATTTTGCTAATCCACACCCTATAAAATCGAAATGAATGTGAGTTGTACCAAGGGCCTAATTTTTTTTTTTTTTTTAGCTCATTTGGACCTTGTCAGGTGAGCTTGTGTGATTGAGCAGTGTCCTTAGGTGAGGGAGTGAGTGAGTCAGTCGGTCCGTAACACTTCAGTCATTATTGCTTGAACCAAACACAGGATTTTGATGAAACTTGGCCACAAGCTTCATGTCTGATTCAGAAACCCCCCATAGACCCCGTTAAGGAGCACAGTATTTGATGACCACCTCAAAATCTGCACTCATTAATGGGGTCTACGGGGGGTTTTTGACCCCCCCCCCCACCCCAAAAAAGGTATTTGCTCTCTTCTCCAAAACTATACACACAATTTCGGTGAAACTTGACCACAACCTTCACACCCATGATGTACGAAGTTTAGTTAATGGCATTAAAAGATATCAGGGTCAAGGGGGATTTGAGTGACTGTTGCTCCTGATCCTGATTTGAGTGACCATGTCCTCGTTGATGGTCACTGGAGGATGATCCAGAACTGCAGGGTCTACCGGAGTGCTTATTTCCTCAATACCGACCACAGGCTTGTGGTAGCAACTCTGAAGTTGCAGCTTAAATCCGGGAGAATGGTACAATCCCAGCCTCGGCTAGGTGTTGGCAAGCTCAAGGATGAGAGGGGAGCTGAGTTTGTGAACTGGATGAGTGGGGATTTGGGGGGTCTGGGTGCTTTGGAGAACCCTGAAGAGTTGTGGAGTGTCTTCAAGACCACCGTCCTTGACGTTGCCGGTGGATGTCTTAGAACTCACCATTGGGCAAAGAAGAATTTGGTCTCTCGGGACACTGGATGCCATTGACCAGTCACAGGGCCAGGCTGAATGGCAGGGCTAAGCTGTTCAGGGAGTGGAGGCATAAAACTATGTGTGCTGAGGGAGGACAAGGAGGCCTATGTGTGAGGAATCTGTGAGGGGGTAGAGCATCACCTGTGGTCCAGTGATTCTCGTCTTCCTTACAGGGGAATTTGCGCATTGCATTCCTCCAAGACCGTCCCATGGTGTACTGCAGTTAGAGCAGAGGGTGGTGGGTTATTGATAGAGGAGTCCGAAGTGAGGGCCCGCTGGGCAGGTTACTTTGAGCGGTTGTAACAGGCTGATCCACCAGCTGTGGAGTTGGATGTCAAGGGTGTTGCTATGCCTTTTGCTAACCCTCCCTTCAACTGTGATCCACCTTCGTTTGTGAAAACACAGGCTGCGGTGAAACGGTTGAAAGGGGTAAAGCTCCTGGGATCTGTGGCATCCATGCTGAACTCCTCAAGGCTGGTGGACTCTGACCAGGGATCTGAGATGGAGACTTAATTCCTTTGGTCCCAGGTCTCTTCTGAAATCCTGGCTATCGCTGGTCGGACTTTGTGTCCAACGAGCGGTTGCTGAGAGAGACTCAAATGAGATTTGTTACCTGCATAGTCCGTGAGCGTCAGCTGCGGCTGTATGGACATGTGGCTCGTTTTCCTGACGCTGATCCTGCTCACCAGATTCTCTCAGCAGGGAGTCTCGTGAGTGGAGGAGGCCAAGGGGCCGACACGTGCCTCGTGTGTGCAGCAGGTTGATCGGCATCTCAAGGAGATGGGTATGGGCCAGGCATCTGCCTGGGGATGGCCAGACGGAGGCCTCTGGAGTGTTGGCGGAAAGTGGACGCAGCGACGTGCCTCCGGCGCATGCTCCCATCCTGACCTGACCTGCTCCTGATACAGGTGAGCTTCAGAACGTGCGGTCCTATTTTCACTGCACTTGTCAATACCCACTCTCCCTCTTGCAGCGAGAGGATTTGTTTTCAGAATTTGCATCGTTTCCCCACCCACAATACCCCCTCCCTCAACCATTTGCACATGTACAGGTGAAAATAGTGATTCGTCTCCCCACACTCGCGAGGGGTGTGGGGCGGTGATTATTTAATGCCGATATGATGACCCTCGGTATCCCAGCAAAAAAATGCTAAATTTGGTGGAGGTCAACCAAACCGTTTTGGATTCCATAAGGAACAGACATCCAGATCCTCCATCTACAGACATTTCCCTATTTTAGTTTGGTTTATTGATGGATAACGAAGCTTGCAGAAAAGAAAAATAATGGATGCACATGATTGAATGGCTCTTATGTTTTAATAGACTTGCTTCAAATTATATTTTAAAGCAATTTGCCAGTTTTATCTTTCATTCATATTTGACAAATGACAGCTTGAAATTTCACTAGTATGAGATCATGCTTGCTGTGTCGTATGCCGCAGTAAGGAGTTGTCTAAAGACCTTACCAAATGGGCATTTTGGTTTTGCTTCAGATGGGAGCGAGGAGACTCCGGCAGCAGCTGGAGGAGTATTGATAAAACTCACTTCCATCAATCCAAGGTGACGCTCAAAACTTTGTGTGTATCTGTTTATGTCATACGATTGATTTATTTTTTTATATTTACGTACTTTTAACAGGCCGGGGAATATTATTAACTCGACTCTTTCACGAACTGGCGAACCATTTCTGACATGTGACGAAAAGTGGTAGGAATTTGGAATGCGTTCGGTGTGCCACCGATAACTACCCTCCTTTTCGCGATCGATACAATGGGGATCCTCAACGTCGACAAACGCCCAATGCTGGTTTCCCGGCCCTCCGCATTGACATCCTCTTGATGGATGGCGCACATTGATGCTTCGGCGTGCATATGAAACGTAGCTCGGTCGAGATTAGAACCCAGGCTCGACGGCTCGGTCCATTGTGTGCACTTCTACGCGATCCTGCCAGCCCTTGTACAACTTAAATGCATAATATTTTTTTCTTCCCAAAAGGCTTCATTTGAGAGTGTACAATATTACAAACATGTTTGAATATCACTTTCTCTTAGATGCCATGTGGCTGACGTTGTATTCTGTATTCCTTGAAGCTGTGATGCTACTTTTGCATTTGCACTTCACATAAACCACCGCGTAACCGTCACGAAGCTACTTTCTCTGACTTTATTTTTCTGACAGGGCATTGGAGAACGTGCAGGTTCTGTTTTTGCGACCTTCAGAATCGCATGGTGGACTTCTCCCGAGCTATGACATCTGTTCTCAGGATGGTTTTGGTATGTTGGGTTTTGTCTTGGCTCACTGGGGGGGGGGGTAGGGAGTGTACCTTTACATTGGTTTAGTGTCAATCACTATTGTGGTTCGGATGAGTGAAAGTATTTTAATGCCCCCCCCCACCCTCCTGTGTTCCTGCAAGGAGATTCGTCTGCCCTCGTACAGCTCAAATTGGCATTTTATATAGTTAGCATTTGTTAGTCAAGGATATTATTGAAGGATATTTCATTGTCGTTTCACCCTTTTCTTTCCATCATTCAAGCTCTCCGTGACCTTGGTGATGTGCCACGTGACTTGACTGTCGGTGGGGGTGATGCCACCGGCCCTTATCAGTCTTGTTCTTCTGAACTTGGCTTGACTCAGATGAGAACGGTTGGTTGAAGTTTTTGTTTTTGTCCTAGAATTTTGACATCAAATGGATAGACATGAGTAGAAAAATAATTATTGGATCGATTGTTTTTATTGTGCACACAAGTATACTTCCAATTATACAATCCAACAATTATAAGGCACTAAGCTATTTACAATTACAAACAAAGTTGTGGAATCTCTGTTTGTTTTTAATATCGAGTCCTATATTTTCACAAACGGCCTGAAGCCTGACCATCCGTCTGGTTTTTCGACAGTCTGGCATCCTGCTTTGCTTGCCAAGCTCTTTGCTGGTGGAATTCAAAGCTGCATTCTTACTTGGCTATCTGACGTCCTCCACTTCTGCAGTCAGCATGTTTCTCTCAATCAAACTCCTCTTACCTCCAAGTCGAGTTTGGAGTGCTTCAAGGCAGTGTCCCCTGGACCCATTCTTGTTACTAATCTACATTAATGACCTCTGATGCTCTGAAAACTCTCCCTTCCTTTCTGAACGACTTCATATTGGGTCATACAGTACTCCCATCCCACTGATCGGCAGACAGAAGCTGATTACTCTCTACCGATCTAGAATTTCATGCTGGGCTAACGAGAATGGAACAGGTCTTTCAAACCGGGCAAGTCTTGGTCTTGCATTTCTATTCCGGAATGATTTGCAAACTTACTCGCCTCTTTATTTGGATGGTTAACTACGTGAAGCGATTCGGTGTTTTGACCTTCGAGGCTTCAGAATTGGCCTCGACCTCTCCTGAGCTGGCCTTGTAGCGAATGCAGCTGCACACGAGAGGTGCCCATCGCCGTTCTAAGTAATTTCTTGAAAATTCAGAACTACTCGCAGCCGACAACGCCTATTATGTTGGACGAGTTACACTTTACAGTAATACCCCCCGTTTGCACGAAGGATAGGTTTCTGAGAGATTCGCTCAAGAGAAATTTCACGCAGAACGGGGCTCTTTGTGTTCATGAGGATACATCGACCGCACATGCTATTTCCGGGGGTAGTCGCGCTACCTACGGAGACATAAGAATAAAAAACTGTATATTAACTGTAATAACATGAAATCGTTAACGAACACCATTAAACAAATAAATATTGGTAATTAGTAAAAAAAAAAAAATACAAATTTTGTACATTTACGGATGTTTTACCAATGAGGCGTCTCGGAGCTAGCATTTTGTCCACCGACTGCCTTCGTTCCGAAGATGCGAAGGTACACGAGAAAGGGCCCTGGTCCCGATACCTCATTTCCCGGGCCTGGCCCCCCAACGGGGCAAAACGGACCCACTTGGGGACACGTGGGGCACGGGCGACTCAAAAAGCCGACCAGAGAACAGCCAGGGACCCCTCCCAGAGAAAAGTATGCCGATTCACATCCTCAATCCAGGAGGATAACAGTCTCGCCATCTTCTCCATTAAACCTTTTGTTACTGCAATAATTTGTGAACCACTGAAGGGATTTTTTTTTTAACAAACTTGGTACAAAGGTGCATTATGATGCAAAGATGAAAATTTTGGGGTAGAAGGTCATGTGACCTTTAGCTCAGTGGTTTTCAAACTTTTTTTAGTGGCGACCCAATTTCAGAACCTCTCTACATCACGCGACCCAAAAGATTCAAAACCCAATTCATAATATTGTTACGGCTCTGGAAATTCGCAAACACCATAAAGGTCCCGTAGGTGAGATATATTTCTTAAGTACATGTGTAGTTAGCCCAACCCATTGTATAGAGGGAATTAATGTGATTCATTCGGGCTGCGATCCTTTGAGTTAGGCGTTTTTCTGTTCTACCTTTGTTTGAGCCACCCACGCCAACAACAACAACAACGCCAGCAGCCAAAACCTACCTTCACCACTCGCTACCGCAAACTCACATCACCGCCATTCCAAACAGCGCCATGGCCATCGGACACCGCCGAAAACCCTCCACCACCTCTCCTACGGCCATTCCCGCGCCACCTGTGGACGCCGAGCGTCGAGCTGTCTTCAGCGAGACACGCGAGACGCGAGTGCAGATGGCGGGTTTTCTGAGGAGAATTCGGATCAGGAATGATGCACGCCCACATCTGATCCACCCAATCAGGAAGCGCGGGGCGGCTTGGCCCCGCCTCCAGACGCGCCTGACGAAAATCGGCATATGCAAATTTGAGGATCAGGAATGATACACCGCCCCTTTTTCTCCGTCCAATCGGCGAGCGTGGCTCCGCCCCTGAGGTCGTTTGGATCCGATAATTTGCATATGGTGGGTTCCCGAAGCCGATAAAAAGGCGAGCGCAGTGAGGAGCTCGAGCAGTATCGTGGAGTGAGTCGAGTTGGAGAGATCGTGAGGAAGTCAGTTGGGCTGGGTCGTTGGAGACGGAGCTCGAGGAGATCGTGAGGCGAGATCGGTGGGGCAGACGGCTGCGGAGGCGAACGGCTGAGGTGACCTGGAGGCTCGCGTCGCGGGATTCGAGCAAGCCAGCCATACTCCCTCCCCAGAGCATCAACAATTCCCCCTTTCCCCCGCGCTGAGAGAGTGCGACAAGGGGCCCCGTTCCCACTTACACCAGCAGTGCCCACGGAACCGCCGTGCAGCGACATTCTGCGGCTCGCCACGAGGGCGCGGGTAGGACCCTTCGTCTCGTGGGCCTGGCCGCTCATCCAGGTTCACGCGCATTAGGCCCACGGGCCCAGTCTGACTCCCTGCCTTTGAGGGGTCTTTTCTTTGCTTCGGTGTGATGCGTGTTGTGGCGCCGTGTCTTGTAAGGTAGTAACTGTATAAGTGGTCCGTGTGTCGTGTAGTCGGTTTTAACTCCTTTTATATGTGCATTTCTTTGTTCTATGTGATATATGTGCATTGCTTATTGTGACTGTAAATACATGCTGTTTGCTTTACGTGTGCTATATGTGTGCTCCGCGTGCCGCGGAATAAATGTGCATTGTGTGAACTGTTTTCCCGTTTCGCTTCGTCTTTTCTTTAATTGAACCTCCATCCTGCTTCACGTAAAGGGTTCGTAGTGGTGGCAAAACGCCCGGTAAATAATCTGAACCGTCGAGGTCGACGATAACACCGCTCGGTTATCCCGATAGTACGGAACGCCCGCCCAAGCGGCTCGTGTCCGGAGTCGACCTGCGGCGAGGTACGATCGCCCGGTTTACCATCCGCGTGGGTACTTAGGTAGGTCGAATTTGGCGAACAACCCTATCCTACGCGGGTGGCCGATTGGCACGATTGTGGTGAGGTCGAAAGGCCACCCGTGACTGGATCCCGGCGTTAGGGGAGGTACCGACTGAATTGTCCGTCCGGTGGGCGAGGCGGTCGCGTTCGAGTCGCGTGGCCGATCGCACGCCGACGGCGCGCGAATTCGCAACACTGGTGTACAGGAGTGTGATTCAATCCCTCCCGTCTCCAAGCTAAATTCATAGGGAATCGGTTCAGGAGGAGCGACCCCCGATTCCCTCCAAATTACGAGCGATTAAATTAACCCCTTGCGTGGAATAAGATGGCGTCTCAAGGCGAGCGGGTGCCGGGGGTAGAAATGTATATGTGTAGTGATGTAGAATCCATGGCCCAGGATGGATCCCATGCAGGACAATGGTGTGCAGGAACAATTTCCCCCCCAGACGAGCCCAGAGCTCGAATTGGGCGCAGTGGCTGGGGTGGCGGACGAACGCCCCCACGTGCGAATTCGCCCACGGATCGGACGATGGAAATGTTTGAGGCATTGTTGAGAAAAATGGATACAAAAATGGATGAAATGAAAAACGAAATGAAAAACGAAATAAAAGGAGTGAAACAAGCAGATGGAAACAAACACAAACGAAATGAACGGCAAAATGGATGGAATGAACGAAAAAATGGATGGAAACGCACTCAAAATGGAAACAAACAAAAACGAATGAAGGAAGAAATAAAAGAAATGCGGGGTGAAACGCAGCAAATGGGCCGGAGCCTGCAGGCGGGCATGAAGGCAACAACAGCGAAGTGCGTAATGGCGACGCCACGTGTGGGAGCGAACGAGCTGGGAGGGGGTGCAACGGTTGTCAGGCCCGCGGTGAAGGCGGGTGAAAAAAAAATAATTCGGGAGACGTGTTGGCGAGAAGTGTGGAGGTGACGAAAAAGTGACGGTAACCGAGAGGGAAAATTAATTGGGGTGACGGAGACGTGCACGAAGGAAATAAAAATAGTGGAGTGTGAGAAAAGACTGCAAGACATGACGAAGAGAGTTGATAAGCTGGGACGGGAGGTAAAAACGGAGACAGAGGAACTGGGAAGACGGATAGACAACCACAAGGGCAAGCCGGAAGAACAGTTAGAAGCCAAAGCAAAGTTGGAGTGTGCGGAGATGAGAAAGGAATTGGAAAAGAAAGCTTCTGAGTTACAAAACGAGCTGAGGATGTTGAGAGAGGAAAGAACGAGAAAGGAGAATGAAACGTTAAGGAACCACGCTGTACAGATCGAACAGCTGGAAGCAAAGGCCAGATTGGGGAATGAGATGCAAGAAAGAGTAATGATGGAAGAAACGAATGAGACAGAAGAAGGAAATCGATCAATGGAAGGAAACCACGAGATTGCAGAATGAGGAACAAGAAAGACAGTGGAATAGGAAATACAAAGAACAAGGAATGAGACAGGAGAAAGAAATCTGTCAGTTGAAAGAAATAACGAGATTGCAGAACGAGGAACAAGAAAGACAGTGGAATAGAAAACTGAAAGAGTATGAATTTGAAAACTGAACGACAAAGGAAAAAAATAAAGTTGGAATACGAGGAGAAGTTGAAAGGAGCAACGAATGAAGCAGGAAGGAGAAATGGGAAGATTGAGGACACAACGAGATTGGAGAGGGAAGAACGAGAGGAACAATGGATAGAAAACAAAAAGAACATGAAGCCGAGGTTGACCAATTGAAAGAAAAGGCAAGGCTGGAGTGCGAAGAGGTAGACAAAGAACAGCGAATGAAACACAAAAAGGAAATTAACCACATGAAGAAAACCATGAAACTGCAGAAGAAAAGACAGGAGAAGAAACAAGGAAGAGTAATGAGACGCAGCAACTGAAACACAAGAAGGAGATTAACCAAATGAAGCAAACCATGAAACTGGAGAAGGAAGGACACGAGAAGAAACAAGGAAGAGTAATGAGACAGCAGCAAATGAAACACAAGAAAGAGATTAACCAAATGAAGCAAACCATGAAACTGGAGAAGGAAGGACAGGAGAGGAAGCAAGGAAGGGTAATGAGAGAGCAGCGAATGAAACCAGGAAGGAAATGAGCCAATTGAGAGAAACAATGAGATTGGAAAATGAGGAGCATGAGGAAGAGTGGAGAGAAAACAAAACTATACGAGTTTGAAATTACTGAACTGAAGGAGAGAGTAAAATTGAAATCCATAGAGATGGAAAAACTCCAGAAAGAAACAGAAACTAATAGATGTATAGAGACCAGGGAGATAGAGAAAATAGAGGAGAGACTGCATGATAATGACGGGGTTGAAGGAACAGAACACACACACACACAGAGGTAGTGGAGGATAATGGGGGTGAGCTCGTGGACTGGTGGGGACCCGGTGTAGCAGCTGGATGGCCGCCTCCAGGAACGAGGGGAGGGAGTATGCCCCCTTGAGGCGAATCACGACCAGGTGGGTTCGGTCGTGCCAAGCGGAGTTGAAGGGACGAGTGCTGTGGATAGGTGCACGTGTAGCTTGGGGTATAGAGGCCCCGGGAACCCTTGTGGGGACACGAATCCCCAGTGTGGTTGTGCAGGGCTGTGTGTTTGCGAGTGTGCGGAGATGCGTGCTTTCCGGCACGCATGGTGTGAGTGAGACCCCTGGGCAGGTGAAAGGTTGGGTTGTGAGTGAGAGGGTCCGTGTGAGGGAGACCGTGTGTGTGAGGTCTTGTATGAGAGGGAGATGTCGGTCGCATGCGTGAGCATGCAGCCGCGTCTCCCGGTGTGAATGTTGAGTGTGTTGGAGTGGAGTCTGTGCGTCGTGACACGCAGGTGTGCGTGGGTGGAACGGAGACGACGGCGACAGAGGACAGAAGCCGGGTAGCGGCCGTAGCTGTTGTGGGACCGTGCCGGGTTCACCCAGCAGCGAGCGCGAGGTCCGTGCTGTGCAACGCACGAGACCCCCACGTGCTCGCTTGCGGAGTGAAGCCCGGTCCGGAAACGCCAGCGTGGATTTGCCGATCCCGCGGACGGACAAAGGTTAGGCAGGATAACGGATTTGGACCGGATGGGTTCTCCACGCGAGCTTGTGTTAGGCTCCAACGGGCAGAGCACATGTGTTCGCGTGGGGAGCCCTCGGAGTGTGAGTTTTGTTTTTGGGGGTGCGCAGGGTGACGTCATGGCTGCACGTGGGGTTGGAATCCGGCAGGAGGTGAATCCCTGCCGGATGTACCGTCCAAGAGGGACGAGGTACACGTGCAGCTGATGACGTCACGGGCAAGGTGCAAAGTGCGCGAGCTGTGAGTTGCCGCGCTGGTGCTGCGCATAATTGGAAATACAAAATTAACGGAAGCAAGCCTCGCTTCGGGTGAACAGGATTCCCTGGGCAAGGGGTGAAAGACCCCCTTACCAGGGCACAGGATGAAACTAGCTAGGGGAAGGTTAGCTTAGCTAGACCGGCTCAATGGGAGGGGGTAATCCTCATGGGGTCGTGGAATGGATTAGGTAGAGGGATTTTAGTTGGGATTTAGGTTGGGGAAATGATTTTTTAGAGATTTTGAGAGCGGTGACAGACTTTGGATGTGTAGTGGGGACGTAGCTTAGCTACGTAGTGTTAAAAGGAACGTGCTGTAGTTAAAGGGACGACGTGGGAGCACGAGTTAGTTAGGGGAGGAGTTAGAAGGATGCAGAGTTCAGCGGTGTGTGTTGAAGAGTTGGAAGTTGTGAGGTGAGTACATGATGAGTGAGTGAGGCAGCGGGTCTGTGTGAGTGGAGCGAATGTGGAATGCATGGTGCGATGAGTGATTGGGGGAGAGTGACTCCCGCCCAAGGGACCCCGGGTCAGTGTAGAGTGAGTTAGCTGGGTTAGACAAATTGAAAAATGGAGGTCGTTTTGCTGTTGGTGGGAGTGTAGGCTCGAAACCCGTTTGGAGGGTGCAGGAGCCCTGTGACGGGCTGGGAGCGTGGCTGCGAACGGTGAGTATCGCTGAGTGGGTACCCGGGCACCGGGCTAGTCGGCCGTGGTAGGCCAAGGGCCCATGGGGGGCCGGTTAGCGTATGGGCACGGGTGCCCCGCTTGGTCGGGGGCCCGGAGCGCCGTTGCCGGTGGGCGTGTCGTGGGCACGGGTGACCCTCGGAAAGGGCCCGGGGCGCCAGCCTGCCACGTGTGCGTTTCAGGGGAGTTGCCATGGGGCACTCCCGGTGTTTAGGAGCTGGTAGGCTCGGAGGCAGTGTAGCCCGGGGTGCCATCGTTGGGGAATCGCAGAGGTCGTGCCTGCAAAGGAGCCACGCGTCCCAGCCACGAAACCGTGCAAGGGCACGAAGGAAATTAGAGGGCGAGGCCCGAAATTTGAGTGGACACCAACACAGGCGACGGGAATCTGGGTTGTTAGAACCAATAGATTAAGCGAGAGGCGCTTGTTGAAAGCCCCGGGGTAGTTTAAAGGTTAACGTGTTAGGGTAGATAGGAGTGTACCTCCGCACCATCCATCCCTTCGCTCTCGTTGTGGCCGCTGGACCCACTTTGTGTTAGAGATCGCTGAGATCTGGGGAGGCCATCTTGAGGCTTCGTTGGGCCTCGACACAGGACGCTAGCTCTCCCTTATTCCCTCCGGGAAGGGAACGTAGGGGTTGGGAGTAGGCTAGGTGACAGAATAGGTTAGCCGAACAAGGACGATAAAGGGGTTAGGGGACGATTTGTAGTGGGGAAGTAGGGAGGTGAAAATAAAAAAACAAAAAAAAAATTAGTTGGGGCTAAATTGGGTTTTGCAAATTAAGGGAGTGGTATGTACAGTGACAGGCAAAGGCGATAGGTGGGAGGGAGCAGTAGGCAGGTCCGAGCCGCCTTCTATGTGGCCAGCACCACCGCACTCCCTCCACCAACCTTGCACTGCACGGCAAGAGGCCGACCAAGTTCATCGGCAGCTGTTGTTTTGCTGCAGGCCTGTGCCGGCCAACTTCATCGGCTGGTTGTTTTCTGCAAGGCCTGTGCCGGCCGGATCGTCTGCTGTGTTTTGCTGCAAGGCCTGTGCCGGCCGGATCGTCCGACGGCTGTTTTTACTGCAAGGCCTGTGCCGGCCAGTTCGTCTGCCGGCTGTGTTTGCCTGCAACGGCCTTTTCTGCAGGTATGTTGCCTTTACCTTTGCCATGTCATGCCCACTGCCCCTGTTCACCAGCCCCGTCAATTTTGCTTTTCCCCCCCTTGTTCATTGCCATGTGCGCCAGGATCCGCAAGCAACAGTTTGCAAGCTGCAGGACTGTCCTGTTGGCAGCTGCAACACGGGCCTGCAGTGGCGGCCCGTGCACCGGTTCTCTGTTGACTCTTTTTCTTATTCCTGCAGAGTCCATTGATCCTGGGCCATGGTTTAGTGTAAAATTTGTAAGTTAGGTGTTAAGTTGTATTGTAAATATGAGTGCGCCCCCGCAAGTATGTGTTAGCGCCGCAATTTATTTAAGTCGTCCGTGTGAGTGAGTTTGTTTTTAGTTACTCAGCCCTCAGGTTATTTATTTTGGGACACGAATACCATGAATGTCGCACTCAGGGATCCGTAGGTAAAACGTACTAGGGGAGAACTACACATGATGGCACACGATAATTTGACGACTCGGGACGAGTCTGTAAAAGGGGAGGGGGTAGTGTTACGGCTCTGGAAATTCGCAAACACCATAAAGGTCCGTAGGTGAGATATATTCTTAAGTACATGTGTAGTTAGCCCAAACCCATTGTAAGAGGGAATTAATGTGATTCATTCGGGCTGCGATCCTTTGAGTTAGGCGTTTTTTCTGTCTACTTTGTTTTGAGCCACCCCACGCCAACACAACAACAACGCCAGCAGCCAAAACCTACCTTCACCACTCGCTACCGCAAACCTCACATCACCGCCATTCCAAACAGCGCATGGCCATCGGACACCGCCGAAAACCCTCCACCACCTTCTCCTAACGGCCATTCCCCGCGCACCTGTGGACGCCGAGCGTCGAGCTGTCTTCAGCGAGACACCGCAGACGCGAGTGCAGATGGCGGGGTTTCTGAGGAGAATTCGGATCAGGAATGATGCACGCCCACATCTGATCCACCCAATCAGGAAAGCGCGGGGCGGCTTGGCCCGCTCCAGACGCGCCTGACGAAAATCGGCATATGCAAATTTGAGGATCAGGAATGATACACGCCCCTTTTTCTCCGTCCAATCGGCGAGCGGGGCTCCGCCCCTGAGGTCGTTTGGATCCGATATTTGCATATGGTGGGTTCCCGAAGCCGATAAAAGGCGAGCGCAGTGAGGAGCTCGAGCAGTATCGTGGAGTGAGTCGAGTTGGAGAGATCGGTGAGGAAGTCAGTTGGGCTGGTCGTTGGAGACGGAGCTCGAGGAGTCGGTGAGGCGAGATCGGTGGGGCAGACGGCTGCGGAGGCGAACGGCTGAGGTGGACCTGGAGGCTCGCGTCGCGGGATTCGAGCAAGCCAGCCATACTCCCTCCCAAGAGCATCAACAATTCCCCCTTTCCCCGCGCTGAGAGAGTGCGACAGGGGCCCCGTTCCCACTTTAGCACCACAGTGCC
>CM068955.1:91260362-91279563 GCA_035128595.1 Eptatretus atami | reverse complement strand
GGACTGTAATACAACGATGAACTGATTAAATATTGGGTTCAAAAGGTCAAATGTTCTTTCTGTGAGAATCTGTGTTACTGCAACAACTTGTGAACCACTCAAGAGATTTCAACCATACTTGACACACTTATGCACTGCAATAAAAAGATGAACCGATTCAATTTTTAGATCCTCGTGGAGGATCTCTAAGTCTTACTCACGTTGTTGTTCTTGTGACCCCCCCCCCCCTTTATTCTTTTTTTTGGTTTCACAGCCTAACATTTTCATCGAAACTTCCTGAAACTTGGCATATATATGTAAAAAAATACCTGCGCAGACAGAAACCATCTCCGATTTTGAAAATTCCTCCTAGAAAAAAAGTTTTGACGTCAAAATATCTCCGCTAATGGAAATCGCCTAAAAAATTATCTCCGAAACGAGGCAAGCTTTTTGAATTCTGTTTGCGGCAATCGAACAGCGGCATTAGCAGAGATGAATTACCGCACATATGATACATCACTATGACGTCATATCAATTTTTATGACGTCATTCCTATTTTTTGACATTTTTGTTTCACAACCCAGAGTTTTCAATCGGATTTCGTGAAACTTGCCATGTATATGCAGAAAGCCAACGCGCAGGCAGTAACATCTCCGATTTTGGAAATTATTCCTAGAAAAAAGTTGACGTCATAATATCGGCCGTAATGGATAATCGCCTGTACCATTATCTCCGAAACTAGGCAAGCTGTTTGAATTTTGTTCGCCTGAATCAAGCCGGGCATTAGCACAGATAATTTATCGCAAACCTGATACATCACAATGACGTCATGTTCGTTTTTATGACGTCATCATTAAGAGGACGAGGATCTTAGCTCATTCGAGCTTGTTGATTAAACAGGTCAAAGATCAAATGTCATTGTCCTTTGAAAATCATTTTGCAGACCATAACTCGACTTGGAAGCATCTGATGTTTCGCTCTCACTCTCACTCTCTCCCTCCCCCCTCCCTTTAATTACCTCCACCACCGAATGTGAAGGAGGTTGTGTTTTCACCCCTTTCTGTTTGTTTGTGTACAGGATATCTCAAAAATTTGTGCACGGATCTGGATGTAATTGTGTGGACAGGTTGGGTGTGTGACAAGGACAAACCGATTAGATTTTGGTGAAGATCCGGATCTGACCACTAGAATTTTAAAAGTGATTCTTCACCATTGAGCGATTGGGCCAAAAACAATATATAGCACGACCTCTCAAAAAGTTGTGGACGGATTCGGACGAAACTTGGTGGACATGTTGGGTGTGTGACAAGGAAGAATTGATTCAATTTTGGTGAAGATCCGGATCGGGATCTGATAATTTTTTAAGTGATTATTCACCATTGAGAGATCGGGCTAAAACTATATTCAGCACGATATCTCAAAAAGTTGTGGACGGATTCGGTTGAAACTTGGTGGACATGTCGGGTGTGTGACAAGGACGAATTGATTTGATTTTGGTGAAGGTCCGAGTCCGGATCTGGATACGAGAATTATTTAATTTTTAAAGTGATTCTTCACCATTGAGCGATATGGCCAAAAACGATATCGTACTGTATAGCATGATATTTCAAAAATATATTGATTGGGTCCGATATGTTCTCGTGGATCAGGCATTACGTGGCGGAGGTATGCGCTCTACCGAGTGCCCTTCTCATTTTTCATGTGACCTGCAATTGAGAATGTAAACAGTGGTTTACATCTTGCGCAGGCGGAGGCATATCCATTGACGCATTAACATCAAATTCCACTTAAAAAAATTTTTTAAACCGCTTTTCCTTTGGTGTAGCTCCCTCTTCGACCCTCCCAAGCTACTCCAAGACGTATGCGTTCTTCTATTACCCGTCTTCCAATTAAACTCTCCAAAACAGCTTTTGTTCTCTTCTTGTCTTTTTGGCGCTGCCTTCTGGAGCTGTTCAATCCCACTTTTCCCTTCAGGGCTTCTAGCAGGGGCACTATCATCTCATGTCATGCACCATCCATGTTTAGCTCCCAAGCTCTTCCTTCATCATGATGATGCTGTATCCCATACTCTCTACAGAGTGTTGTTGCTGCTGAAGCAGTTTCTTGGCACAGGTTACACGAGGTGATTTTTGTCATTTCCTTCCCAGCAGTCACTTAGGGTAGGCAGGCATTTTCTAATTTGTTCAGGGTGCCGGCGACGGCTTGCCTACTCTTCTTGAAGTACAGCGTGGGATCTTTAATGTCCACCAACTAATGCGGTCAGACGGGACGTCCAGTTTAACGTCCATCCGAGGGACGGCACACGCATTGATGTCTCATCTTGCATGTGAAGCATCAGAATGACAGTTTATAGCTGACCTAAGAGTCAAACCTTTTTGTTTGGTGGTGGTATTGTATCATGCCGACTTTGATTTATTATTTGTTTTCAGAGTCCCAGCAAGCCGCCCCCTATCCTTGATGGGGCTAATTGCAGCAAACAGACTTCTGCTGATCCTGACGGTGCAGCTGGTGGGACAGTATGCAGTGAGCTGGCACGACCTGAAGACTTTGTATCCTTTATGGCAGGATCTGGAGAGGGCCTCGAGGAGGAAAAACCGCAGCTCAAGACTCCAGAGGATTTCAGAAAGAGTGCGGCAGCTATAGTCGGAGGACAGGTGAGTTGAGAATGACAATTTTTAAAGTCGTAGTTTGAGGTGTGTTTGGCATTTTGTTTTTTGAGATGTTAATTTGATGAGTTTGTGTCCCTCATTGTTCTCTTTGGTGCTTTTATTCCGTTTCCAAGCTTATATGGCTGGAAGCCTATTGTTCTTTGTTGGTGTTTTTATTTTCCATTTTCTTTGTTGATTAATTGTTTCTCTATTATTGACTCTATTTTGATTAGTTCTTTTTTTTTTTGCAGTAGATGGGATATCCCCCCCCCGGTTTTCTAAATGTTTATTTTGGCACCGACATACTTAACATTGCAGGGTTGATACAAGTTCTGAGATCTAGTGCATATCCTGCAACTAAGCTGAATGGTTCCAAGGTTTGACGGCCATCTTGAAGTCATGAATTGTTTTTAAAAAATATTTCAAATATCTTTTTCAGCCCTGTTGAACAGATCAATTTTGAAGCTTTAGATGTGTCAATGATTGACTGGTGTGGTTCATTTTTGTGAAGAAGTATCTCTGTAAAGTAGCCATCGCCGTTCAATCAAAATTTTTTTCGGGATTTTTTTTGACACCAGAAAGTTGATGGATTTTGATGGAGTAAACAGATATAAATTGGTTATAGGCTGTGGTGGTTATAATTTTAACTAATGTGACCATATCCCGTTGATTCTTCCTTTGCAATGGAGCCACCATTGCCTATTTCGACTATTGATTTGTCATGATGCTGGTTTGAAAAAAAAAAAAAGAAGAAGCTGAATTTGAAGGAGTCTCTCGGTTACCGCTTTCAAATCTAGGTGTTACTGCTTTGGAAGCTTTGATAGTTGGAGTAACTTTATAATTATCTCCACGCTTTTTGAAAAAAAACGGGGGATGTTGTAGTCTGCTCGTTTTTGTATTTGACCCCCGGTTCATGCCTCAGGGGGGTGATGACTTAAGGTCACTGCTCAAAAACGGGGGGAAAAACTTTTAACTCAGAATTTGATATTGGGTCATTCCTCGTGGAACTTTATGCCATCTTTCAACTTTGCTTTAAGTGGGAAGCATGGAGATTTGTGATAGTTTACCATCGACTTCACTCTAGTTTATTTTCTGTTCCAATTATTCTGTCATTGCGCAGATCCTCGCATCACCCACATTAGTGTGTTCTGCCATTGGATCTCTCATGGCCCATGTCACTGCAGCCGCTGCCACCACTACTACCACTACCACACCACAAACTACCACTCCTGATCAGTCCTTCTTATCTGGGTATGGTATTTCTGTTCTGCATTCAATGTTGTCAATGCAATTCCCCATATAAAGCATTATATATATATATATTATATATAATATATATAATATATATAATATAAATATATAAATCTTGGAAAATTGTTTCTATTTAGGCCTAAGTCACATTTGCTCTACGGCGAGGATACGGCGGCCGTACGCCCTCTGAATTGACAAACGTGTGGCGGCCGCAGAGTTTCTGCGGTGGGGTTTCCCGTCTTGAAAAGTCGCCTTAGTTGCCCTGCGGTCGCCTTGCGGCACCTTGAGCTACCTTGCGTCTGCCTTGAAAATTCTATGGCCGCCGCAGCCCCTTAAGGTCACCGTGCGACATCAAATCAAAGACCGTACGGCAACCCACGTTTTCGGTCTCCACAAATTCTAGAGACCTAGGCCTAAGTCACATTTGCTCTACGGCGGCCGTACGCCCTCCGAATTGACAGAAACGTGCGGCGGCCGCAGAGTTTTCTGAGGTGGCCTCAGGGTGGCCCTACGCCGTTATGCTATATTTTACAGGCCGTAAGGTCGCCGTGGAATTATAACGTGGAGTTATAACTTTTTTCATTTCTACGTTCGCCGTAGCAATTCGACAAGCCGAAAAAAAAAACAAAAAAAATGAACCCACTCGTTACCGTCCGTCTGGCCGTACGTCCACCTTAGGGCCCCTGCGGTCCCCTGCGTCGCCTTGCGGCACCTTGCGTCTGTGCCTTGAAAATTATGGCCGCCGCAGGAACGCCCTAAGGTTACCGTGCGACATCAAATCAAAGACCGTACGGCAACCCCACGTTTCGGTCTCCACAATTTATAAATACCCGTGCGGCTCCCCGAAAAATAAAAACATATGTGACTGCTACATTGTGTGACCGTGGAAATACTGCGGCGCCGTATAATTGCTAATGGCCGTAGATTTTGGAGAACCCACGGCCGCCGTGGCAAATGTGACTTAGGCCTTAGTCGTCTGCCACCAACTCGCTATTTTATGCGAAAACTTTCTTTCACCTTTGTTCCCTCCTTCCCCATACGAGCACTTTATTGTGGGGAATGTTGGCACGTTTCTGGCCCGTTGATTGTGTTCTGGAACTGATTGTTCAAAGAGGTTTGTAATCCTCCATACACTGGATTACACTGTCCCTTTTTGTTTGTGGTAATGATGATTTGCAAAAGTCTGAGTTTTCTAATTTTGTAAATGCCGTAATCACTCGTGTGGTGTGTGTGTGTGTGGTGTGTGTGTGTGTGTGTTGTGTGTGTGTGTGTGTGTGTGTGTGTGTGGGTGTGTGCGCCGCAATTTCCTCCACATATATCTGATCAATATTGGGGTGCGTATTGTCCATGAGAATTAAAGTGAAAGCTTTTTCTTCAGATATTTTTTCTTTGCACCAACATAAGACCAACCTTCGTTACTGGGTGCTGCCACCTTAACAATGCAGTGCATTTTGGGATATCTTGTGCAGCATTGAACGTATATATATTTTTTGTTCTGAGCAACAATTGTCCTCTTTTCTATAAATCCTTAAAATTGTTCAGTTGTGCATTAGTTTGCTTTTAAATCCTTTTATCCAAACTTAAATATATACCGCCATAACAGCAAAATAGCCTGGTGTTGGCTCGGTTAGGGTAGCGGCTTGGGATCCAAGGGTCCTGAGTTCAAGCCCCCCGTTGGCCGCTGAATTAATACACACCAGGGGTTGACTCAGCCTGTCATCCTTCCGAGGTCGGCAAATTGAAACCAGCTTGCTGGGATAATTGAGCCATTCGAGTATCCTGCGACAGAGTGGCGACCTGTCCAGGATTGCAACAGCCCAGGAAACTGCTTCGGCAGCACCGACACTCTCTGTAGCGAGTATGGTTCCAAGAAAATTTCAATAACAGCAAAATAAGCTTGGGGATTAACACGTGCATTGCAGCACAATAGACTGCTTAATAATTACCATAAGCTAACGATTCACTTTTTTCTTCTTTCAAATGCAGCACAAGGCTGTGGGGTAACATCGTTGGCTGAGGCTGTGCCTATGATGCAATGCCCTCTGCTGGTAGGGCAGGAATTTGGTCATGGTGCCGGAAATAGCTCGCCTACTCTTCGCGAAGGACACTGTGGAGTCTTTAATGTCCACCAATTAATGATATGCCTGGTGTTGGCTTAATGGTTAGGGCGGTGGGCTTTGGATTCTCGGGTCCTGAGTTCAAATCCCGCTTAGCTGTTGAATTAAAACCAGATGGGGTTAACTCGGCCTGTCATCCTTCCGAGGTCGGCAAAATGAGTGCCAGCATGCTGGTATACTGTGTCGGAGTGGCGACCCGTCCAGGATTGTGCCCAATCGCCAAGGACACTGCTTAAGCAGCACCAACGCTATGCCTGGTGTTGGCTTAATGCTTAGGGTGATGGGCTTGGGATCCCAGCATCCTGAGTTTTCAAATCTCGCTCAGCTGTTGAATTAAAACCAGATGGGGTTAACTCGACCTGTCATCCTTCCGAGGTCGGCAAAATGAGTGCCAGCATGCTGGATACTGTGTCGGAGTGGAACCTGTCGAGGATTGTGCCCAATAGCCAAGGAGACTGCTTAGGCAGCACCAATGTCTGCACAGAGTCTGGTCCCAATGGATGGATAGAATTAATGATATGCCTGGTGTTTGGTTAGGGTGGTGGGCTTGGGATCCTTGGATCCTGAGTTAAAATCCCACCTGGCTGCTGAATTAATACCAGGTGGGGTTGACTCTGCCTGTCATCCTTCCGAGGTCGGCAAAATGAGTGCCAGCACGCTGGTACACTGTGTCTGAGTGGTGACATATCCAGGATTGTGTCCGATAGCCAAGGAGATTGCTTCGGCAGCACCAACGCTCTGCACAGAGTATGGTCCCAATGGATGGATGGATACAATGCTGGGAGACGGAACGCCCGTTTAATCTCCAACCGGGGGACGGCACACACATTGATGAATTGCCTACCCTACCCTGCTTGTGAAACACCGGGATGACAGTTTATAGCTGGGTCGGGATTCAAACGCAGGCTAGGCAGCTTCGAGGCGAGTGTGCGTACCTCTCAGTCCGGATGACTCGCCAAAGACTTGAGAGTTACGAACGAGCTTGTACCGTGCTCATCTGATCGATGTCACATATTACCCAGTTAAGAGCTGTCCAGTGCATTCAGCATGCCATGTCGTTCATCATAGTTTTTCAGCCGACTTTGAAATCACCCATTATGCTGAATTAAATTGAGCCGTCACAGAATTTTTGGAAGGGATTTAACATGCATGCTGTGAATATTGTTGGTGCTGCCTGAGATGAAATTTCTTCCCATTCGATGAATGGTTGCTAGCGGAGAGTCTACCCTGATGCCGTTCACAATTTCACTGGCTTTGAAGAGGCGCCCATACGCGATACCATCTCCTCTGGAACGTATCTTGGACGTCTAGCGAGGACCTGCTGTCATCACATTTTATGCGCGTTTGGGAAA
The DNA here is from genome assembly GCA_035128595.1 of Eptatretus atami. Classification (NCBI taxonomy): domain Eukaryota; kingdom Metazoa; phylum Chordata; class Myxini; order Myxiniformes; family Myxinidae; genus Eptatretus; species Eptatretus atami. Next base: position 91,272,215 of record CM068955.1, on the reverse strand, counting down.
TAAGCGTCACACTTATTCCCACGCGTATAAACAAATCTACGATACTAAACCCCCCCCCCCCCATCGGACCAGGGTTTACTGTGCAGACTGTACTTTCTTTTCTTTTTTTCAGCAAGTAAGGGGCAAACTTCACCCACCCGGGACTGTGGGTACTCTGCCAATTTGAACGTAATTTGCATGTTGTCGCCGAATTGTTTCACCGATCAAAACTTGAAGCCTATTGTTTTCGAGGTGCAATGGGTGAGGCCACAGTGACCGATTTCACAAGTACCGGTCCATGTGCGCTTGTTTGTCAGTTGATTTCTTGATTTCTTTTATCTTTTTGTAGAGTTTCTCAAGCACCAATTGTGTCTTCAACCTCCGTTAGCCTTCCCTCTACACTGCTCTCTCCAGTCACGTTGGTGGGTATTAATCTTCCCTCATTTCTCTTTTTGGAGTAATTTTCTGCTTGGGTGGGGGTGGGGGGGGGTGTAGTGGAGTGAATTCTGCTCGGGTTATTGGGGTTATTGTTGGTTTGTACAATATATATTTTAAAGTTTTTAAACTGTAATGTCATTGCTTGTGGAAGGCTAACAAGATGGCTGTGTTGTTGGTGTACGTGCAAGCAAGGTAAGATCTAATAGCACATGAGGCGGTTGTCATGAGATCATAAGTTGACCCGAAAAGGTTGGAGGGAGGCTTTGCAATGAAGCTATACAAAGGTTGGAGATAGGGGTACGAAGGAGCAAACACCAGACAAGAAATGGGTTAGTCGATAAACTTGTGTCGGAGTGGCGACCCGTCCAGGATTGCGTCCAGTAGCCAAGGAGACTGCTTCGGTAGCACCAACGCTCTGCACAGAGTATGGTCCCGATGGATGGATGGATAAACTTATCGACTGTTAAAACACACAAACACAAGATTGTGGTTTGAGATGAGGAAAATCTGTTGGAAGAGAGGGAGTTGTACATAACGATGCAGTGTGAAAGGAGTATGCCCTTCGCCTCGAGTTCTTCTCCGAAGATGTTGGTGATGCACCGTCATGATTGTGAGTTTGTCAGTGAGAGTCGGGGTCCACTGAACATTGTAATCCTTAGTACATTGTAATGTTTGAAAGCTTTGTATGTTGTTTGGAGCTATTTGTAGACTTCACTCGATTTTGTAGTTTAACTTTTTCAACTTTTTGTGGATTGCTGTTTCTTTAATATTGGTTAAAATAGTTCTCCAGTTCTAAGTTTGAGAAAAATATTGTGAATCTGCTGTAATGTTAAAATAATGAGAATATTTAATTCGTTTTTTTCATTGTGTTCACGAAACTCCTTTTTGCCAAAGAACTCTGCTTTAATTCTGACTCTTCCTTCTTCCATCCACAGGCGACCATGCACCAGTCATTACCAGCGCAGTCACTTCTGCCAGCTTTACCTCTTGTGGATTTGGGGGGCACACCAACCCATGCTTCTCCTTTGCATGCTCCTCGCTCCCCTGACGTCATCTCTTCTGCCTCCTCGACTCCTGCTATGCAGCACCCGAGTGCTATTCCTGAGGTCGCTTCTGAAGCATTGCGTCGAGGTCTGCGGGACCAGCCGAGGCCTAACTTGATGGAGCAGCAAGTCCCGTTGCAACCTGCTTTGCGTCTTTCCTGTGCAGGCCATGAAGGATCGGCCAAGCCTTCATTGCTTTTAGAAAGTCTGACTGGACGGGATGCATCCGGCACAGGAGCAGGATGGCCAACCGCACCAGATCTTACTCGTGAAACACCTGGTGGTGCTAAGGCGAGGTGTGTATGTGCTGATAGCATTTCAGTGCTTGTGGGTTTAAGAATGCAGGGTTCAGTGTGACAATTGCCACATTCCTACAGCTCGGATGAAGATTTTTTAATGGACAGACGGAGGTTGCCACCTCGCCGTGCCCATCCTGCTCAGGTGTACAGCTCTGATAGTCGATCAGACTTCAGGTATCTGCAGTTGAAAAGCACTCTGTCTGTCTGTTATGTGTCATTTGTCTGTTGGTTTTTAATCAACTGCTGCCATGTCTTTGGGAGATTACACATCGATTGGCTTAGAAGCTGCTTAAATGTATTTGCATTGAGGTTTTTAAAATTTTTATTTTAATTTTTTGATGGAATTGAAGCGTTTTCAGTGTTTGACTAATTACATTATTCCAGCTGGTTCGAGGTAAATCGGATTTGGCCAAGGTCAGGATGGTTCACTTGTTATCCCCACGCTTTTTGAAAACAAATGGGGGTTATTTTAATCGGGTCTGTCATGCTATCGCCTCCTAAACGGTTGGGCAGAAATTCACCAAACTTGGTCGTTTATGATTACCACATGGCAGGAAGGTGCAGGGGCAGTATAATGTTTGGCCCCTGGGGTGGGATCAAAAGGTCATATACCAAAAAATGCAATAACGGGCACATTTTTATGCCTCGGCCGATGAAGTCGCCGGAGGCATTATGTTTTCGGGTTGTCTGTCCGTTCGTACGTACGTCAGTCCGTCTGCGCTAATTTTCTCTCTTTTCTCTGCAACCGCTTATCGGATTGACACACAATTTTCACCACAGGTGCGACTACTCATGTCGAATGTTTTCATGATAATTATGACATTGCAGGTCATGTGGTGTGACAGCCATGTTGGAAAAAAGCACAAACTTTAGACCTCTATATCTACGAAACCGCTCCATGGGAAAAAAAACTTGAAACTTGGCACATGTGAAGTACACCCTACGGGAAAGAAGTGATCTTTTTTTTTTAATGATGTCATAGGTGGCTTCGTTGTGACGTCATAATTGCATACCTCGAACGCTTTATCGAAAATGCGGTCAACAAACCTTTGTTATGCAACAGATATGAAGCTTGTGGGCAAGCTTCATCAAAACTGTGTGTGTTTGGTTCAAAGGATAATGAATGAAGTGTTTACTGACTGAGTGAGTCACTCACCGAAGGACACTGCTCGATTGCATAAGCTCACAGGATTAAAGTCCAGGTCGGCTAAAAAATAAAAAAAGAACACTTATTCAACAAATTAAATAATTCTGGCTGCCATAACCTGCGTCCGATCAGGTTGAAATCAAAAACACGTGTTCCCCATCACGACTAGATCATTATTTTGAAGTTTCACGTCGATTGATGCAGCGGTTCAAGAGAATTTTAAAAATATTTTCCTTCAATCCAACATGGCTGGCAAACCATGTCACCGATCAATTATTATTCATGAACACCCTGCTATCCCCAAGGCTTGGGGAGCATGTGTGTGAAGTTTCCCCTTGATTTGTCAAGCTGTTCTTGAGAATAATATTTTTTGGGTACTTTAGGGTAATTGCAATCTGGCTGCCAAACCACGTGACCTTTGACATCGGAATTTTTTTTTCTGTTTACCAATTTATAACGGTAAACCTCGATTGGGGGTTAGCTGTTGTGTCCGAAACTTCTTCTTTCTGAGGCTTCAGGATCAGGTTGAATCCAACCACCAATTATTTTTTTAAGGTCAAATTTGTTTTATGGATTTTGCAAGTATCATGCTATGCATGACATCTTTCTTGTTTGTGAACAAAATATCTCAAAAAGTTGTTTATGGATTCGGATGAAATTTGTTGGAGAGTTTGGGTAAGCGACGACGACGAAACGATTCAATTTTGTTGAGAATCCGGATCTGGATCCGAGAATTTTTTTCAGTGATTCTTCACCTTTTGATTGATGGTGCTAAAACGATATATTGCACTAAATCTCAAAAAGTTATGGACGGATTGAGCCGAAACTTGGTGGATGAGTTGGTTAGGTGATGAGAATGAGGCAATTAAATTTAAGTTCAGGTCCGAATCGAGATCCGGTCTATCAGTGGGGGTACAAAACGTAAACTAATCAGCCTGGCGGAGGTATGCACTCTCCCGAGTGCCTTTCTAGTTCCCCGTGGGGAGTAATTGACAGATGCCAAGTTTCAATTTTTTCCGTGGAGTGGTTTCGGGTATACAGAGGTCTAACGTTTCTCCTTTTTTCCAACATGGCTGTCATACCATGTGACCTATGATGTCATAGTTATAACATTCTGCATGAGTAGTCGCATCGCACCTATGGTGAAAATTTTGTTAATTCAACAAGCAGTTATAGAGAAAAGGGAATAGCAATGCAGGCTTGCGTATGGGACCGATCGCTTAACCCCGCTTTTTGCTTCACAAGCACGGGCTAATTAACTCGAAATTTGGTCATTCCTGATGGAACTTTTTGCCATCTTTCAACTTTGCTCGAGGTGCGAAGCGAAAAGGGACGTTGGTTGATGAAACCTATCTCTGGGGAGGGTTTAAAAATGACTTTGTCTGATGAATAAAAATGGTGAAAGAGCAGTATTTACCTCTGCCACTGAAGGTGGAATGAGGTTATGTTTTGTCCCCTGTCTGTCTATGTCTGTCTGTCTGCCAGAAGGATATCTCAAAAAGTTATGGACGGATTTGGATGAAACTTGGACAGGTTGGGTGTGTGACAAGGGCAAATTAATTTGATTTTGATGAAGATCCGAATCCGAATCCAGATCTGGATAGGAGAATTATTTAATTTTCAAAGTGATTCTTCACCATTGAGAGATAGGGCCAAAAACGATATAGAACAGTATAGCATGATATTTCAAAAATGTATCGGGCCCGATATGTTCTCATGGATTAGGCTTTACGTGGCGGAGGTATGCGCTCTACCGAGTACCCTTCTGTTTTTTTTTTTTTATTCCTCCACTGCCAAAATTTCTGGAGTCATTATGCGTGCGCGTGTGCCCCTCTGTGCTTCCGTTCATCCGTGATCAATTTTTGTTATCAGTGTATTGTATTACATTACAAAGGTGTATTGTAATGCAAAGATGAACCAATAAGATTTTGGGGTTAAAGATCATGTGACCTTTTGCTGAAAGTAGCAGATTTGTGTTCCGACTTTTTAACCAAATTTGGTGCTCTTAAAAAATCGTTACCGTGATAATTTGGGAACCGCTGAAAGAATTTTGACCAAACTTGGCATAACCATGGACTGCATTACAATGATGAGCTGATTCAGTTTTGTGTTCAAAGGGTAGCCATCTAATTGAAAATCTGTGTTACTGCATTAACTTGTGAATAACTCCAGATATTTAAATCATATTTGACACTCATAGACTGCAATACAAAGGTGAAATGATTAAAATTTAGATTGAATGGGTCATTGGTTAAATGTCATGTGCCCTTTGAAAACCACTTTGCAGACCGTAACTCCAGTTAGAAGCATCTGATGCTGCCTCTTATGCCTGATGTTGCTTCTCTTCTTATCTCTCTGTCTCTCTCTCTCTCTCTCTCTCTCTCTCTCTCTTCTCTCTCTCTTCTCTCTCCTCTCTGTCATATCCCCCCACCCCCACACTCTCCCTCTGTCTCTCGGGTCTCTCAAAGGATCTTTAAATACCTCTGCTGTCGAAGATGGATGAGGTTATGTTTTCACATCTGTCTATGTTTATCTCTGTCTGTCAGTAGGATATCTCAAAAAGTTATGGACGGATTTGGATGAAACTTGCGTGGACATGTTGTGGGTGTGTGACGAGGAGTAATTGTTTTGATTTTGGCAAATATGCGGATGCAGATCCGGCCAATCAGTGGGGTACAAAATGTGAACAGTTCAGTCTGGCCGAGGTATGCGCTACACTGAGTGCCGGTGTATTTTTTTCACGTGATCTTCAATTTCCGATGGTCAAACCGAAAGTCATGAGCACGCTTATTGTCGTCACAGAAAGGTACGTGTAAGAAAAGTGAGATTGTCCGTCTAACTGGACATACCGCATTACTTTTCTACAAAATCTCCAGAATGATCCACGCATTTCTTCCAGCACTGCACGAGCTTAAAAATCCCACTTTGGTAGAAGCCCGTACGGAGCAGGAAGTCATCGCCCTCGCAGGATGTCGTTGAAGCAACTGTGATGACGCATCCATGCGTGTGTTTTGTGTTCCTCCGTGAGCAAACGGGGAACCCATCGCAAACAAACTTTCCGATATCCCATATCCCAAGGTCACTATCATCTCCTGTACGGCATGGTGTCCTATGCCAAGCTGCACAGCGATCTCCTTATCCATCACCCTTCGGTCCTCACTGATGAGTGCATCAACATTCTGCTCGTTGTGTTCGGTCATGGCGCTTCTTGGCTGACCACAGCGTGGCTGATCAGCAATGTCCATGTTTCCGTCTTTAAAGCGTTTCACCCACCTTCTGACGCTGCCAGCACCCACGCAGGCATCTCCGTACACCTGACTCAATCAGCCGTAGACATCTGCAGCTGAGTTCTCCTTCACGAGGAATCCAATCGCTGCATGTTGACTAAACGATATGCCGTCGACAGCCATTTTGTCACAATGGATTGTGGGAACATCAGTGGTTTGCATGTGCCGGGCCTGTGTTTATATGGGAGTGAAGAGATGGATAAATTTCGCTAATAACTTGTGTTTTACTATATTTGGCACAAACGTGTGGAATCCACTGACGCTCAGGACTTTCAGTACGGCGCTAGTCGATCAAGCGTAACAGAGGGTTGACATCTAACGTGGGCAGAGGCATATCCATCATCGTGCATTCACGTCAAATTGTACTTTCTCGTTTATAATGGTTTGTGTCTTTTAAAATTCTTCTTAAAAAGACGATACTTGAGTGAAAATTGTGTGATATTGAACCCCTTCTCTGGCTTCCTTTTCTTCATCTTGTTTCGATCTTCGGCCAAAATATCCTTTTGTGCGTTCCTCTTGCCTTCTGTCACTTTGAGTCCTTTTGCCTTTTTATTTTTACCCCCCCCCCCACCGTCAAAATGCATAAAGCTAGTTGTGTGTAATTACTTTGTAACAAATAGTGAATACTTGTTGTTCATCTCTTTACGCCTCCACTGACGAAGTCGCTGGTGCATTATGTTTCGGGTTGTCCGTCCATATGCATGTCTGTCCATGCTAATTTTCTCGGTTTTCTCTGCAACCGCTTTAGCGATTGCCTCCAAATTTTCACCATCGGTGTGACTACTCGTGTTGTAAAAGTACTGATAATTTATGATGTCATAGGTCATGTTTGGGAAAAAGGGAAAAATTTGGACCTCTATCTCTGAAACCGCTCTGGAAAAAAAAAAAAATTAAACTTGGCACGTGTGAAGTACCCCCGTCGGGAAACAGGTATAATTTTTTTTTGATGATGTCATAGGTGACTTCGTTGTGACGTCATAATTGCATAATACATCGAACGCTCTATCTAATCAGCATGAAAATATTTGAGGGTCAGCTAGGGCTAAAATGTATGGGGAAAAATAATTGATGATGTCATTGTTCACGTGTTTTTCTCATGAAAATCTTCAAAAATCTTCTTCTCCGAAACGGCTGAACAGATCGAGGCGAAACTACATGTATGATTGCCTATCCATGAGGAACAAAAAGTTCTCCACCTATGACGTCATAGGTCACATGGTTGACAGCCCTGATTTTTTTTTGATTTTTTTTGAAGACTAAACCTTTAAAAATCATCTTCTCCATAATGGCTTGACAGATCAAGGGGAAACTTCACTCACATGTTCCCCAAATCTTGGGGATACCAGGGTGTTCATGAATAATGAATAGGTCACATGGTCTGGGTGGGAGGAGGGAGGGGGAAGGGTGGGAGGGGGGAGGAAGGAGGGGAAGAGTGGGATGAGGGAGGGGAATTTATCAAGTAATAATATAATGATGATTTCAATCAAACTTGGTACAAGTGATATAATAATATGATGATGTAACAATCTGGGTGGATGCACATCTGCCGAAATCACGTCGTCGAAGTAGGCCCTTCTAGTCCGAAATGTTACGAGAAGTAGTCGGTGCTGCAAAAAGTGTTTTTGAGGGGTAGTTATCTCGGTACGAAGTGTTTTCTTATTCCAATTCCAAACGATTGTCATTGAAGGTGTGTGCTTGTTATGAGTACGAGTTATGATTTATTTTATTTTACTGAGTCCTTGAAGCATTGCAGCATATGTGCTCTGAATAATCGATGGTGTAGTTTGTTATGTTTGAGTGAGGTTACTTTGGCACTTGTTTAGAGGTGTAAAAATGGAATAACCTTGTCCTATTGAACATGTTAGGTTTTATCACGTCATTAGCAGGAGTGCCCAGCGTTGCTGGGCAACGCAGGGTCCCTGCACCCATCCCTTCCCCTTCCTCATCCCACCTCTCCCACTGCCTCCTCCCACCTCTCCCACTGCCTCCTCCCACCCATCCCTCCCTTCACACTCCCACCCCACCCCTCCTCTCACCACCGCCTCCTCCCGCCTACCTCCCCTGATTAGTGGAGGTCGGCTTTGGGGCTTCGCACTCTCTGGGGATGCGTACAGTGCAAAAATGCAAGTTATCTCCACAGCTGACTTGTAATACCTTCTGCCACCACCACCAGGTGGCGCTACATGATACACATTTACATAGAGAATTTTTGTCGACCTTCCCTCCCAAACCCCCACAACGAGAGATGAAACCAAGTTTGGTGGCAATTGGTCCAGTGGTTTTGGTGTGATTGGTGTTACACACACACACACACACACACACACACACACACACACACACACACACTCAGAAAATGACATTTATTTATTAGATTGCAGCTTAAAAAAAAAAAGTTTGTCATGCTGTACTTCGACACGCATGAATGTGTTTTGACTCGTTTTTGTCCTGTTTTTTAAAAATCTTTATCACTGGGCTCCTTTAGGATAAAGTTGTAACATTTTCAAGCATTTGAGAGGCTCAATATCACATGAACCTTACAACGACAAAAATTTAATTGCAGAAACTTTATTTTATTCAACAAATGTCACAAATATTTTTTTATTTGTGTTTGTGCTTTTAAAATGTATTGCTGAGAGCATAAAGGATGCTAAGTACAGTGCACGGCTCACGATGGCACGGCAGTCTGGGGTTAATCGGGTTGAAGTTGCAAGTAAATGAAATTTTGAAAACCAATTGCTTGTACTGAGAGAGTAACAGAAATAATTACACAGGGTGGCTGCGAAAGGCTGCTGTTTGTTTATTATTTTTTGTGGTGGTGTCTCTGGTTCTCATGGCTTTTGTGATGTTCATCTCTTGTTTTATGTTTACTTTGTTTGTTGGTTTCTTCTCAACACTGTTTCTGACGTTTGCTTTGTTGTCCAGAAGGTAACTTTTTGTTAAAATTTAAGCCTTAAGCTTTGTTGACGTTTTGTTCATGGCATCCGCCATTAGTTTAAAGCTTGGTTTTTCAAACCTGGGGGCGACCAAGGGGTCGCGAGCAAATTCCGTGGGTCGCGGGTGTATGCTTGCAGGAAAAAAAAATTTTTTTTTCTATATTTTGATCGTGTTCGTTTTACGGTATGTAATAATAACGGTTCGTTCAAAGTATGGAACTGGCACAACATTGACGCTGTGGAATGGGATCCAGCCGATGTCGGGCTCGCTGAAGGGCGTTCATTTTTGGCGGGAAATTAGTGGTTTGATCCAGGCCACTCAGACTCAGACTCTGACTCTATCATTAACGTCTATTCACGTCTCCACGTACGACTCGAGACCTTATTTGTGATGGCAGCACGGCCACCAGCAAATCTCAAAACGTTCTTACCAGGATAAATTCTGGACCTTGGATTTTACTACGTGGTGGATAAAAGTGGGGCACAGAGGCTCAGGTGTGTGATTTGTTTCAAAGTGCTTTCTACGGAGTCTATGAAACAAAATAAGTTGCAGAGCATTTGACGACAAAACTGCGCCTTATAGGAAGGAGAGAGCGTTCTTTGAGAGGAAACTTTTGCACTCAAGAATACGCGTCTTGACAGAGAGGGTAATTGCCATCAGACCAATTATCGGCATTAGAGGCTCTTCTGAGTGTCGAGCATGTTGCCTGCCAAGACTAAAAAGCTCACTCCATTGCGGATGAATGTGCTGCATCTGAAGGACATGGTATCTTGATGGTTGGGGAGGAAGCGGCAAAGGAAACTGGCAGTTATACCCCTCTCTGACAACACCATCCAACGCAGAATTGAAGATACGAGTCTGGACGTAACGGCTCAGGTGTTACTGAAGATCAAGGAATCGCCGTGGCACGCCATACAGTTGGACGAGTCCACTGATATCGCATCGTACGCGCAACTCATCGTCTGGGTCCGCTTCATCAAGGCTGATAACTTTGGTATGAGCCTCTGCTCATCAAACCATTGAGGCCACACAAAGGCGAGGACATTTTGGGAAAGTAGAGCAGTTTTATCGTACCATGATCTGGACTTCGGAAAGTTGCTCGGTTCTACAACAGATGGCGCACCAGCAATGTTCGGAGTGGTTCTGGATTCAAGACTAAATTGCTTGAGGTGGTCCTCAGACCTCCATGGTACACTGCATGATTCACCGAGAAGCGCTCGTCTCGTACTTTGCCAGAAACCTTGCAGAGCGTGCTCTCAGAAGTCGTAAAAATGGTGAATCACATCAAATCGAGCGCCCTCAACACTAGGTTATTTAGCTATTCTGCCAGGAATGGACGGACCATAAGAATTTACTATTTACACTCAAGTCAGATGGTTATATCAAGGAAACTTCTTCTGCATGTTACGAGCTCAAAGATGAACTGAAGAGTTCCTACGCACACAAGGGAAAACGATGGGTAGCGTTGCTTGAGTCGGACTCTTGGCTGTCAGACTGTGCTATATGGTGACATCTTGAACATCTCAATGTCCTAACCGCTCCCTCCAAGGCAAAGACGCCACCTCATGATTTTCACGACAAAATGAGCAGATTTCGTCTAACTCTAAAATTACTGGCAGACAAAGCAGCTGTAAGCGTTCGCTTTTCCTCCGTCTGGTGGAGCATCTAACGACCTGCCAGTACGATGATACTGAGCTCGACAGTCTTTCTGGGGAGATAGCACGTACTTCGGTTGCCATTGAACAGTTCGAGCACTATTTCCTGAGCTGGATGTCAGTCCTTTTATGTAGTTCGGGACCCTTTCACGGCTGCACTGACTGGATTGCTGATGAAGATGATACAGCACAAGAAGAGCTTGTACAGCTCCAGCAGGATTCAGGAGCGCAGGCTCTTGCGCGGACAAATTCGTTGTCGACATTCTGGTGCAAAATGCTGCCGACGTACCCGACCCGTCACGGCGCGCCATTAAGGTTCTCATGCCATATCTTCATCATACTTTTGTGAGCAGCGTTCTCCACCATGGTTGGTGATTAAAACAAAGTCAGAATCGCCTAGAAATGGAGCATGATATGATCCTGGCATTGTCATCTACTTCCCACGAATAGAGAAGTTGGTTTCTGAAAACAGGCTCATCCTTCTCACTGATATATCTAAATGTCATTCGGACTAAACTTCTGAAACATGTCAACTGTACGATTGGATCTGTCGGCTATTCTCCGTTTATCGTCTAATGAAATCATGCGATGGTGAATAAAGTAAACAGTAAATTTCTTGTGTCATTATGAAATCTATCTTTATATATTATGAATTGGTTTGTGAAATCTTTTGGGTCGCGCGATGTGAGAGGTTCTGAAATTGGGTCGCCACTAAAAAAAGTTTGAAAACCACTGGTTTAAAGTGTAATTCACCATTCATGTAACTGATTTACTTTGCTTTGATATTAATGTTTTGTGTTTTTGTTGTTCTTGTTTTGTTTGTTTTTCCCTCCTGCTTCACCAACATGACTTTGGTCGGACTCAGTGATCTGGATGAAGAGGTTGCGTATCTGTCATCCCCAGCGGATGCAACCCCCATCGTGCATCGCCTACCAGCGCAGCCTGGGCATCGGGAAACGAAGGGTCGGGCCTCTCCTCGTGGCTCACCAAGGGCACACCGGAGTGGTCAACACGAAGAAGGGTGAGTTTGCACCCCTGTTGGTGATTTGTGAGAGGATTGCTAGGCTTGTT
>CM068955.1:91201852-91213046 GCA_035128595.1 Eptatretus atami | reverse complement strand
CGAGAGAGTGATATAGCCGCTTTTTAATAGCCAAGAATGGATCGGTGTTCCAACGGGGCTGCGCGATAATCACCCGCTTCAGTCGGTATCCGCAGAACGGAGCGAGCGTCGACGTGGCTCGTTTCCAAGCAGCTCCGTTGAGGTACAACCTCTCGTCGCCTTCCCACAACCGAATAATTAGTAAATTGACAATTCCGGCGATTCGGATCCTGTAGAGTACTGATCAGCTGTGTGTGCAATTAAAACACACCAGTAGTTGGTTCCGCGTTTGATCCGGAAACGGCGTGGCCGACTGGATTGCTCGTCTGTGGGCTGTTACGGCCGCGATTTGGCTCAAAGCGCTGTCCGCACGCCGGTGGCGGGAAAATCTACAACAATATTATTACCATGTAGCAAATTTCTGATGAAAAACATGTGGTATACTGAATGGTTTGCCTAACAGCTGTTGACTGGGTTAAATAGTAATGTCATGGAATGTTGTCTAAAATGAAGTCGCTTACTGCATAAATTTTATGTAAGGTACATGTGTTGTTGAAAAATAACACCTAAAAGAATAAAGTCCTACGAATAGGGTTTAATCCTAGGTCTAAAATACTTATGAATTTCCATTGATTTATTTTCAATTTAGTTGATTAAGATAGACTTATTCTGCCAAACTAATTGTGACCAATATTTTCTACGTCTTTGCAGCAGATCCACATTTTGTCTTGGTGTACTCAAGATACTTCACAACAGCACTGGGTATTACAGTCTATTATTACAATATAGGATGCAGAATTTGACACTTGCTCCATTGCCAAGAAAGCAAGGGAGAAGATACCATTGACATTGATAAGTGTCTTTCTGCACAAAATCCTTTTTCATCAAAGGAAAAGCCAGTACACTCCAGTTCTAAACAAACTATGGCCTTATTCTCAGCATCCAGAACAACGGAATGACTCAGTTAGTCCAGAAACTTTTGGCCCATGAATCGATATAAATTTCAGCAGACTGAACAGCAGACAATTCTTCTGTCAGCCTAACTGCGTGACTGGTTGATACGGTAAGCTCTTTTTTTCGCCATGGAAAGCGACTGCCATTAGGATAATATGCAGAAAGCCCGACCAGTTCCCAGCCTCGTTGTCTGTTAGGATCTGAATGAGCAAACATTCATATTAGGAGATAGAAAATGGCAGCCACAAGTTTGGTTGGCTACATGTATGGCAAAGACAACTGCATGTCATTGAACTGCCTGCAGGATCAAAGACTGGACAGAGAACATCCAGGGAAAGAAACTACCACCAACAGAAGACGCTTTCAAGCTGCAATCTACTTTGCTCTGCTTATCAGCTGTTAATATGGAGAAAGCTGCCTTACCCTTCTCCCACCTATAGTGAGAGCCAAGGGGGCCACCAAAGAGGGAGATACCACACCAGCAGTACCACATTTTCCAATGTGTTTCTATTGATCACCACTACTACCCTTACATAAAACCAATGATGCCAGTCTGGAAATGTGGCATTCTGAAAATAGGTCAATAAGGTCGTTGACACCTGAATTTGGCAATTTTACTAAAAACGGCTATAGTTTTATAATTTTCATGTTACAATACCTATATACATCAAACGATCCTAAACATAGCCTATAACATGCAATAACAAAAAAAGAACTATTGTGGCTGAAAATAGTAAGGTACAGAAACCAATTTTCATTACAAATTCTTGCCCCAAAAATTCAATTTTTCATGTACTTTTTAACATCACTCAATAACAATGCATAATATAAAAAGTATCAAATATTAAGCATTCAAAGTTTCTCTGGAGTCTGCTGCAATATTCATATATAATACAATTTTAATTATCTTAAGTGTAAATTACATTTTCATCACTTTTGTCAAGATAACCTAAAATGGTTTATTCAGTACTCATGCATATGACCATTACTTGATAATTTCATATTTATTAAAGAAAAATTTGCTTCAAATATTGATATTCACACAACGGAATATATTTGTTGATGAAGTATATCAACAACACACAAGGATGGGACAGGATTTGTGTAAAGATGGGGGGGGGGGGGGGTACAAATCTTATATATGCGTATACAAATTTTTTTAAATGGTAATTTTCAATGTACTTGTTTAATATTTCACAAGAACAATATTGAGCGACTATAATGGCGGTTGTACAAACTCTCCACTTTGCATCAAATGCAATCTTTCTAACAAATTATAATCAGTTACTAAAAGGCCCGTCACACCCTTAACATTTAGCCAGCGTTGCCGACGAATGAAAAAATTTGTCTAAAATGCTGGCACACGTCGAATACGTATGGGTAAGTTTTTGTAATACGCTTAAGAGCACGCTGGCATACTCGTAGTAAACGCGAGCTATTGACAAATTTCCATGCTTGAAATTTTCAGCGTAAGACCGCACGTTCAACGCATAACGCGGCCATCAAGTTGTAGGCACGTTACGCGATCGTTGACACAACGTCGACCACCGTCTTTGTAAGTTACTCAATAAGTGGAAACACGTCGAGGTAAATGTTTTAGCATACCCAAAGAAACTTATTTCTAACCTGTAAGTAACGTGTTGTAGGCACTTACACGATCGTTGACCAGCACGCAACACACGTTCTTGTAAGTTACTCATAGGTCCGAAACCCGTCGAGGTAGGTTAGCGTCAGTGTTCCGACTCCTGTTTGTTTTTTTCTCTTCGTATGACTGTGATGTTGAACACTTTTGATTTCTAGTCGGTATAATATAATATATTAATAGCTTGCCGCTCAAACGATTTAAATCATAACCGCACTAGAAATCGAAGTGTCAACATCAACCGTAAATACCGAAAAAAAAGAAAAACGGGAGTCCGGAACACTGACCGCTAACCATTACCTCCGACGTGTTTGACTGTATAACGTATGTGACGTGTCAACAAATCGCGTAGATGCCTACAACTTATGCCAGCGTATCGGAACGTGTGTCATACGCCGAGTACGTCGAAATATTTCAACATGCTGAAAATGTGTCGACGACTACGCGTATCCAGCGTGCTCTTAACGTATCAAAACTTACCATAACGTATTCGACGTGTGCCAGCGTTTAGACATAATTTTTTTTTCATACGCCTGCTAAATCGTCAAGGTGTGACAGCGGCTTGAACACTTCGATGTCTAAGTGCAGTTTAGATTGAATCGTCGAGCCGCACTTGTAATAGGCTACGCCACGTGATCATCGGCGGATATCCTGGCCGGCGCGCTATGCATAAGATAGACTATCGTTGGCCAATAGGTTGTGAAAAGCGACAACACGCCAGCATTTCGTTGGTATAGTTAATCTCATATGTGATGAAAACGTTGTGTATGTTAACTAATAGTTATGCATCGTCAAAAACTGGAAAAAACATCAAAATAGTTCAGCGTACGCCAGCGTTTTACATCATTTGATTACCTTGCCATAAGCTGCTAAAACGTCAAGTGAACAGCGGCTTAAGATAAATACCAGAAACTGTCAACATTATTGTTGCATAATTAATGTTATACTGTGTCTGCATCTGAGTCTTAATTAACACTGTAAACAATGCAGAGAGAGTAAAGGGATTTGAACAATTTGTCCCATCCATCCACCAAGGCTTACAGGTGCATGGTTTTGGCCATCTCCAAGCAGAACACTCACTGAACAGGTATTGGGTTGACAGTCACAACACAAAGTCATTTAACAACTCTGGAGCAGCTGGCAATTGACTTCATATTTGAGGCTGGAGACCAGTGCCACCCTGCTGTGTTCGAAGCCATATGCTGTTGCATCAGGTATAGTGGAGCAGCAGGGGCCGAAAAGATGGTTATTTAGTGAGATACCTCACACCAGCAGTACACATTTCTAATGTGGTTATTATTGACACCTACTACCCTGTACATGAAAACCAATGATGCCAGTCTGGGAAATGGTGGCATTCTGAGAATAAGGTCAGTTAAGGTCCGTTGACCCCCTGGAATTGGCAACAGTAATTCCCCTTTCTCGCGGGGTACGTTTCCACCTCCCCGCGCTAAGTGAAAATCCGCGATGATGGCGCCGTCACCCAAAAGATGGAACTCGTCTGGTCTGGTCCGGTTTGGGAGTGATTGGGTTTGAGGTGCCCTGAGATCGACTAGTCTGGTCGGTCGGTTGCGCAGTGATTGGGTTTGAGGTGCGGAGATCGACTAGTCTGGTCTGGTCGTTTGGCAGTGATTTGGTTGAGGTGCCGGAGATCACCTAGTCTGGTCTGGTCGGTTTTGAGGTGCTGGTATGAGCAGTGCTCGCCAAGAGCGGCAACCTTTTTCCTTCCGAAGCATATATCGAGCACCTTTCCTTAACCTTCTCCTGGAGCGTCCAGGACCTTCCTCTTGGCCTTCGTTCCTTGCAGAAGCCTTCAGAAGGTTGCAGGGCGTTTGGGCGCATCGTGGGCTTGGAGAAAAACGCTAGAAAGTATTCGAAGTTCACAAGCGAAACTTGTCTCGTGGCGTGGTGTGAACATTGGTTCGAGCAACCACGCTTAAATTTATTGCTTAAATAATTTTATATTTTATATACTATACCGCGATGTACCAGGGGGAATCCGCAGAAAAAATTAGTTACGTTCCAGGGAAAACCGCGATGACCGGGGGCGCGATGGTGAACCGCGATTGAAGACGGGGGTTGACATTTACTAAAACGCTATAGTTTTTAATAATTTTCATGTTACAATACCTTGATATACATCAAACTGAATCCTGAACCAATAGGCTATAACATGCATAACAAAAAAAACATTGGCTGATAATTTGTAAAGTGCAGAACATTTTATTACAAAATTTGCCCCCGAAATTTTGCCAATCCAAATTTCGCATTTTTCAAATAATTTAAACATCACTCAGCACATGCATAATATAAAAGTATCAAATATAAGCATTAAAAAGTTCCTCAGTTGCTGCAATTATTCATATATAAAATATTCTATTATCTTAAAGGAAAATCTATTTTTTCATCACATTTTGTCCAAGATGTCTGAAAAAAGGTATTATTCAATACTATGGCAAATGACCAGTAATTTCATATGAAATTATTTGAAAATAATATATTTGTAAGGATATAATTGTTGATGAAGTATATCAATAACACAACAGGGATAGACTCCAGAATTTTTGGAAGGGGTGGGAGGGAGTTACAATACTATGTACTAAACCCCCCCCTTCCTCACTATCACTAAATACATATGCAAACTAAAAAAAAGTGCCACCCCTAAACCGAAACCAACCCTAAAAATAATGCCCCTGAACAAAGAATATTGATTATATAATGATCCCATATGCCACAATAATCCTGAGATTACCCCCACATTCCTTGAGATGGTCCCAACATGTGCACTGCTATAAATAGCACTCTCATCCTAGCCATGCGTACAATGTAATATGAAATTAGGTCAGTCACAACTTGAACAGAAAATGCGATGCACCTCACATACTGACAGCAATGTTTTATCGTGAAGCACCCTCTTCTCTGTTAAAATGTAGTATGAAAATATTTGTTTCTTTATTTTTTAAATTATGAAATAGTCTTGTGGATGAAGATATTGTTTGCCGAATTCGCGCCAGCCGGCGTGCAAACGGCCACGTAACTCGAATCGCGGGCAAACGTCGCCCGACCGGACGGACAATTCAGTCCGTGACCTCTCGACACAACGCCGGGAGCAGGCACGGGTGGGGTTTAACCTCACCAACGATCGTGCAATTGCCACCCGCGCAGGATGGTTGCTCGCCAAATTCGATCTAACCTAAGTTACCTGCGTGAATGGTCGACCGGGCGATCGCTACACACCAACATGCCGACTTCGATTACGAACGCTTAAGCGTTCGTTCCGTTACAGTGATAACCGAGCGGTGTTATCGTCGGCCTCGACGTATCCGATACTTACCGGGATGTTGCACCCACTACGAACCCCTTAACGTGAAGCGGATGGAAGATTCAATAGAGAAAAGACGAAGGCGAAACGGGGAAACAGTTCACACAATGCCACATTTATTTCCCGACACACGAAAGCACGTATATACAGCCCATACAGCCAAACAAGTCAAAATGCACAAAAGCAAACCAAAACAATAAAAGCAACACGACGCAGAGTTAATACCGACTACGCGCAAACGACACGGCACACTTACAGTTTTTACTTCACAGACGGCGCCAACACACATTACACAAAAGCAAAGGAAAGAAGCCAACCCTCATAGAACAAGGAGCAGAAAAGGCCCGTAGGCAAATGTGCGCGTGACTGGAGGAGCGCAAGGTCCGCGAGACCGGGGGGGGGGGGGGGGGTCCTACCGCGTCTCGTGACGCGTTGGCGGCGAGCCCAAATGCGGCCGCGCGGCGTTGCCCCGACTCCGTGCTCCTCGGCGGGTTTCGTTGGCACCAACGTGTGGGGGTGGGGTGGGAAAGGGCCCCCTTTTGCACTATCTCAAGCGGTGGGGATAAGGGAGATTGTTGATGCCCCTGGGGGAGGGGACGTGGCCGGCTGGTTGGGGTCCCGCGGCGGAGACGAGCCGATCCCACCCGCAACCACCTCGTCGCCGACCGCCTCGGACCCGAGCTCCCTTCAGTTCCGCACCTCTCCTCAGCCGACTCTCCTTCAGTTCCGCACCCTCCTCAGCCGACTCCTCTTCGAGTTCGCACTCCCTCAGTTTCCGCACTCTCGCTAAAGCGACCACCTTTCTCAGTTCCGCACTCTCCTAGCGACCACTTTGATGACGCTCTCTCACCCAGACTGACTTCCTTCATTCGCCTTGCTGCCTCGCCTTTTTATAAAGGCTGGCAGGAGCAGCTAATATGCTAATCATTCGGATCAGAATGACCTCGGGGCGGAGCCACGCCGCCCATTGGTCGGAGGAAACGGGGCGTGAACCTCCCCTGATCCTAGAATTTGCATATATCGACTTCACACACTCACGCGCCTGAGGCGGGGCCCAAGCCGCCAGCACGCTCGCTAATGGACGGAGAGAAGTGGGCGTGAAACGTTTCTGATCCGAGTTTTCCCCTCGGAAAGGCGCCATTTTGCGCGTCGCGGCTCGTGCGTTCGGCACCAAACGCCGAACAGGGCCGAGACACCCGACGTTCAGTGTTCACAGGTGGTGCGGGAATGGCCGTAGAATGGGTAGAGGTGAAGGTGGTGAAGGGTGTTCGGGGGGTTGTTGATGATTATTGGTGTCCGTTTTGGTGAAATGTCGGTGAGTGTATGGATGTGTGGAGCGTAGAGGTGGGCGGTGGCAGGTGGTTGTTGTGTGTGATGGCGGTTGAGGACGTGTGGTTTTTGGTTTCAAATATAAAGATAGAAACAGAAATAAAGGCTAAACTCAAAGCGTCGCGAGCCGCGGGATGAATACTACATATAAAATTTCTCTCGTCTATGTACAACTGTGGTTTTGGGCTTAATCTAACACATGCATTCCTATCAGATGTATGGACTCACCTACGGGTCTGCTTTAGGTTGGTGTAATGCGAATTTTCCGACATGTCCTGGAAACAGATATAGTTACCATGTTTAGCTATATTTTTGTTCTGATGGATTAATGATAGCATGTGGTATAGATGTCAGTTGAATGTTTGCCTACAAGGCTGTGTGAAGACTGGGGTTATAATTAGTTATTATGTCATGAGAATAGTGTCTAAAACTTGGAAGTTATTGCTGTGCATAATATTTAATGGGTAGAGGTAGGCATATGGTGTTGTGAAAAATATACCCGGCCCTATAAAGATATAAGTTCTTGACGAATAGGGTTTAGTCCTTGGTCTATGGGTTAAATACTAGTGTGTTTAAGTTTGTGCATATGAAAGATTTAGGTCAATTAGGGTTGATTAATAGAACTTATTACTTGGTCCAAACTTATGGTGGATGGCTTCAATCATTTGGTTTTACGCTGTGCAGAGCAGAGCCAAGCAGTTTTGTCTTGGTGTATCAAGATTACTTCACAGCACTGATGACATTTCTAGTTATTACAGTATATGGTATTGCGGAGAATGTTGACGGAGCTGCTTCCCATTGCCTAAGAAAGCTAAGGGTGAGAGGATACGCATTTGGACATTGATGAGAAGTTGTCTTTTCTGACAAATATTGCTCTTTTCAGTTGTGTCAAGTATACAGGCCAGTCACATCCAGTTCTTAACAAACTTAGTGTTCTTATTCTCGAGCAATGCAGACAACAACTGGCAGGAATGACTCAGTTGGTAGTCAGTAAACTTTTGGCCCTGTTAATCGTGATATAGTAATTTTCAGTCGGAGACTGAACCAGGGGTCAGATAATTTCTTCTGTCGGTCTACTGGCGCCGTTGGTTGTATAGCGTGGTTAGTGGATTTACTGTGGTAAGGTTGTCAGTTGCGCGATGTGAAAGCCGCATCCTGCCTTTTGGAGGACAATGATGGGCAGTGAATAGCCGCCAAGTTCCAGCCTTCGTGGTCTGTTTACGATCTGTATGGTCTGATTATAACATGTTTCATAAGGAGATAGAGGAATGTGCATGCACGAAAGTTTGTTGGCTACTGTAATGGCAAACAAACTGGTCAATTGTTGTGGATGGGGTCAGAAAGTGCGACGCAGGATGTCTCAGGTAAAAACTACTCGACGCTGAACAGAGCAACGTTCAGTCAATGGCAAACTACCCTCTGCGTTATCGTGTTTAATATGCAGACGAGATCTTGCTTTCACTCATCTTACTTTTTCGCGTCGCTATGACCTGTACTGATGATGCGAACTGGAGGCGAGTATCGGCGCTTTCGAGGTCTTGCACGTTACTTTGAGGCATCACATATGGGTGTAACACAGACTAGGGGCACTTTGGTCTTCTCTAGTCCTCAAATGATGAAGTCAATCTGCCAGGGCTCAAGGAGTTGTTGTGAGATGATACCTTTGTAGTGTGTGGAACTGTTTCAAATCTCTCAATAAGCCTGTGCAGATGGAGTGTTCTTGCCTTGGAGAGTGCCAACCATCACCAGCAGCATGCACCTGTGAAGGCTCTTTGGTGGATGGAGGGTAACAAGGATGCTAGTTATCATGAATCCTATCTTCTTGGCTTGGTCTGCATTTTTTTAACAGTGATATATTTGATAATTCTAGATGGCAGACTAGATATCAAACGATTCATAGTTGGGTAACAATAATGTTTATCAGTTTCTCTGACATTTATCTGGAGTTACAATAATTTTGCTTTAGAATTTAGATATTGCATTTTGATGCAAAAGTATGACATTGTTTGTAGACAGGAAGCAAGTCCGTGGAGTTCTCTCGGATGGATATTTCTATGTGTAAATTTATTTTCACAAAGTTAACATTGAGAAATTACCATTTAATTAAAGATATTTATAGTCAATACATAGTTTTGAATATTGTACCCCCCCTTTTCACAAATGCTGATTGCCGCCCTGCGGCTTCCTGTTGATCATCCCCAGTTATAGGCAAATCTAGTGACATTGCCTTGTGCTTGTTGAACTAAGGCTTACAAATATGTATTTGCGGTGTGAAACATAATTTTGTTTGTAACATTGTTCTTAATAAAATAATGAAATTTAATCAAGTGTAATGGGTCATATCCCATGAGGTACTGAATATACCATTTTCAATGGCATCTTGACAAAATGTGGATAAAATGTGTTATACACTGTAAGATAATTACAATGTATGTATTATATGGGAATATTGCAGCATGATCTCTAGGAGAAATTGTTTTAATGCTTAATATTTTTGATTACTTGGTTATATTATTGACATCTGAGGTAGTGATGTCGTAAGAATATTATGATTTGGAATATTTGGATTTTTTCGGGGTAATCATATGTTGTATATAACAATTGTTCTAGTACTTAACTGATTTATTCAGCGCCACTATGTTCTTTTTTATGTTATTGCATGTTATATGCTATTGTCCTTAATGATCGTTTGGATGGTATTCATGACTTTATATGGTAGAGGGTTGTGTTAAACATGATAAATTAATAAAACTGATATGCCGTTTTAGTAATATTGCAAATCAGGGTCAACGCGACCTAATTTGCCTATCTCTTCAGAATGCAGCCATTTCCAGACTGGCATCATTGTTTCAATGTACAGGGATATAGGTGGTAATAATAAACCACATTTTGAAAAATGTGGTACTTGCTCGGTGTGGGTATCTCCCTCTTTTGGTGGCCCTGCTGCTCCACCAAAGTAGTTTCGTCACCAACAAGGACATCAGGCAGCAGGTGGAAGCGCCACGTGCCCATAGCGTTGCACATCAGCCCATCGTGCACATCCCCAATGCCACCCATCAATGCACATCCCACATCCAGCTCCATCCAGCCTCATCCAAGCCCATCGTGCACATCCCACACCAGCCCATCGTGCACATCCCACATTCCAGCCCATCGTGCACATCCCGACATCCAAGCCCATCGTGCACATCCACATCCCAGCCATCGTGCACATCCCACATCCAGCCCATTGGCCCATTATGCACATTATGCCCATCAATCTGCCTACGAACACCACACAGATTCAAACAGCCACCGGAGGTGTCCGAATCATTAACTCTCCAGCCATCGAAGATGGACGGAGGTTACTGGTTTTCACCCGTCTGTTTGTTTTGGCTTCTTGATGAACAGTTATTACGGAAAAACTACAATGGACGTTGATTTGATCGACGGACAAACTTGAGGATGGGGGACTTAGGTATTGTCAAAGGATCATGCCTATTAGATTTATGGACCTTGGTCCTAAAGTCCAAGTATGTGCTCCGCTATGGTGGCCAATTTTGAAAAAAATATTTTGAATTTTGTTTTGCATTTCTACATGTTTTTAAGTGATTTCCAACCAAAATCAATAAATTTTGTTAGAGAAAAAAAAACAGAATTTTGCAACTTTTTTTCAAAAGTTTTCGATTTATTTGAAAAATATTTGATTTTATTTTTTTTGGCATTTCTAATGTTTTATGTGATTTCTAACAAAAAAAAAATGTAGAAGAAAAAAAACCAGAAATTTTGCAACTTTTTTTTCAAAAAAATTCGATTTATTTTTTTTGGCAATTTCTACATGCACGTGATCTAGTTTAGTTTTATTCCTTTGGACCAAGTCCAAAATCTAATGGCATGATCCTTTGACCATACCTAATCCCCCCACCAAGTTTCGTCAAAATCCGTCCATGAGTTTTTCCGTAATACTGTTCACAAACAAACAAACAGAC
>CM068955.1:91188855-91201375 GCA_035128595.1 Eptatretus atami | reverse complement strand
AATGATGCCAGTCTGGGAAATGGTGGCATTCTGAGAGATAGGTCAATTAAGGTCGTTGACCCCTGAATTTGGCAATATTTACTAAAACGGCTATAGTTTTATTAATTTTCATGTTACAATACCTTGATATACATCAAACTGATCCTAAGACAATAGGCTATAACATGCAATAACAAAAAAAGACATGTGGCTGATAATTGTAAGTGAAGAACCAAATTTTATTAGCAAATGTTTGCCCCCAAAAAGCCAAATTTCGCATTTTCAAATAATTTAGCATCACTTCAGCACATGCATAATATAAAAAGTATCAAATATTAAGCATTTAAAAAGTTTTCTCTAGGTCTTGCTGCAATTTCATAATAATATATTCTATTATCTTAAAAGGTAAATCATATTTTTCATCACATTTGGTCAAGGTTTGAAAATACTGATAAATGGGTATTATTCAATACTCTGGCAAATGACCATTAATTTCATTGAATTCTTGAATAATATATTGTTGTGAAGAATTATAATTGTTGATGAGGTAAATAATTAACGACACAGGGATAGATCCAGAATTTTTGGAAGGCGGTGGGGGAGGGGTACAAAATACCTATGTACTACACCCTCTCTCCTCAATATCAACTAAAAACATATGCACTAAAGAATTGTTATGTTGCAAAATACCTAACCCTGAACCACCCTAAAATAATGCCGCTGACAAGAATATGGAGTTATTAAGATGATCCATATGCCCAATAATTGAGATGACCCCAATTCTGAGATGGTCGCCACAATTTGCATGCCTATGAAAAGCTCTCATTCAGCCATGATTACAATGGTATATGAAATTAGGTCATCAACACTTGAAGAGATGCGATAAGACTAACATGACTGCAGCATGTTTTATGTGACACCCTCTTCTCTGTTATGTGAGGTATGGAAAATATTTGTTCTTCAGTTTTTTATCAATTAATGAATAGTCTTGGTGATGAAAGATATATTACTCATGTAGCAAATTTTCTGATGAAAAACATGTGGTATATGTTTAATGTTTTGCCTACAGGCTGTTGAGCTGGGGTTAATAGTATGTATGGAGAATGTGTGCAAAATGTGAAGTCATATCATGCATAATTTATGTAAGGTTACCAATGTGTTGTGGAAAATAACCCCCTAAAGAAAGAAGTCCTACGATAGGGTTTACTGAAATAGTAGTCAACCAATAGGGTCGAGAAATACAGGTCAATATTATGAATTTACATTGAATTCATTTTTCAATTTAGTGGATTAAATAGTGACTTATCTGCCACCTATCTGGTTGACATCGATTTTTTACCTTGCAGCAGATCAACATTTGTCTTAGTGTAATCAAGATTACTAACAGTCACTGAAAGTCTATTAATTACAACTATGGATGCAGGAATTTGACCTGCCTCCATTGCAAGAACTAAGGGAGAAGATCAATGACATTGATAAGTTTTTTGTCATCCTTGTAATCAAGACAGACCAGTTCCGTGTCGCGCATGTTCTTCACAAGCTAGGTCCTTATGTCTACAGCACGAACGGAGACTCATTAGTCAGAGAACTTTTGGCCATGATCTGATATTATGTTCTGGGACAGTGGTGTTGAGGGTATCACGGACAATGCAGAATAACAATTAAGCACATCACATAGATAGACTTATTAACAGTTGATAACTCCGATGTAGTTTTGGATGATGGTGGTAATTCTAGAAGTGGTTGGTGATGGTGCAAGTGTGGGTGTGCCACCGCTTTACAGATCCAAGCATCAGTTGTGAAGTTTGACTGAAATCTACTGTTTTCCATCTGTAGTGATCCTTGCAGCTCAAAGCACGATTATCCTTGGTCGCATGGTAGAGTCATCTGTGAAAGATGAGCCTGAGCACCCACAATGTACACCAGTTTTCAAGCTGAAAGGCCTAAAGCAAGATGATGAATGATAACCAGAGCGGTCAGGTGACCGCAAATGGTGATCTGGTTGCATTGAGGCTCGTTCCACAGACAAAAGTCATGCTACATCAACTATGTCAGTGGTCGCTCTATTTTTCACTGCAAGTCAAAACAAAAAGCACAATTTGCTGCCACATACATCAGTGAGGAGACTGATCAGTGAGTTACAATACCGCATCATTGACACAGACAATATTCTACCTGAGCACCTTGAGAAAGTGGTCTTGAGATCCTTGCTGAAGAGGGATGGAACCATCCAGGTTCATAACACCATCCTAAATATATCTCAAAAGACAACTATAAAAGAGTGGCCAATGTTGGGCATCATGCAGCAACGCAGGCAAGTCAGTCTGTTTTGTTCTTCAAAGAACAACAGTAAGGAGATGCTTTGCCAAAAGCATAGAGATGGTCAAAAGTTTTGAGGGAAGTAGCTGAGGATGAGACAAGTTTGGAAGACAGATTTTGACATCATCAATGGTCGATGAAAGCATTGTTCCAGCCTCTTGGTCTGCTAGCTCTGATGAGCAAAACATTTCATAAGGAGATAGAAATGGCAGCCACAAAGTTTGTTGGCTAGCATGTATGGCAAGACAAACTGCATGTCATTGAATGCCCTGAGGTGTCAGAAGAACTGGACAGAGGAACATCCAGGGAAAGAAACTACCCCAACAGAAGAGCTTTCAGCTGCATCTCTTCGGCTCTGCTTATAGCTTGTTATATGGAGACAAGCTGCTTACCCTTCTCCACTTACGCTGATGCAACAGCATATGGCGTCGAACACAGCACTAGGTGGGCACTGGTCTCCAGCCTCAAATGAAGAGTATCGCCAGCTGCTCCAGAGTTGTTAAATGACCATGTGTGTGACTGTTCAACCCATACCTGTGCAGTGGAAGTGGTCTTGCTTGGAGAGTGGCCAACCATGCACAGCAGCATGCACCTGTGAAGCCTTAGTGATGGAGGGGACAAATCATGTTCAAATCCTTTACTACCCCCCCCCCCCCCCCCCCCCCCCCCCCTCCCCCCCCCCCCCCCCCCCCACCCCCCCCCCCCCCCCCCCCCCCCCCCCCCCCTCTCTGCATTTTACAGTGATAATTCAGAACTCAGATGCAGACTAGCTATCACTATAATTAGTAACAATATGTTCGACAGTTTTCCTGGCATTTATCTTAGTAACTGATTAATTTTGTTTAGTATTAAGATTGCATTTTGAATGCCATAAGTGAGAGTTTTGTACAAACATGCCATTATATGTCCTCAATAATTTCTTTGAAATTTATTTTCACAAAGTACAATTGAAATTAACCATTTAATATATTTATAGTACTGTATATAAGAATTTGTACCTCCCCCCACCATTTACTATCAATTCTTGATCCATCCTTGTGTGTTTGTGATATACGTCATCAACAATATAATTTCCTTGTGACAATATATATTATTTTGAAACAAATTTTTCTCTGAATAAATTGAAATATAATCAAGTTAAGGTCATATGGCCATGAGGTACTGAATAAAACCAATTTTCAGGTATTTCAGGCATTGGACAATGTGATGAAAATGTGATTTTACACTTAGGGATATAATACAATGTTTAATTATGAATAATTGCAAGCAGATCTAGAGAAACTTTTTTAATGCTTAATATTGATACTTTTATATTACGCATGTGATGAGTGAGCTCTAAAGTCTAATGAACATATGAAAATTTTGGCCTTTTTGGGGCAAAATTTGTGAATAAAATTGGTTCGTACTTACTATTTCAGCCACATGTTTCTTTTTTGTTATTGCATGTTATATGCCTATTGTCTTAGGATCAAGTTTGATGTATATTAAGGTATTGTAACTATTAAAATAAAAACTATAGCCGTTTAGTAAATATTGCCAAATACAGGATCACGACCTATTGACCTATTTCTCAGAATGCCACCATTTCCCAGACTGGCATCATTGGTTTCATGTAACAGGGATAGTAGGTGGTGCAATATAACCACCATTAGAAAATGTGGACTGCTGGTGTGGGTATCTCCCTCTTTTGGTGGGCCCTTTGCTGCGCCACTATTAATCATGCACACCTCACCTTGAGATCACCAAACACACATATTCAGCATGTCCATTTTGATTACAATACCGCTTGGAATCGAGCTGTTATTGAAATAACAGACTAATAATATTTTTAACTCATTAAAAAAAAAAAAATTGAAGTCATCTTAACACATTTTCCCATGTCATCCACTGCATTTCTAGCAAAACCCTGAAAGTGTTTTTAAAAATAAATGCTCCGAATAATGTTTTATTAGAATAATATGTTTAAACACACAACACACAAAAAGCACGACACACAAACACACACACACACACACACACACACACACACACACACACATACACACACACACGTACAAAGTCAATAAAATCCTATGTTGCGATTTGTCTGTCCATAATAATTGAAATTTTCTAGTAAGCTGACTGTGATATTGGCAGAATGACGTGGGAACTTTATCTCTAATGCCTTGTTAAAGTGGCATATTGTTCTTTAATCACAGCCATAACTAACAGTTGTATAAGGTGTACCACATGACTAATTGTGTCCTCGCTGCGCGTTTGGCGTCCACAAAGCTGTAGTCCATTGGACTTGTAAATACAAACTGCAAAAATTGGGCTGTTAAGTTGAAGTTGCGCAACGGTTTTTAGACCGAGCTGATCTTTTCACATTGACTAATGTCCAGCGAATTGACTAAGGTTTGCAACTGCATATAGATTAGTAAAGGTGCAAGAAAATTACAACACAATAAGGAAAGTGACATAGGCCGTGAGAAAATCAAGGACATGTATGTGGAAAAGTAACTCTCATTGCGATGCTACTATCCAGGCGCGGATTGCCTTTAGGTTGGGGCAATGAGGACTTGCTGGGTTGGTGAAAACTAGGTATTGTGGGGAAGTTCATAATTGCTCGTGGCAGCGGAGATCACACATGTTTCACGTAGCACTGACATGTTAGCAGGGCTGTGATTAAAGAGCAATAGTTTAGCCTTACAGGCGCTTCAGGGTTAGTCAACAATGAGTTTCACAAAGCACAACCTATATCACAGTTAGCTTAAACTGAAACATAGGTTGGTCTTTTGAATGCTGGGATGTAGAAGCTTCTTATCACAATCTGGAGCAACTGCTGCCACCCACAAGAACATATGCCAAAGGTGTTCTGGCCAGTACTGGCTGTTGGGCTGCAACACCCCAGGCAAAATAGCATTCTTCCTTTCCTGTAGTAATTCTCTGCAGAATACGTAGTGGACCAGTCACGTCAACGATAGTAATACTGAGAGTACAACTCTCAATACTATTGTTGTAATGTGTGGCATTTTTGCCCCTGGGCAATCTGTGCTGCAAAAACTATATATGCCAATGCTTCAGTTTCTAAGGCATTAATCGAGGCTAAAAAAAAATGCTTCTCCCATTGGTTGAAAATTTTGTCACACCTGTTTCAAAAATGTCAAATGCAAGCTACCCAACGGTTGGGTGCAAACTTCCTTTCTATC
Source organism: Eptatretus atami (assembly GCA_035128595.1). Classification (NCBI taxonomy): domain Eukaryota; kingdom Metazoa; phylum Chordata; class Myxini; order Myxiniformes; family Myxinidae; genus Eptatretus; species Eptatretus atami. The sequence continues at coordinate 91,195,889 of CM068955.1, read as the reverse complement.
GAGTTTGTGACAAGCACGAAAAAATATGACACAATCACTAACACTGTCCAATGTCTGTCTATCTAATTTGTTGTGTGGTGTGTGTGTGTGTGTTGTTGCCATTTTTCTGCAGAAATGGCCAAACGGATTTCGTCAAACATTCAGAGGCTCCATCAATGAATGTTTTTACACATATCAGTGATGTTTCAAGTATTGTATGTTTACATATACAGTACGCGGATCGCTGCATCAGACACACCCTAATTTAAAATGAACATGTTTTTCGTCAATTCATATTTTTCCCTGTATTCACAATGTCAATATTGCTGAAAAACCAGGATATAAAGAAAGATAGATGATGTCTCCGGTAAGACAAATACAGCCATCAAGGCTCTAATTCAACATCGTCGATATATATATCTATATATATATATATATATATATATTATATATCTATATATAATATATATATATATATTATACTGTATATATATATAATATATATATATATATATATATCCAGTTATATATATATATATATATATATATATATATTATATCTATATAATATATCCAGTATATATATATATTAATATTTATATATATTATATATATATATATATATATATATATACATAATATATATCGCAGTATATATATATATTATATATCATATATCCAGTATATATAATATATATATAAATATATATATTATATATATTATAATATATATCCAGTATATATACTATATATATTATATATATTATATATATATATATATAATTACATCACATGTATATTGTTAACAGATGTGGAAATATTCGCGTTACACCATAAAGGGCCCGTAGGTGAAGATATCTCCTAAGTACATGTGTAGTTTAGCACCAGACCCGTTGCATAGAGGGAATTTAATGTGATTCTCGGGTGCGACGCTTTGAGTTAGCCATTTTTTCTGTTTATCTTATTTGAACCAACCAACGTCTCATACCGCCATCACACTCCACAACATTACCACGCCACCCCACCCATCTACGCTCCCAACATAACACTATCACCGCCATTCCCAACGGCACCATCCAATCAACCACACCGAACCCTCACCCACTTACCTCTCATCCTTCTACGGCCATTCCGCACATGTTGAATCACTGAACGTAGGCTGTCTCGGGCCGCGTTCGGCGATTGGTGCAGAACGCACCGAGCCGCGAGCGCAAATGGCGGCCTTTCGCGGAGGGGAATAACTTCCGGATCAGAAAGCGCTTCACGCCCACTTCTCCTCCGTCCAATAGCGAGCGCGGGCGGCTTGGCCCGCCTCGCAGAGCGTGTGTATGTGAAGTCGGTATATGCAAATTTTAGGATCAGGAGAGGTTCACGCCCATTTTTTGGCCCGACCAATGGCTGACCGGGGGGGGGCGGCGTGGCCCCGCTCCGAATCGCGTTCTGATCCTAGAAAATTGCATATTGGCATTCTCCTGCCGCTATAAAAAAGGCGACGCAAGGCGAATCGAGGCAAAGTCGGGTTCAGGAGAAGTGGTGGAACTGAGAAGAGTTCAGAAAGAGTGGGGTTCTGGAGTTGCCTGAGAGGGTCGTCGAGAAGTGGCTGTTGGGAACAGGAGCGTTGAGTGGTGGAGTTGAGACGAGTGCGCGTGGTGGAAATGCAGGGCAAGGAGCTTGGGTCCGAGGCAGAAGGACGGCGGGTCGCGATGAGGTTGCGGTGTGGGGATTCGCTCATCTCGTCGCGGGAACCCAAGTCGCAGCAGCCCACCTCGCGCTCCCCAGGGCTCAAACAATCTCCCTTTCCCCCGCACTGAGATAGTGCAAAGGGGGCCCCATTCCCACCACCCCACGTGGTGCCAACGAGCACGCAGGGGCCGGAGTCGGGCACAGCCGGCGCGGACACTTTGCGGTCGCCGCCACGCGTCAAGAGGACGCGGTAGGTACCCCCCCCCCGGTTCACGCTCTGGCCCGCTCCTAGGTCCGGCACGATTTGGGCCTACGGCCTGTTCTGCCTCCTTGCTGTGAGGGTGGCTTCTTTGTTTGCTTTGTGTAAATGTGGTTGGCGGCCGTCTGTGAAGTAAAACTGTATAAGTTTGCCGGTGTGGCGTAGTCGGTATAACTCTGCGTGTTGTTTGCTTTATGTTTTGGTTGCTTTATGTGCATGAGAGAGAGTGCTTGTCTTGTGGGTGTGTGAAATAAATGTGGCATTGTGTGAACGTTTCCCCGTTTTGCTTCGTCTTTTCTCCGTTGAATCTCCATCTGCTGTTCACGTAAGGGGTTCGTAGTGGGCTTAATACGCGCGGTAATTTAATCGGAACCGCGGCGACGATAACACGCTCGGTTATCACTGTAGCACGGAACGGACCATTAACGGTTCGGTGTCCGTAGTCGGCCTGTGGCGTGGTACGATCGCGGTGACCATTCGCCGCAGGTACTTAGGTAATCAAATTTGGGCGAGCACCCTATCCTGCGCGGGTGGGCAATGGCACGATCGTGGTGAGGTTAAACCCCCATCCCGTGACTAGCTCCCGGCGTTGTTCCGAGAGGGTCCACGACTGAATTCCGTTAACCGTGGGCGACGTGCCGCGATTCGAGTTACGTGGCCGTTTGCAGCCGGCGGCCGCGAATTCGCAACAATAATATAATAATATATATATATATATAATATATATATATATAATATTGGTGTTGGCGAGTGTTAGGGTATAAGCGGCTTGGTACAAAATGGTCCTGAGTTCAGCCCGTTGGCCGCTGATATTAATACACACCAGGAGGTTGACTCAGCCTGTCATCCTTCCCGAGGTCGGCGAAGTGAGTACCAGTGTATCGGCCGGTGTATTCCCCGGTTAGAATAGGTGTCGAATATCCCTAGTGTCGTAAGTGGCGACCAGGGTTGCGTCAGGAAGGGCATCCGGCGTAAAACCTGTGCCAAATGCATTATGCGGCGATGCATAAACGGATGATCCGCTGTGTGCGACGCCTAACGGGAGCAGCCGAAAGAAGAAGAGAGAAGTATATATTAAATGTAATATATATATATATATACATATATATACGGTATATAAATGTATTATATATAATTATATATTAATGTATCATATTGCAGATGAAGATATGCCCATTATCAGTGATACATCAGTTCATTCATGAAGCCGGATCGATTTTGAAGCAAACCAATATAAAAAATTGAAAAATTTGAAAAAAAAGACTTGGATTATTTTGGATTTTTATGCCTCTGCTGACAAAGTCCGCAGTGGTAATTATGTTGTTCGGGTTGGGTCCGTCATACATACGTACGTACGTTCTGCAACCGCTTATCCGATGGACAAATACATTTCACTGTAGGTGCAACTAATGTAAAATGTTTTAAATGATAATAATGACATATAATGTCACGTGGTGTGGCAGCCATATTTGGAAAAAAGGGGAAAAATTGGACCTCTGTATCCTCAGAAACCGTCCCAATGGAAAAATGAAGTTGGCACAATGTGACAGTACTCCCTATGGGAAACAAGAGGGATATTTGGATGATGTCATAGGTGGCTTGTTTTATGATTGTCATAACTGCAAACGTCAAATGCTTTTATCTGATCGGTATGAAAAATTTGAGGGTCATCACGGGCTAAATTGTAATTGGGGGAATTGAGACGTCATTGGTCACGTTGTTTGGCAGTCCATCTTGTTTTTAACATTAAACTTTCAAAATCTTTATTCTCTGAAACGGCTGAACAGAATCGAGGCGAAACTTTACCGGTATGATTTCTTCCACGGGGAACAAAAAAGTTCTCCAACTAATGATATCATATGTCACATAGTTTGGCAGCCATATCGCATTTACCCTCAAAGCTCAAAAATCATCTTCACTAGAAGGTTTGCAGATTGAGGTAAACTTTCACCCACATTTCCCCCAATCCTTGGGATACTAAAGGTGTTCACAAATAATTAATAAGGTCACATGGTCGGCAGCATTATTGGATTTAACGAAAATTTTGAAAAATTATTGCTCTTGAACCAAACATGAAACACCACAATTATGATCTTCGTGTCAAAAGGAGTATGTGTTTTTAATTTTCAACCTGATCAGATGCAATAGTCTGGTGGCCAGAATTTTAAAATATTTTTAATCTGGGTTCAGGGATGATGTCAAGGTGGCTTTTGTTATGATGTCAGAATTGCTATGTCGAAACCGCTTTTCGCGATGCAGATGAAAATTTTGAAGGTCATCTCGTGTGCGAAATTTGTATTGGGGGGGGGGGAGGGAAATTGATGACATGTACATGTTCATGTGGGTTTGGCACAGCCATTATAGTTTTTTTTAAACATAAAAACTTTCAAAAATCTTCTCACCTGAAACGGCTGAACAGATCGAGGCTAAAACTTTACAAGGTAGATGGCCTATCAGAGGAACAAAAGTTTTTCACCTATGATGTCATAGGTCAGATGTTTGGCAAGCTATATTTTTTGAGAAGAAAATAAACATTTTAACATTTTCTTACTCAAAGCGGCTTGACAGATTGAGAAGGAACTCACCCACATGTTCCCAAGCCTCCGGGGATAACCTGGTGTTCAGCAAAATAATTAATTAATACTTTCAGCATGATCTGGCAGCCATATGGAATTGAATGAAAATCTTTAAATGAAAAAAAATTAAAAAATGCATTTGGGATCTTGAACTGCTTCATTGATTGAAGTGAAACTTCACACTATGATTAGTAATCAATGGGAAGATAATGTTTTTTAAATTTAAACTGATCAGACGCATGGTCTGGCAGCCAGACATGTTTTTTTTTTTTTTTTGAATCTGAGGTTCAGGATTTAAATAAATCTTGGACAAGTACATTTGCACAAATGATGTAATATATGTGGGACCGAGGCTATCTGTCAAATCGCAGAGTGCATTCTAGTATTTTTTAATCACTGCTATCGTGCCCTAAGCCCATTGTAGCTACGGAAAGGGAACATTAAATGACCAACTGAATCCCATTCCTTAGTGGGTGTTTGGGGAGTGTTTTAGGACCCACAAGAAAACAACAAAAAACAACAAATTTTAATTTCTTCAAAATGCCAATAGTTATGAGACAGCACCCTAGCAATGCTGGTACTCCTGCTAGTATAAAACATATATCTCAAATATAGCTTTCAAACCACTGGACTAAATTTACTACGCTCACTGACTGACTCACTCATCATAATGTTTCGTACTTTCTCGTGACTATAAAACTGAAATTTGGCATTCTGGTGTAACTTAAGGGGCAATGATTGCAGGAAAATCACAAAACTGTTGGTAAAGTGTCCAAAAACAAAAAATATCCATAAACGAAAGATGGTCTGTGCAGCTTTGGTCAGCCTCAACGGAGGTCACACGATCTTGTGGGCAGCTGATCGCTCACTAGTGTTTCTCGGTTTTTCCAGTAGTATGATTTAGACAGTGTTTGTGGGTTTTTATCCATTTACGGTCATTGTAACGTGGGGGGAAGTGTAAACATTAATTGTTTACATAACGATATAACAGGGAAGTGTTAATTGTGCAGATTTCAGTTTTGCGATGTTTACATATACGGGTCAGATCTCTGTATCAGACACCTTTTATGACAAATATGTTTTCTCGTCAATTCATATTTTTCCTGCATCATCGATTCACATTCCCTGAAAGACCAGGAATATAATGAAGCTCGTGTTTGTCCTGGTAAAGATGAAATGCAGTCACAAGGCTCGAATTTCAAATGGCCGTCGATAAACAAGATGAGATTTTCAAACCAGCAGGTTGTGAACTCGTGTAGAATGTTTTATGACATATTATGACGTCATTCGCGTGGTGTGGCAGCCATATTGGATAAAGAAAACTTTTGACCGTCAAATTAATTTATCGCGAAACATCAAAATAAATATTCATTTTTATCGCTCTCCTTTTCGAAGAAAGAGAAGCAATAGCGATACCCCCGCGTGAGCTGAAATGTTAAAGTTTTTGGTGCAAGTTATTTTTTCCTTTCTATGTTTTTATCTACACAATATTTTTTTATAACGCCGATATATATATATATATATATATATAAATATAATATAATTATATATATACTATATATATATATAATCAGGGCGTATTATGTGATACCGGTCGTCTGCGCCGTCCTGATTCGTCTGTCTGTTCTGTCTGTCTGTCAGAGCCGAGTCGTCCGTCCGTTCCTGTCCGCATCTAACTCCAAAGGTTTTCACTTTCACATTTCATATTTGTACACGTAGGTACAGACTGTGGAGACGGTGGTGTCACGCATACGTTGTCATCTAAAGTGTTGGCCATGGCAACGCAGGATGCTGTTTCCATCCTTTCCCTGTCACCTCTACTCCAAGTTTCAATTTCACGTTTCATATTTGGTATATAGGAACAGACGTGGAGCTGGGTGTTGCCGCGACAATACGTTTCGTCATCTAAGTGGTTGCCATGGCAACCAGGATGCTGTTTTCCATGTAGTAGCACAATTCTGTATATACCTTCTTGTTCGGGAGTATATTGTGCTCACTTGCGTTCCTGTTACTTGATTAACAATATACAAATACATATATGCTTTAAAATTATTTGGATCAGACTTCACTGCAAGCTTTATAAAAAATATTATTAGACGAGTCTAAAACGATAAATGTATAAACAGGCGAGCATTGGGGTGGCTTTGACACCACTCTGGTATCATTAGCTCTGCCACAAAAGTGGGCAGAGGTTATGTTTACACATCTGATTGTCTGTCTGTCTGTGAGCAGGGTATGCAAAAGTTATGAGTTGGAGTGCTGAATGAAACTTTTGTGGACCATGTGGACAGATGGCAGATGAACGCGTGGGTGGATCCAGTTGGGTGTGCGACAACTAATTGATTCAATTTTGGTGAAGATCAGATGTGGGATCCGGCCTATCAATTGGATCAAAAGTAGAACTGCTCAGCTTGGGCGAAGGTATGCTCTGCTACTGATGCCATCTGGTCCCTGTGTTTTTTGTGTCGCTGGTGAAATATCATCCTTCCAGGTACAAATACATCTGAGCCGCAAGGGAGACGTGTGTCAGCATTTGT
>CM068955.1:91150492-91161540 GCA_035128595.1 Eptatretus atami | reverse complement strand
CATGTGATATATGTGCATTTTGCTAATTGTGACTGTAAATATATGTGTGCTATCTGTGTGCGTGTAATAAATGTGTGCTTGTTGAATTGTTTCGCTGCGTCCTTTCCTTTGTGGGTCTCCATCTTGCTTTACGTAAAGGGTTTGGTCAGAAGATAGAGGGACGGACGCCGATAATTATCAGGAACCATCGAGGCCGACGATACAACGCTCGGTTTCCCGATAGCACGCACGGGATTGCTTAGGCGGCCGTGTCCGAAGTCGACCTGCGGCGAGGTGCGGTCGCCTCGTTTACCATCGCTGCGTCTTAGGTAGGTCGAGTTTGGCGAACAACCCTATCCCACGCGGATGGCCGATTGGCACGATCGTGGTGGGGCGAAAGGCCCACCCGTGACTGGCTTCCCGGCGTTAGTCCGAGAGGGTCACGACGGAATTGTCCGTCGGTGGGCGACGTACCGCGATTCGAGCCACGTGGTCGTTCGCGCGGGCGGCGCAATTCGACAATAACTAATATATAGTCTTTATAGTTTACACTTGGATTTCTCTTTCTTTATGAGGGTGGACACTTCCCGATGTGGTTGAAAAATAATTAAAGTTGAGTTTACACTTTAACCCCAAAACGTGTTTTCAACATAAAAGGCAATTCAATGTTTATGAATCCCCATCCCTTTATCATCGGAACTGCAGTGGAGTGGTGAGTGGTGACGAGTCATGTGTTCGGAGTTCGCACCTTCTGATTGGTTGCGTCGGAATCTTGGACTCAGTTTTGTTCATGTAAATAAATGACCCGTGATGTCATAAAACGCTTCCACAAAGCAAATAGCGTTTGTTGAAGCAAGAACAACGATTTAATATGACGTGACGTGACGTGAAGAAGAAGAGGAGGCCATTAAACCGATAACTCGAGTCGGTGGTGTAATGGTTATAGGAGCCGCTTGACGTCTGGCAGGTCGGTGGTTCGAATCCCGACAGTCATACTAAACATTATAAAACAGTACGTGATGTTTCCTTGCTTGACGTTCAGCATTTTAAAAGTAACGACCATGAACAAACGACCACGTGTTGGTAATCACAGAGCAGGCTTTATTAATGGGCCGAACATCCTCCTCCTGCGTTAATGTTCCTTGTGAGGGGATTCACGTGTCGGCTGAGGGAAAGGCTGTGGAAGTTGGTGCCTTGATGGGAGAAGCGGGACACCCGGTGAGTCCGATGGCTGCGCGAAGCTGAGGTAGGACTGGGACGGATAAATCGGGGTTTATTCACATGTAAATAATGCAATGTCCTGATGTGATCACGCACGTAGTTGCAGATGCACAGGATCTGCTTGAAAACGTGAAGCGGACAATGGGATGAGCTTCATTGGAGACTGTAGAGGAGTGAAGGAAAGGGGAGGCCAGTGAGGAAAGGGGAGGCCAGGGATCGGAAACATTTTTTTGTGCACAAATAGCCAATCGTACAATTGGAACACGCAGTTAACGTTGCCCCACTTCTTTGTGGGAAGTGTAATTATGAAATAGTGCAAAAACAAGTCTGAAGACGACGATGGTTCATGGAACGGTATTTGACGGTGGGCTTGTAGCAAGGTATTATGTACACATTTAGAACACGGGGGACCAAAAAATGAAAGTCATTGTACGATTAAGTTTTGCATATCATTTGTTAGCCAACATCATGGGGATTCAGGATCTAGTTGGGCAGAGCTTAATTCTTCCTCTTTCTATTGCTCTGACAGGGTCAAAGTTGGTTATTAATTATCTGTATCAAGGAACCACTCATATCATTCTAAAATTGGTCTGATTGCTTAGATATGTATTATACACTAATTGGAAACCACATATATGGAGAATATTTGGTTTACCTGATATTTGACCTTGAGCAAAGAGGTCAAGGTCATATGAAATTAACAAATTGATCAAATTGATCAGTGTTCATTCAGGTCATAATATATATGCACATAAACTTAATCATAGAAATACATGCTGTGAGGAACCAAACTAACATCTTAGGATTAAAAGTGCAGATTTCTTTAAAACGTTACGTACTTCCTAACGACCTTTGATGTTCTGTATACTGAACACAAACTGGCCTTTGGTATTGATTTTTATATCATAGGGCCATCTTGGTAAACTTAATGTATGGTTATAAAATCAAGCTTATAGCTACCAGTAATTTTGTAGCAGCTTGGTAAATGCAATTTGTTACGTACAGTACTTCCTAACATTTTTGACCCAATCATGGAAGTGAACCTAAAAACTGGTATGTAGTAATGATCCATGTTGAAACTTGCCATTTTAAATCATCACTTTATGCAGAAGTAAATTGCTATTTAAGATGTTCTATCAAATGCATTTCAAATTTCTGGAATAAGATTTTGTAAGCTTCACTATGACTGGGGGAATTTTGCAAAATCTGAGATTTTACACATTTGAAGGTGCCAAGATATGCAGAAGGTCATAAGAAATGTAATGTTTTGAGGAATTGTTCTATTCTTATGTATAATGATAATAATCAAACAAAAAATGCATTTTCAACCATTTTGGACAACATATACAATCATACATGTAACCCATTTCTAAAAAAATAGCATAAAAAATGGAAAAAATAGCCTGTGTTTGGATAAAAAAAAACATGCTTGTAAGCAACTATATCCATAGGACCCATAGCAAAGTATACATTTTCTGAAAGCACAGACACTTGGGCATTATAAACATTAAGATTGTTTATTGGGTAGTCGATGTAGTCGAAAAAAAAAAAATTTTTTTTGAGATTTGTTCTACCCTCATTATCAGTATTTAAAATGGCGATTTCAGTTAATACAATGGCGATTTCGATGAAACTTGGTTGGTAGGTTCATACCATGACCTAGTTGTGTGTAAATGAGAACCGTTGCTATGGACACCACCGTTGCCTAGCAACGGACTTTGAAATTTTAGAAAAATCATAAAAAATTTATTTTTTCGAAAATCAAAAATCGGGCACGAGCGACTGTGGGCAGTACATTCAGCCATATTGTCAAAAATTTCCAGCCGGATCCTATGAAACTGTCGGAGAAGATAGACTTTGAATGAACCCTGGTCAAAAACAATAAAAAAACGAAGTTCGTTATATCTCAGAGACTATGAGTCAGATATACATGAAACTGGTATGGTAGGTTCATGGTATGTCCTAGTTATGTGTGAGAAAGAACCGTTGCTATGGACCCCTCCGTTGCCTAGCAACGGCAGAAAAACCTCTAAATGTGGGGGTATTTTAACGAAAAAACAATCTGCAGCATTAACCCTTGAAGCTAGAATCATGAATTTCTTTGCTTAATCCTCAGGTCATTCCCATCGAACGGGCCATCGCGTCAGGTTCTATGGGGTAGTCGACTACCCATGTCCGCCTACCGGCTTGTCTTATTAAACTGGTTCAATTTCTAAGCTTTCTCCTCATTTAGGACCACAGTGTACACAATACCATGCTACAAGCCGATGTAGATTGTTTCAGAAGTCAAGGATGAGACAATGTGATAATTTTTGACCAAGTTATAAAATGATCAACATGATGTGGTACGAGTGACAGGTTATTAGCTGCAAAATGTCGAAAACCCCGTTTCGTTCAACAACTTTCTAAATTTCACCTTTGCATAACCTTTAAAGGTCACAAAACAATGTTGTGGACATTAAAATAAGGAAACAGGATACGTGCTATAGCCCTATTGGAGTTAGTTTCGTCGAAGAAGGTCGAAAACCCGGTTTGATTCCCACAACTTTGAAAATTTGACCTTTCTGGCCTTTAAAGGTCAAAGGTTAAGGACTATGACCTTTGGTGCAAAACTTCCTCTGGAACATTCCAGGAACAATATAACGTCATATAGGCTATATGGCATTTCGCGCTCCTCGGATTATCCATACTTTGATGAAATCAGCGTAAAAACAAACTTGTAGGGGGTGCACAGGCAAGATGTTCGAGATAGAGCAAAATGGTTTCTAGACTTTAGGTGGGGAATGACCTCAAGATTATGCACAAAAAATATTGTCATCCTAGCTCTCAAAGTTTGGGCGGTCATATGATTTTTATGTCAAAATTTGCAATTTTCTAAGTTTTTGACCTTGTGACCTTGACCTTGGGACGAAATGAAAAATCGGACAACGTCAAGTTTAGATAATTCATTTTGCTATTCAAATACCGAAGAACCCATTCCATTCAGTCAATTCCCTCGAGAAGATAGATTTTTAAACCGACTACCCCTAAAAATGGCTATTTTTTGGGCGTGGCTCCGCCCACAATGGGCGTAGCATGCCCTCATCCAGGAAAACACAACTAGACATTGATATCAAACACATAACGAAGTTTCATCAAGATCGGCTCAAAGTCTATGGGAGTTATGCTCTGGACAGACAGACAGACAGACAGACACACAGACATAACGAATATAGTGGTCACTCTGGCTGGCGTTCCTGAACCAATTAAAATTTACCATTTCACCTCCATTAGTGTTTTCTGTTTCAAGCAAAGCTCAAGCAATGCCCGACTTTGTTAAAGATTTGGAATTCCAGAAAAGTTTCAGTAAAAACGAAGATGAAACGATTCAATTTCAAATTCAAGTCTGTGTTATGATATGGTGCAGAGACTGGAAAAAACGAGCGGGGAAATGGAATGCAAACTGATGTACGGTCTTCTGTCATAGATGTTAAAAAGATTTCCAAAGAACGAAGATGGCGATGGGTAGGACGGGTAATGAGAAAACAAGAGGGACATCTGACTAGAGAAGGGATGTTTGGACACCAATGGGGAGGGAGAGGGGGAGGGGGAGGCCAAGAAACACGTGGAGAAGTGTTATAAATTAACTTCAGTCAGAAGTATGCCGAGAATTGCTCAAAACCGAGCAGGATGGAGAAATCACTTTTTGGCTCTGTGCGTTGAAAAGCACAACAGGTCGTAAGAAGAAGAAGAGAAGAAGAAGATCGCCGTTTTCTCATGGGAATTCTGCGGAGCTGCATCGTTTTGCTGATTTCCTTGACGTCCAGTTCATAGGTGGTCAACTTGAGCTTCATGTAGGCATTAAGACTTTCTTCTGTTAATGTTGAGTGTAAATTATTTGTAATGTAATTGATGCAATAGGGAGAATGCCTGCTCGCACGTGCAGGTACATCCAAACATTGCTAATGGAGCAAAGGTGACATCCTGCATTGTGCTCTATGTAAGTGTAAGTTCATTCCAAGTTTGCATAATTTGGTTATCCTCTTGCGGTAATTTCTTCAAATCAGTCCAGTTGTGCAGCTTTGCTAATTTTGCGTGTTGCCGATGAAGACTTTCCAAGTTTGAATTGAGAGTGCAAAATTTTTCCGCCAAAATGTTCCATTCCTTGAAGTCTGCAACTTCTATCGACAGATCTCCAACTGAAATGCTTGGAATCGCTGTCAAGTCCAGTGCTTCCGCACAAGTTCCACGGGGACGAAATATGAACTTGAACAAAGGGCTGTGTCTGCGAAAGACTACAAAACGAGACTTCATCGTTATTAGTAGATCGAATGTAAACGTCACGAGCAGCTGCAAATAAAACCAGGCCACAAATGCCATTATGGGACAGGCCAGGGGCAATAAACAAACAAACAAACAACAACACGAGTGTGTAGGATGGGAGGTGGATCTAAATTTGATGAATATACACCACAAAATTAAAACCCACAGTCATTTGTAAATGTGTTTTATGAACAAATATGGTAATATTTTGAAATGTGTTAGGCTTGTTTATCTGATCTTTATATGTACATTTGCAGCGATAAACTTTGAGGCTCTGCGAGTCACATTGGCATTGTAGAGAAGATCCATAGGTTGACAACCCCTGACCTTGTGGTATGAGTGAAGAACGCGTCCTTACGGACTGGTTAATTTCCTCCAAGAATTAGATTGGTCGATTCAACCCCAATAATTACAGATGGGTTAATTCCTCCAAAGAATTATGGATGGGTTCATTCCAGAGAGGCCAAATGGGGGGGGGGAGCAAAAAGTGCCTTATGTGAATGCCCGAAAGGTCTGACGACATCACTGAATTAACTTCACTGTAGGTGGTTTCTACCTAACTTCACTGTAGGTAGACGACATCACTGTAGGTGGTTTCTAAAATGCATCATATCCTTTGACTGCAAATCATCTTGTCATTACAAGTCTTTCAGAGCCTTCATGAGGCAGACCTCAAAATTTCTTCAAAATGATTGGCCAATTTTAATTTCCTCTGCCACCGAAAGTGGTTGGAGGTTGTTTTCCCGTCTGTTTGTAACAGGATATTTCAAAAAGTTGTGGACTTATTCGGACGAAATTTGGTGGAGTGCTTGGGTATGTGACACGGACAAAATGATTCGATTTTGGAAAAGATCCGAATCCGGATGCGAGATTTCTTTTTTTTTTTTTAAAGTGATTCTTCACCATTGAGTGATATGGCTAAAATGATATGTAGCATGATATCTCAAAGTTTAGGGATGGATTTGGATGAATCTTGGTGGATGAGTTAAGTTGCAAGAACAAGCCGATTAAATTTCGATTCAGGTTCAAATCCAGATCTGGTCTATCAGTGGGATACAAATGCAAACTAATCAGCTTGGCAGAGGTATGCGCTCTACCGCATGCTCTTCTAGTCATTCCAATTTAGCCATCGTGTGATTCCGCTGCATGTTAACTATGCAGTTATTTTTCATCCACTGTTTCTCGTATTCGCTCTCATCTCCCAGTGCACTATTCTCTTCACCTGTGGATTTCCCCTTATCCTATGCTTGATTGGCAATGCCCCTTTGTTCAATCGACTTAAACTTTGGGTTGTTTCTAGGAGGTGTCATTGCATATTGAAATATGTAGTTACCCCACGCATGTGAAGCGAAATGCAAGGTTAAGCAATTGGTTCATGTCTGTCTACAAATGTCAGTTAATGATTGAGGAACTATTTAATTGAAATTGAATGTTGTATTTTGAACATGCATGAGAAAACGAACCTGTGGTTCAACAGTACTTTGGCTCTGAATTCGTCTCGATCGCACATGTGCAGAGAGGAGATAATTGTTTTAGTTTGTTGCCTGTTTGGCAAAGAAACAAAATTGAAAATCATTCAAAACAGGAAACTTACTGTTTTTAAGGACGTCATAAAGGACATAAACAACAGGCACCAGGAACTAATGTAAGGTATTCTAAAAGACGCTGCGTAAACGGTGGTAAACTTCTGAATGTTAATTTATTTATTTATTTTTTTAATATGACCTTCAAAACCTTTATTTTACTTCAATTAAATGGTATTCTTGAACACTGTAGAGCACAAATCACCTTTTTGGCACTTTCAAAACCACCGTTTCACAGTACTTGGACAAATATCTTACAGCATTTTACGTCGTCATGACCAATCAAATTGCAGCTCGTGGAATGTTCAATTGTTTATTATGTTTCCTCTAGTTATATTATTACCTTTGCCACAGAAGGTGGACGGAGGTTATGTTTTCACCACTGTATGTTTGTCTTTGAGCAGGATTTCTCTAAAAGTTGTGGAGTGATTCGGAGAGACCTTGGTGGACAGGTTGAGTATATTTTACGAGGACGAATCGATTCGACTTGGGTGAAGATCCGTATGCAAGAATTTTTTTTTATGCCTCCACTGACGAAGTTGTCAGAGGCGTCATGTTTTTTCAGGTTGGCTGTCCGTGCTAATCTTCTCTCTCTTTTTTTTTTCTGCAACCGCTTATCTGAGTGACTCACAAATTTCACCATTGGTGCGACGACTCATGTAGAAAGTTTTAATGATAATTATGACATAGGTCACGTGATGTGGCAGCAATGTTGAAAAAAGGAAATTGGTTCAGAGGTGGCTTCGTTGTGACGTCATAATTGCATACGTTGAACACTTTATGCGATCGGTATGAAAATTTGAGGGTGAAATTGTATGGTGGGGAAAAAAAATTGATGACATCGGTCATGTGATTCAGCAGCCATAATTTTTATCCGGCACCCTTGGTGCGGAGGCATTATGTTTCCGGGTTGTCTGTCCGTCCGGATTTTCGTTTACGCGATAACTCAAGAAGCAAATTGTAGAATTTCATCACACTTGGTAAAAAGGTAAAGTAAGACAGGGCAATTAAGTGATTAGATTTTGGGCCAGATGTGATAAAGGTCAAGGTCAAACTCTGAAATTTTACTGTTTACGCCCTAACTCAAGAAATATTGGACAGAATTTCATCAAACTTGGTACAAAGGTAAAGTTAGACAGGGCATTAACTGATTAGATTTTGGGCCAGATATGATAAAGGTCAAGGGTCAAATATGTCAATACTCAAGTGTTTGTGCGGGAGAGCGGAGGCATACCCGTTGACTGCGCGCAGTTGAATTACTCTAGTTTTTGATTGTTTTGGAATGTATTATTGAGTTTTGAGTATTTATTGTTTACATTGAATTGTTGTAAAGTATTAATGTACTGCCACTAAATTTAGTATCTTTCACCGACTGGCACACCTATATATACATATGTATGTATATATATATATATATATATATATATAAATTTTTTTTTGTTTTGTAATAAAAAGATTCAAAAGTCTCTCTTCTCTCTCTTCTCTCTTTCTCTCTTCTCTCTTCTCTCTTCTCTCTTCTCTCTTCTCTCTTCTCTCTTCTCTCTTCTCTCTTCTCTCTTCTCTTTTTTTTTTTTTTTTTTTCTTTCTCTTCTCTTTTCTCATTATCTCTCTCTCTCTTGCCCCCTGCTGGCTGTTGTACGTTGTGTGTACTGTCATGGCCGCTCCTTGCTTCGTGTCGTGAGTACCCTCCTCTGCTGTGCTGTTTGGTGTTTCCACTCTCCCCATTTTTTGTTTCCCATGTGTTCGTTTTCTACTTGTGGACTTTTCCTGTGTTTTTTTTTTCCTTTCTTCTGGAGAAGAAAGAGAGAGAGCCCACAGTCTCGTGTTTAAAATCGTAGGCCGAAGGCCTTCATGGCCGCCGGGGGAGTTTTTCTCGTTCACTGCGACCGTGTTATTTGTTAATTCTCAACTTTAATAGTTGATTTCTTGGTGTTTGTGAAAACGCCTTATTTCTCTCGATAAAGTTACTAACTTGTTTTCTTGAGTTAGAATGGCGGGTGAACGTTTCCGTGTCGAGATGTTCGAGTCACAACTCGTAAACATGCTGTTTTTTGCTTCCCTCCCAGTGAGGTGGAACTTAACGATGTGCTTTCCGCCATTGGTAACATCGTTGGTTTACATAATATTCGTGCTGCTTCTCGCATGAATAAGAAGTTTGTCGTGTTTGTGTCGGAGGAACACATGGTCGCCACGGTGGTTGAGCATGGCCTGTTCATCGAACCGAACACTTACCTCTCTGTGTTCGCTTTACAGGCCCCAACAGTTAAAGTTAACATTAATAATATTCCACCATTTATAAGGAACCAGACTTGTGTAACCAGTTAAACAAGTTCGGTAAGTTGTGTCGAGGATCTCAATGGTGCCGATGCGTCATGTTAGCGATAAATTTAAACACGTCATGTCCTTTAAAAGAGTGGTTTATATGATACTATGATCGTGTCAGGCTTGGTGGACCTCCAAGGTACGTCTGACATTGAAACCCTTGTGTGTACCGGAGTCGTGTGCGGAGTTGGAAACTTCGCTTGTTCCACTGGCCGACTCTGAGCGGGACACAGAGAACAATGTTTTAAGTGTTTGTCCTGTTAGCCAAACTTGTTCAGATGAGTTAACAGCTATGTCTGACAGTGATGGAGAAATAGATAAAGGGGAAAATCCCTGTGAGTTAAATGTCAACCCCTCCCTCACAGATGATGATGTAAGGGTTGTAGAGGGAAGGACATGGACAAGGCGAATTCGGAGGGGTCCGTAAACAGAGCAGAACTTTCTGTTGAGCCAAAAGTAAGTGTTCCACAAGTAATAGAGAGGCCATAGATGAAGCACTTGATTCAGATGAAACCTCTTCTACCCCACATTTCAGTGCTTTAAGCTCTCAAGAGGATGAAGGGGGAAACGACACAACCTTAGTGTCTCAAGAAAATGTGATTAAATTCCTGGATGATACATTCAGGAAAAGATACATAAAAATCAAAGATTACTTCCCGAATTTACACGATTTCATTAAAACTGCAAGGAGTATGATTCGTGATCCTTATCAGGTTAACATGTCAGATCCTCAATTCCAAAGGTTAAGGAAATGTGTTACTCAGGCTGGTAAAGAGCTTCAAGAATAACTAACAGAATGGAGATAAAAGTAGCATCCCTGAACATCAATGGAGGCCACAGTTGTGTGCGTACCTCCAGGTATTTCAGCTCTTCCAAATAAAAAAAAAATTGATGTGCTAATGCTACAGGAGACGCATGCAAATCAGTCTTCTGAGGATGAGTGGTGTAAAATCTTTAAAGGTTGTCTTTTTTTCTCGAGTGCGCTTGTTGAGCCAAGGCTGGTGTGGCAATAGTGTTGCATCCTCGACTCCGGCCTTCGGAGATAACTTGTAAGGAAATTTGCAAGGTTACTTACTGTCTGTGCAATTTGTCGATAGTAACCTAAAGATTTGCATGACAAATGTTTACTGTCCTAGTGCTAACTCTGAAAGAGGTGCCTTTCTGTACAAGTTGGCAGAGTTTGTAAGCACCATTGACTTAACCATGTTCTTGTGTCTGGGGGGTGACTACAACTGCACCCAACCCACAACTTGATCGGAACACTTGTGAGCCTCATCCACCCAGTGCAAGGCCTTTGGCATAACAGCATGAGAAATGGGTTTCCTTCTACGAGCCACTCATCCATTGCTTTTTCCTCTTGGGTCAGTTCATTGAATGTCCTGGCATCGTGATTGTGGAGAGAATCAAGTTGTTTTAGCCAGAAGTTTGGAATTCCATCTGGCCTGGGGTTTGAAAGTTTGGCATTTTTTGAAGTTCTTTTCTAAAAAAAATTAAATAATCATAGGGGGAATTTCCTCCAGATGTTGCTTCTTCTTTTCCAAGTCTGGGATCCATTCTGCTTCCTTATGTTCCTTTCGATCTTCAAACATTCCTTTCCAGAATTTTTCTAGCTTTTCTTTTTCAGGGGGAGTTGGCGTGTGT